>JAOXYL010000051.1:15382284-15392364 GCA_028564955.1 Terapon puta
AACCTTACAACCTGATGAGGACTAAACTTCACTGACCCCCACAGGCTCACATTACCTTCACTTTTCTACCCATATGGTTAGTTGAATTTTTAATAAATATTAAAAAAAAAGCTTTGTGGTGTCCTTTCTCCTCAAAGATCCTCAGTGATATCTTTGCTGTCGTCTTTTATCACTATTTTAAGCTCTTGCATCCAAAAGCTTCATTATATATTCTCCCTTACAAAAAGCTCTTAATTATTCTCTCGGCTGCTTCCAAAGCTTCATATCTGCGCCTTCCCTCCACGTTAATGTCTTTTTTTTTATTCTAAACTAATTTAAATTAATCCTCTTTCTCCCCGAGCTCTTAATTTGCACAGTATTCTCATAGGTGTGTTTCTGTTTGAAAAGAGTCTCATTTTTATGTTATTCCCAAAGGGTTATGATCCTCTCAAGTACCATGTAAACATATTAGTCTGATCTATCAAAGGGAACATATTCGTGCTTTTTTCACGTATTAACCGCCCAGCTCTCGTCTGTCCCATGTTTCTGTTCCACCCCTCGGCACGGTCGGCGTCAGGGTGAAGGTGAGAGGCGACGAGCCGGCCGTGACGTACCTTTGCAGACGAAGCACTTGATGTGGAAGTGTTTGTTCTGGACCCGGAGCGCCTCCCCTTTGCAGGGCTTCCCGCAGTTCTGACAGGCGATGGGTCCTCCTCCTCCTCCTCCCTGCTTCTGCTTCTGCTTCTGCTGCTCCAGAGGGCTGTGGACAGCCTGCTGCTGAAACACTGCAGGAGACACAGACAGGCACAACACTCGCATTGGTACATACTGGACAAATGACATGCATACATTACATACGGCTTCCTCCCCTTCCCACCACCCACATATCTGAGAACATCACTGAACACAGGCCAATGACGCCATAATAACTTGGATGAAATCTGCAGTTAGAGGACACGAGAAGAAGATTAATGCCCGCATGCTTGGGGGAAGTCTTAGTACGTGGTTTTCGTCCTGCTGCATCTTATTATAGCTCCACTTCCCCTCTCACGTCTGTATTTTGAAAGACACCAAAATATTCTAATTTCCAAAATAAGAGCACAGAGTAAAAGCTAAAATTTGCAAATCAACTATTAGATTATCTCAATCTAATCGCCATTCTTGTGGAAAAAAGGAAAATGTGTGGGGGGGCATACTGGATATTTGAAAGCGTCCTATTCTTGACATTAAAATATATAATACCAAATAGAGCTTGCATGTAGCTTTAATTCCAAAATAGACACACTCGTACTATCGACCTCTTTATTTAAACATAGCCTGCTCGTCAGTATTTGGTTCTTCAGGCTTCAAGTAGCATCCTTTTATTGTAACAAACACACATACTCCTTTTTTTACCCCCGCAGTGTCATATTTTTTATTGTAATAAGGCGCTGCTTTAATCCAAAAATATCCAAGTCATCTCTTAGGTTGTCACATCAGACATAAAAAACTATAATATCTTTATTTCTCGTTTTTCTTTTCTTTCTTTTAGCACACAGTCAAACTTGTTTCTTGTCAGTTAAGGGGAGATATGAGTGTCTTACATTCATTCTCTGCAGATTTAACATCACCCTGGCTATAACCACTGCATGCCTATCCCTAGTGTTAGCCCAGTCCTACCTGTATAATTTAATGAGTCATGTTTGGGGGCCGTTTTTTTGTCCCTACAAGGGAGGTAAGTCTCCACAGTGTAATTTAATAGACAGGTTTATGTCCCCATAATATCAGGATAGACATCTCACACACACACACACACACAAAGACACCCAGCCAAAAGCCTAGAAAGTCTGCATAAACAATGATGAACTCTAAGAGCTTCCCAATCTCTGTCCAAGCCTTTACTCTCCTTTGTTACGTGCAGGAAAGGAGGGTTTGTGCCAAGAAAACTGATGTCAACACCAGCTGTGAAGAACATACAACAGAGCACAACAACATCCCGGTGCCGCGAGGGCACAGGAAGGCCAGCGGACGCCGCAAGAACCTCCAGCATCGCCGCCCTCAAAGTATCAGCGGCCCTTTTCCCTCGCTCCGTTCGTCATAACCCCGACAGAACACGCTCGCGCACCGATCGGCCTTTCAGTGCCGACTGGGGCATCGGGCGAATAAAAGGCCCTTTGTGTTCCCAGGAAACATTCGTGTCGTCCGACCGGTTTCATCGGGCCTCCATGGTTACCGGTAATTGGGCTTGGAGAGGGGAGTTCATCAAATGAACTGATTCAGAGCGAGACAGGGAGAGAGAGGGAGGTGTGGGGATAATAGCTGCAAGCAAAACAGAGCTGCTTTCTGCAAACCCACCGACAACTTCTTCCTGCTGGACGTTATCCTTCTTTCGGGTTTGCTCACTTCATTGGGTGTTTATTGGGTGTTTTACTGGCACAGTATTTTGACTTCAATTAAGTTAGAGCAACAATGCCTTACTGCCTTTCTCCACTCTATAATGTGGAAAACCAAAAAAACTCATTAAGCCCCCCTAATACATTCCTCCCTGTGAAGATAAGGGAACAGCGTACTTTGACTGGAGAGACTTGTATCAAAGTGATCAAAGTAATAAGCTGGCTTTCCAGTCACACTGACCACTCCAATTTAGTTGGACCTAAAACACGTATTGTGGTAAAATCAAAACATGACATTAAACAAACTGTCTACTTAACCAAGAGCTGGAGTCATGATGTGATTGGCGTGGCAAAGAATATAGACTGGGGGCACATGCCAATAAAGCATGTATACTTTAACTAGTTAATGTTTCCGTTCGGTTTTATGCTAAGCTAGGCTAACCACATCATCACTTCTGAACACAAACAGATCATATCAGTCTCTTATCTCACTCTGAGAAAGAAAGCAAATAAGCACATGTATCTAAATGTTGAAATATTCTTTTAATGAAAGAATTAATAATTATAATTATCAAGTAAGTACCCCTTAGTAAAGTCTTTATGCCGATGACATGATATCAAGTTCTCATAAATATAACTAAAGTACACACACTTTAATGCAAACTCTTTAATAATGAACTACTAACTCTTGATTATTGGTATTATGTTGTCCTTTACTTCATCTGTTCACAGCAGGTAATAGTAGCTTTGGATGTGGAACAAAACAAATGTTGGTCTGGATTAATGAACTAATGATTAGATCAGTCCTGCTTAATCGTGAACATGTTAATTATTTCAAAGCCAGGAAGGACTCTCACTGCCTTTTTGTTAAGCCTCATTCTGCGTGGGAGACACCTAAAGCCATGTCACGCACGATTCCCACACAGTCACAAAGACGGATGGTAGAAGGAAGCATTTGCCCATATGTGCCCTGCTTGGTGCAACACATTCTTCAGCCAGGTTTACGAGCACCTCTCACAGGGAAGCAGAGTTATTTTTCAGCTTTGTAGTGCGAGCGTCTGTGCGTCCAAGACAAACGCACCCTCGCAGACCTCCTAAGAGGTCTTCAGAGCGCCGGCCTCCCGGCATTCGATTTGGCTCGGCCTTGAGCGGCACCCGAATCAGATTTTTACTCACGCAGAAAATGAAATAATGTGCCTCGCTGATGCCGAACATTCTGGAGGTCAGCAGATGGAATCGCGATACGGACAAAGGAAATACTTCCCCGAGTTTGTGTTGGACGGCGCTAAAATCCGCGGGGCTGTTTTCGTTCGGCCCTTATGTCAAGATGACAATCTGATCTCTAAGTTGAATATGTGCTGACTTTCGAGACAAGAACGTGGATTTTGGACAGTTTTTGCCTGGATCCCGTTGTCGGCAGGAGGTGGGGCTTTATTGAAGCTACCCGTGTTGAGCGTACATGTGGGCATGCCAACCAATAAAGGCAAGAATTTAGGAGGGGAAAGTCTTGAGTCCTCGTAAAAGTGGTCTGAGATGGGGTTGATTGTAACCATCTGGAAAAGAAAAGGCGAGAGAGAGAGAGAGAGGGAGAAAGGGCCGAGGGGGGGGCAGGCAGCAGGGACTGGTAGTCGCGGGGGAAGCTGGGAAGACTTCTGCCCCCCGGTGTGCATTGCTGCACCCTTGCACCTGTTGGGGTGGATCCAGTGTCTTTACTTCCTCTTCAAACGGCAAATAGAGGAGGAGGGCGGGGAGGAGGAGGAGACAGGAGATGATCTTTTGGACCAGATGTAGAATCTGAGGAGTTGTGCTGCCGGTAAACCAAGACAGTTGTAGCATGTGATGAGGGTCCAAAACTCTGTCAGCGAGGGAGCTGAGCAGTGTTTTTAATATTTGATACAGATGATTAAATGAATAACGATTGGTTTCCGCTCAATCTGTGTCAAGTTGCTGCTCACTCGGGGATGTGCATTTCCAAATTCCAAGTAGCAAACCTCTCTGGGTGGTTAGGTGGGTAGGTAGGTAGATATTATATTATATGTTTAATTTATTTAAATGACATATTTTGGTCCGAGTCAGAGGCCACACCTACCATTTTCCCTGCTGTATCCCCAACAACCTGCTTAGTTTGCAGTTTTTCTCCAAGCTGGATGGTGCCCACTCCTAACTGCTCCCTCTGCACACTCACAAAATACCGGCACATATTCATCATCCTGCACTTAAATCACCTGCTCATACATTTCCATACATCACCAGCTGCAGTAAGTGAGGAACAAATCAAGTGGGGCGGGTGTAAAAGTGCACTCCTAACAGCATGTTTTGCACCAAAGAACTTCTGTCCCTGGCCTCTAGTTAAAGAGGTCAAAGGTTAAGATCTGAATGCACAAAAGCTTCTGTGCTCATAAAGAATGAAAAAAGTTGTGGGGAAAAGATGGAGTCATGGCAGCTGAGATGAACCAGGGGCAGTAGGGAATGGAAATAATTCAGTTGGTTGTGGGTGACATAAGGAAGTGATGAATTTCCTTTCTACGATAGAGGACAGAGAGTCACTGTGGCTATCCCGCCCCGCTACCCCTGCCGGCGGCCTGTCTTCTCCAGGCCCAGCTGTCCACATCATCAATCAGCCTCTCTGGCGTCTCCCCTCTGGCTGACGGCCACGACTGATGCCGTTGTCCCGATGGTGGCGGCCAGGCGGGCAGCCATCCGAGCAATGCAACACTACATGTCCGAGCTGCATGCGATCACGCCGCAGGAAGCCTCCGGGAACACACACGGACCGCTGACGGAGGTCCACAGCTCAGCACCTGCACACGTGCACCATGCAAGTGCCCCAACATAGGCACGTGGCTGCAACATATAGACATACAACATCTCCGTCCAATTAAAAGAGTTCTCATTCAGAGTCGCTAACAATAAAAAGAAGGTACACATCCAGTGTCTTGCTCAAAGTCTGAATGGAATTGGATTGAAACTGGATTGAGAAAGACTTCTTGGTTCACTACAAAATTCTGCAGGACCTCACGCAGCAGCTCGGCGGACGCTTGAGCACGGAAAGGCTTTTAAGCTCCGCGCGCAGGTAAAAAGGAACCGCAGGCCACGACACAGCGGAACACACGGGCGGATATCTCTCAAATGCCTTTTCAAGAAGCCGGGCTCCGGCACCTCCTAAAAATAGAGCGTTCCCTCAACTCACGGGGATCCCATGGTGCTCGGCAACATTCCTGGTGTGAACCATCTGCAGAGGCGGCAGGGGAGGTGGGCAGGGATCAAAATGCTCATATTACCACAGCGGGACTACTTTGTGGTGGCCGAGCTGTTGACCTTGGGGACTTTCACTTTCTTATGAGTAAACACATGAATGTAATGTCTCTATATGGTATAATGCGGCATTTTTACCCATTTGAGTTATGTGGGATCATTTCAATGTTGGGACAGAGAACTAATGTCTCAGTGGTATTCCAATGCATTGTGAATACACTGAGGAAGCACAGGATTAGGCCTCTACACAGGGAATATAATGAGGTATCCTTCACCTTTACCTTGTGTCTCCAAATTCCATCACGTTTGAAGACTCTTTCAATTCAAGTTACTATGGTATCAAATGTTTGACCAGCATTGCAAATGAAAAAATGTAAACCTCTCCAGATTAAAGTGCACAGGTGGCAGATCTCAGCCCAGGAACACAACATACCGAGAATGCGCAACATTTTAAAGACCTTTTAAACTATCTAAAACACTTTTATTGGCTGTATGCACGTCCTCTTAAGGCCTCGCGCCTGTATAACGTGATTAACAACATGTGAAGACACCTGGCCTTACCTTTGCACAGGCATTACATCACTGCTTAGGAGTTTCCTGTCTGTCACTCCAACAGAAAGTTCACTCCATTATCTCACCCTCTCCAGATGCCAAGAATAAAAAAAAACAGGGGAAAGGGCAAAGTAGTGGTAGCCAAGGTAAATTGGCTAACTTATGTGACAATAGAGGTTTTCCTGCTCCCCTCAAAGCCCCTGACATCCACCTGTGCAGTCACGCCTGCAACCTGACCCGGGCAGCGTTTGATCTCTGACCCCAGAGGTCAACTACTACAGAAAGCTGACCTCCGACCTCTCGGGCAAACGACACCGAGGCGCCCCCGTCGGCTCAGCCCTTATAAAGACAAGGGGCGCGTCGCATAAACAGAGAGGTGTAGAAAATGAACGCGCTGCGACCGGAACGACCAGCGCAGAGATCACCACGTCTGATGACAACAACCAGAACGCCATCAAAGCGCTCATCACTCGCAGCGGAGGCGCGGCGATTCCACGATTGTCAGTGCTGCCTTTGTGCAAAAAACGTATGAAACATGAAAAACATATGGCTGGAACATTTGCATGTGGTCGCCCCGAGTTAAAGCGCTCTGCAGTCCAAACGTGGACGACAACACATCAATCAGGAAAACACCAGCAGGATTCACCGTGTAATCGAAACTATGAAAATACTGTTGATGTGCTTATGCACTTCAGAGCTCATGCTCTTGTTAGCTGAAGCGATCTGGTGCTGACATTTAATATCTTTACACAAAGAAGCAAACCCTTTATGTAGCAAGAAGGAAGGTCACAGCTTACTTTGAGTCAGTGTTTCATCACGATAATCTAACCCGAACCTTGAAGGCAGCACAAGAGCCCACCACAGAAAGTGTAGAAAGCTACAGCGTTTCTCATGTTGGAGTTCGACGAGTTCACTGGTTGGGAGCGGGGATTTGCAGAACCAGCTAACATCTTGTCAGGAGATACAGTGTGTTTGATGTTTTTCATGGTAAATGACACTAGTGTTGATTTACAGCAGTCTTTTTTCTTCCATGTGACTGTGTTAGTTGAGTGTTATCAACTGAGAAACTCACTGAGAAACTATCAGCAGAGAGAAAGACAAACGGGGAAAGGACAAAGATGAAGACACTGAGATGGCAAAGCATCCAAGAAAGGGAAAAAGGAGTGAAACAGAAAGTGCACACGATGCTCTCACTGTCAGCTTGTACAGGTGAACACTAAAGGGGATCATGTGACTGCTGTGCAACACAAGTGATGCGGCAGAAAGTGACCGAGCGCAGGTTTGCATGCACATGTAAATAAACGTACATGTATGTGCGAAGGACGCTCTGCTGGTCGGACAACAGCTCACGTGCAAAACAGCTGCAATCGAGAGGAACACAAAGGGCGGCGTGGGAGAGAATGAAAGAGGAGCCGCGTGCGCTCGCAGGCCGTTACCCAGAGAGAAACAGCATGACTCAGGAATAGAGCCTCTCTGTAGAAAAGCATTGTGTCAGCTGTTTGAGCGGAGTTGGTGCAAAAACACTGGCATATGCCAGGCAGGTTTAGCACCTAGGGGAGGGAAGCCGGTACAGCGGCTGCATTCACACACACACAGGTCATTTCTCTGTCCTGAAGTACATGATACATTCACTAAGTGAGCACAGGATGACCCCAATTAGTCACACTGCTGGATAGTCCACCTGCTATATGAGTGTATAATAGGAAGTTAGTCCAATATGAATGCATACATGGAGAAACACGTGTATGGATATAGAGAAAATCTGTGACTATAGTTAGAGTGAAGAGTTATTATCAGTCCCTACATCTTTTATCTGATAGTTTTGACTTTACAGTTGCATTAAGGAAATTAATGAGTCCCTTTAAAAAATGAAACTTGTGTCTATATGTGATTGTTTATGAAAGATTTATGTTTTAAGTACCACCCTTGTGGAGAGGTTTGGGTCCTAACATGGGATACACTGATGGTGACAAAAACCATAATAAATAATAAGCGTAATGGTGATGAACGGGGTCAGTCAGGGCCGACACTGACAATGTTCAAGATATCTGGAAACATAAACTGATATCTTCAGCCTATCACAGCCTGCTATTTCACAACTATACGATTAATGACTGGAATCAAAACTATGACAATGTAATACAATGCCTTTTTATTTCAGTTTATAAAAATACAAAATGTCAGCAGGCGTGACTCTGGTAAACTGATGGACGGTTTGTTTACTGGCAGGTCCAGAATAGTGACGGGCGTCGCTGTGACTGCTGAGAACCTGCCAGCCATTACATCACACGCCCAGGATACTCTGTCCTTGGCTAAGACACAGCCTGAAGTGGTGTGTGTTCGTGTGCGCACATGAGTGTATGTGTGCCTATTGACTACACACCTGTTAGGTTAGTATGCATGTGTGAGTAGGTGCACAGCCATGTGTACTTTTCATACGTTTTTTAGTTTTAATTTGATTAGAACTGAACTAAAAACCTCAGAAGAAACAAACCAACAATCAGCACCAGTGTGTCTATTTACAGAGCGTGTGTTTGTGTGTGGAAGCACGTGGCCTGTCTGTGTGTGTAAGTGTGTGTGTGCGTGTGGGCGTGTCGCCACCAAACTTTTACGACTTTCGTCACATTGCGATGGCGGCGGGCCCCGCCTCCCTGCTCCGTGCAGAACGCAGTTATGACCCCGCATTTAGACACCAACACGCAGACACTGACCGAACAGAGGAGCAGTGTTTTAACGAGGCCGCGGAGGACAAGACACTGGAGGAGAGAGGAAATATTTGTGTGTGTGTGTGTGTTTATGAGGCCAACAGAGAGGCGACTTTTTACAGCTGAGCAGGGGTCAGCAGTGGAAGGAACATTTCCTCATGTCACCCAGAGTTACTTGTTACTTTTTCCGCGCTTCCCAGTATTTCTACTCCTCTAAGGTCCAGAGATAAATATGGCACTTTTTTACTTCTCTACTTCTAAGTCCTGACTTTACCTTAACATGAAGTCTTATACAGAAGGTGCAGAGAAAATTAAAGGATGCTAATGCCTTTAAAGGTCACTATAACATTATAATGCAATTTTAAATGACACGCTGTAAATCTCTATAGGAGTATCATGGTGATTTCTTCTTAGCGACTGGCCCTCGCCCCTTTGTGAGCAGCCCAGATGGCTGAGCTCCCAGTATTAGAGATGCAGGCAGGGAACCAAGACAACACTGTTGTTGCCAGGGATGTTGCAGGCAGGCAGCATATCAACCTGCAGCATAAGCGTTCGGAGGCTTGTTGTTTTCATTCGCATTCGCACAACATATTCAAACAGAAAGTGCTATACGCTTCGGACCGGCGTTACATAATAGGGGGCCTGTTCGGCTGTGGGTAGGGGACTACTCACTTTACACAGATACACATGAATGCAAATGTTTCCATGTGGCTGGGAGCTTTTGAATGATTTCCATTGTGGGATTTCTATAGTTCTTATCCGTTACTGTAGTAAAACAACATTAAAATCTACTTCAGATGAAAGATGAAATCCGAACAAGTAAGTAGTAGTAGTAAGTAAGCCACAAAATGTTGTTAGAGGTCATCGTTACCTTTCTCCTCTGGCATCGTCACTCAGTCGTTTTCCCAAATGTGACACGCGGTTATGTCCTCAGGTGATGACAATTACACACAATATCCCAAAAATCTCTTCAGAGTCCTCTGGTGGTGTTGCGACACATCCTCCGCACGCTCTGGTGTAATAATAGGTGGGAGCGGAGAGTGAGCGCTCTGTCCGTCACTATCTCTGGAATGAGCTGTGGGTCATATGACTCCCAGTGTCTCTCTCTCTCTCTCTCTCTCTCTCTCTCTCTCTCTCTCCCTGAGTTATTGCAGCTATCTGTTAAAAATAGAAGCATGTGCAGCTCAAAGAGAATGACACCTCCTCCTGGTAATCTG
>JAOXYL010000051.1:15521669-15533027 GCA_028564955.1 Terapon puta
TTTTTTTTCATAAAGTGCAAAAAAAAAAAGCAAAAATGTCATATTCCTACATACAAAAGTTTCATTTCATTCCAAACAGATAATATGCTTCCCTAGATGTTACTGTACATCATCACATTTTTCAGTTTCAGTTTTCAGTTGGGCTCTTCTAGAATGGAGGGATTGACAGGATATGCCAGCAGCAGTTGGCAGGAGTGGCTGTTTATCGTCCATCTTGGATTCAGAGGAAATTTACTCACAGTTACGACGACTGACCGCTGAATTGACCTCAATGGACGATGACGGCGGAGAGCGCTCTGGAGACTGAGAAACCAATGCATTAAAGAGAAAGTTCCTTTTTAGTAGCTGTCCACCGTAGTGACCACTACAGCAGCTGTCTGATCCTTCAGCTGCCTCCTTAAAATGTGAAGGAGCAGCAGTTTTATACGTGCTTCATCTGAACGTCTGTTTGTTCGTTATTTTCAATGGACGTCTTTCTTTACCATCCTTCAGTTTTCCAGGAGGAACCTTGTGGTACTTGTGGTTTATTTTCTCCACTGAATCATTTCCACTTCTCATGAATTGCTGCAATCAGCTGAGTCACTCACAGGACCAAAGTGCAAATCTTTCGTGATGAGTTCAACTTTCGCATGCATGCCGCTGACGGGCCGGTGGCTGTCTTGACGTTGCCGACGGTAATCGAAGCAGAAGGGAGGAGACGGTGCAGCTGAACTGTGCTGAAACATCCTTTTTAATGTAACCCAGATCACGGATGACTCCACATTCCTGCCGGCTGACGGTTAGTAGCTACAGTGGTCCACAAACTAACCATGCGAGTTGTCACTACATCACCGAGCTTCCAGCCTGCTGTTCCTGTCAGATTTTAACGGGTTCTCCCTGTTGAGTCATCCAGTCTTTTGTTAAAGAGCTACGACCGAAGTATTTCAGCGGATGGGATCATTAAGAAAGTCAATGAAGGGGCGCTGTGAATGGATTTAAGTCATTACCAAGTGCTGAGTTTTCCAATTTCTCATTCACTTCCACTTTTATTGGATAATAACTAAATAAAAGCTCAGAATAAGTAACTTGACAGTTACGTTTGCAGAGTGGTTGTCTTTGCAATCTTAGCTCCTCGCACCTCTCATCCTTTGTTTCTGCACAGAGGACGTGAAACACATCTCTCTCCTGCTCTGCTTTTGTAATTTATGGGCTTTTACTCCGGAGCCAACACATAAATCAAATGCCCGGTTACAGGAGTGTAAATCCAGAAAAGAAAAACAAGTTTCTCTACTCGCTGAGGAGCTGCGGTGAAAACGTTCTCTGGACACACAGCAGTGCGTGATCTATTTTATCCTCAGAGGGTCGTGGAAGGGGGCCGAAGCCATTCCCAGATGGCACTGGGTGAGACAGGCCACCCATCAATCACCGGGCACAGACAGCCACTCACTTTACACCTAAAGACAAATTAGAGTCACAGAGGAACCTGCAGGTCTTTGGACTGTAGGAGGAACCTGGAGCGGCTGGTTCAGACCCAGATCACCTCAGTGTGAGGCGCCGTTGAAATATGACATGGTTTCCTTGAAAAAGAGAAGGTCTGGCAGAGGAGCTGTGGAGGAGGTGAAGCTCTGCAGAGGTGATGTATTGTGATGCGATGTCAGGCCTCCATTTAGCCCCGTTCGTGACCTCAGCAATTAAGATTTATTTTCTCATATTCAGTTACATATCATCCCCTGTGGAGCTAACTAATGACAATGTGATTAAGGCAAGTCCTTTTTCCACCTGTTGTGTGTAAGGCAAGTGGATCTCTAAACTTATTTTCATGATCTACTGTCTGTCTGGAGAACAGGATGTTCACATGACCCCTTTTAAATCTGTGATTTCCACAGACTGCACTGTTTCTCTCTTTTCCTACACAAATACTGATTCTGATTGTTTGCTTCACCACACTGGACATGTTTGCATGGAGAACACAATGTGACTGAATTCTGGAGGAACATACAGGGTGTGGAGGGGAAATGGTGAGAAAAAGGAAATAAATTATATAACTTTTTTAACTTCTGTTGTAGAAAAGTTGTAATTTACACTTAACCTTTACTCTGAATAAAAAGCTGCTAATCAACAGCAACCAAACATGACACCGACGAGCTTTATGACGACTAACTGCACTTTGGAGAGCGGGCTTTCCGAGCTGCGCCTGAACGCACCGCGAGAGCGTGGCTCCGCGGAGGACGGACAGACGGACCTGCCTCCCCTCCAAACACAACCACGGTCCTCCTCCAGCCCTCAGTGCGCTCTCAGCCTGGAGGGGGCCCGCCGTCTGACGGGATGGAGGACCTGCGCGGACCGAGCCCGGCTGCTTCACGGCCCCGGAGCGGACAGGAGCCGCGCGCCGCTCCCCGCCGCTGTTAGAGAGAGGAGCCGTTACCAGGTTTCCACGTGGATTGACTGACTTTCTGCCCCCTCCTCCCTCCATCCCTCCCACCCCCCTTTCTGCGCGAACTGTCAGCGGACCCGAGGCGGACTGATGCGGACCCGGGCTGCCCCCGAACATGTGCGGCTCGTCACCGCCCGACAGTAAGCGCGCGCGGAGCCCCGGGTCCTCCTGAGCCATGTTCCTGCTGTGGGTCCCGGTCTCCCTGCTGCTCGGCTTCATCGTGTCTCAGACCTGGAGCGTCCGCCCGTCCTGGGACACCTGGGGCTCGGAGCCGCGGAGCCACCGGGGCAACGAGTTCGGCGTCCCGAGCGCGCAGCCGCACATCGTCTTCATCCTGGTGGACGACCAGGGCTTCCGCGACGTCGGGTACCACGGCTCCGAGATCAAGACCCCGACCCTGGACCGGCTGGCGGCGCAGGGGGTCAAGCTGGAGAACTACTACGTGCAGCCGCTCTGCAGCCCCTCCAGGAGCCAGCTGATGACCGGCAGGTAAACCCCCCCTACACACACACACACACACACACACACACCTTAACACACACCACAGCCCCTCTTCATGGGGTCCAGGCAGTGTGCCAGGCTTCTGTCAGGGGGTCTTTTGGAGACCCTGCAGTCTGCTCTGTGAGGGCTCATGTGATCATCAGGGTCGATGACACCTGACCACACACACACACACACACTGCCAGCAGGTTAGTTTTCACTTTTATCCTGCTGTGAAGACGAAGGTGGAGGTGAAGAGAGAAGACGGGTCACGGCCACAGTGTCATCGATGACCTGAGGAGCTGAGTGAGACCTGCACCAGGGTGTCACGGGGTTGTTGCAGTTTGCAGAGGAAACGGCGACCATAACGACACCCAGTGCAGACCTGAAACACCAAGAGATGGAGATGGAAACAAACATAAGTGCACTATGTCCAAGTGTAAAGTCAGGCCATGCGCACACACTCGAGAAAGAGAAGAGAGAGTTCCAGCCTAACATGTGGCCTTTTGCTCTGCCATGTAGGAATCCCACTACTACTACATAAAAACAACACAACGAAGGTTGCAACCTCGTGTTGCAGCTGGGAGCCTGAAGTGTGCTGATAAAAGGTTTCCTAGATTACTAGTGACACGACAGGTGCACTAACTTTCAGTTCAGCCTCTGAATAAAGTGTTGTGGATGGTCTGGCTCGTTCACAGCCCGTCTGCCGCTCTTTGTTTTATGGCCGTGTCACTGCGCTCCAAGATCGCGGCGCCGTTGGTGAGCACAGCGGTGATGCAACTGTACAAACACTACACTGGTGCCTGTGAAACGGACTGCAGTCAGAGGTTTGATAGACGCCAGTGCTGTACCGGAGGTTTTGATCTTATCACATGATCTCCATCAGTTAATCACATCTCGCTCTGGTTTCCAGCTAGACCCTGAAGTGTGCCCATTAAAACTCAGATGAACATCTACGATTCCATTAAGAGCTGATTCATATCTGCTTATGAAGAAAATCTGAAAGCTAAATTAACCTTATGGCTATCGGTCAGATATGTCATCTTTTTCTCAGACGCAGTAGATGATGAAAACTATTTGACTGTCACTGCAAAAGTCCCACTTCTTCTTCTCAGAGTCCTAACTGCAGTCAAATCTGAACACAGTCCTGTTTTCAGTGTCTCTGGCTCTTCCCAGCACTTCCCCGGGATGTTGTATCTTTATCTGTCATCAGTCATCTGTCGTCACAGATAAACCCCCTCAACACTGCAACATGATAGAAACTGACTCAGGTATGTAATGGAGACTATTTGACTTCATGTTAATAAATACAGAGTAAAATATGAGCACTGAGTCTGTGGCAACAGTAAACCTCCTCTTTACTGCCACCAAATTATGGGAACAGTGGCTTCAAATCTTTGGGTATGATTATGGGGCACAGTTGTCTCGAGTCTGTCTGGGGGTGGGGGGGGCAGATTGTCAGACTGAGTGTCAGACTTCATCTGGTTTCAAATCAGCGTTGCTGTAGCAGCCATTTCGTGTTTTAGTGGGCAGCAGGAAGTTGTAAAGAGATATTAGAGGGGGAGGTTTGGTTGAGGTGTACAGTATCATGGAAGGGGGGGGGTCGATTGTGGTCTGGCTTTGTAGTTTGCTTCCAGTGTGTTTCACATCAGCAGTTTCCCTCCTTGTACACGCGGCTCTGCAGGGCTTCTCCTGCGCTGCCACCGCCATCTGCTCCACTGCTCAGCCGAAGAGGAGGAGGCTCGCCGGGCACCTCTGTTTTTTTGGCGGGCGTCCGAGAAAATAATAAGAAACGCGCCGCCACCCCCTCGCTCCCCTGCTCTCTGTAAGCGGGCCCAACCCGGGACTGGAGCTACAAAACGCAGCAAACGTCCACGTGGAGACGTAGGTGTAGGTTCAATTATGTTTCCAGGCTTGTGTTCCTGAGCGGACGGTTGCAGGGGAGGGGTGAGCGCGGTGGATCTGCAGCGAGAGACGGACGGCATCTGTGCGCTAAGAGTGAAACATCAGCTGGACACTCGCCGAAGTTACTGTTCGTCTCTGTGGCACGCGTGCATAGACTTGTCAGACAGACTGAGTGAAAGGAGCGAATCCAAAACAAGCGCTTCATAAGAGCCCGATTAAGTCTTCTCGGGCTGTTGAAACGGGTCACCATGGCAACCACCTGTGTCTGAACCCAGCTGCATGCTTACTGAATATAATCAGATTTTATTATGACTTTATTTCTTCTTCTTCTCTGCTTGCTGAAGGTCTTTGCCATGGACCATTCGCGCTGTGTTTTCCTCAAATGTCGCCCAGATGGGCCGCTTGTCTTGCCTCATAAATGGCTGAATATACTCGAGGGACTGCGGGGGCAAAATAAACATCCGGGGGCCAAATGATACAACCAGTACATTATCGGTCCAGTTCCTGATTGTGGATAATGCTGTCACGTTTTTTTTTAAAGTTAATATTTTTGAAGAAATCGCTGAAAGGCAGCTCGCTCTAACTTTTCCACTCTAGCTGTAACACACAGTTTCCACATAGGGACCTGGGGCCAACCTTCAGCCTGGCCTTTACATCATGTGTAACACCACTCTGCACTAGTATGAACACAAGCTACCATAGTGGCTATATAGAGTTCACTATAGATTGAATATAAACCTATGTTCACTCAAACTTTTTAGAGATACATATAAGTCTTCCAGCCCTGTTAACCCTTATATTTCAGCCCAAATCATTAGTGTACAAAAATACTATTCTAGCAATCTTTTGAGTGTCTGTGACAGCCCTATTATGTTTAAAATATCTGTACACCTGTTTTCTCGCTCAGGGTCATGGGGTTGAATTTGTGCATTCTGGAGGCAATCTGAGAGTGCACCGGCAGAGAGGCAGGTCACCAGTCAGTCACAGAGAGATAGTTATACCAGGTCCTGTATGCTTTCATTCTGTGGGTTTGCAGCGATTAGTATGAATACACAATGACGGAGTGAGAACCAAAAGTCTCTCAGTAATGATTTCGGGATTTGAAGGCAAAAGACATCTTTGGTTTAAAAACTCTTTAAAATGTGGATTTTGTCAGATGTTCAGTAGTTCCTAACCGTTGTGCCTCATGCCTTTTTTAAAACAAGGTAACACGTTTTTCAGAAGCACAAAGAGAGAAAACTACCAAAGTTTAATTTGAAGAAGCAAAAAATTGAGTGGTCTGTGTTTTTATTTTCTTATTTCATATCTTGTTAATCACATGTTAATGACCCCCTCAGATTTATTCTGGAAACCCTTTGGGCTCTTGGGAACTATCCATCTGCATCATTTATGAAAATTTCTTTTTGGATTTCTTGTCAGTACATTTTGAAAAATAGTCATACAAAGTCTTACAAAACTCAGAAGTCTTTTACATCTTAACTAATTCCCCCTAATAAACAGTTTTTCAACCACATTTGGACGAGACTGTTCTGATTTTAGACCACATATATTTTGACCTGCAAATCACAAAAGAAAGTTCTTAATGAGCTGGTGTGGATGTTCACCGGCTCAGCATATTTGTATGTAAGTATATTATATCTTTTTGACTGACAGATAATTTAAAACAGGGCATGTTGTTCATGTTTTAGGGGTTGATTTTTTGCAGGGTTTCCTCACTGTCACACCCTGGGAAGCATCAGCAGGACATCTTGAAGTCTTTAGTTAGTGGAAAAGATTTGGGTCAGACATAAACCGTATGGGAGGAAGGGTTCATGTTGAAAACGGCAAGGGTTCCTCAGGTTTTGGAAACTTGTTAAGGCATGACCTTTATGAATTGATAAGGTTACCACAACCAGGAGAGCGAAAATTAGAAGTGGCTGGCAGATTTATAGAAGCAGTTGTGTCCAGCTGTCGTTTGAACCACAGCGAAGCACTTTAACCTTCCATTAACAGGAGCTTGAGAAAGGATTTCTTCGCTGTCGGCCCCCTGGGAAACTCACGGCATCAGAAAAATTTCAACCTGTCTGGTTTTCTTTAAGCTGCACTGATCAGATTAGAGGCTTAAAGTCGGAGCTTTTCTTCAAGTCCGGAGTTGTTGTGCTCTTCAACCCCTCTGCGCTCCCACTGATCTTTACTGATCATGAGAGGTGGGTTGCCAGAGGCGGGGGCAGAGGTTGTGCCTCTGTGCAGACCCTGTAATTGAAAAATGCAAGATATTTTTGAGGAATGTATGCCACATGGTGGACCAATATTTCTGGAAACCTTCCACTTGTGTTGTAATGAAGTCTTGAGAGCCATGTCAGCTTACCTGTCCAGACAAATCCAGCATGTGGACTTTCTGGCAAACACCATAAACTCTTGTATCACTAACTGGATCTCTAACCTTCTTCTTTTCTTGACTCTTGGCCAGCTGTACACCTGCAGGTAAAAATTTGAGCTGGTTTAAAATGTACATTTACATTCCCGTACTGTACAGATGGTCCTAATCTTTTCCTCATAGTCCACAACCCCTTCTTACCTTTTCCACTGGTCGCAGGTGCTTAACCTGCTGTCACTCTTTGTGAAGGAGTATAAGTATTTAAAGCTAAATTAGATTCCTTTATCAGTTTCCGACATCACCGAATGAGCTACCGTCCATCAACAAACCAGAGATGAAGAATGCGCTCAGAGGTCCTGGGGCAGTGAGGAGCAGACCTCAAGCAAGGATGGCGGCTCGGTTCCAAACAGCTCTTCTGTCATCCTTGAACACTGAGCTTTTATATTATAGCCCGCTGGATTTTAATCTGCCCTAAACCATGAGAGGGAGTGGGGTCGTTTATTTGCTCAAAGCAGCTCTTTTCACTCTGCTCCTCGCCCGCTGCAACTCCATCTTCTACTTCATTCATACACCTCCCATCTGTCCACACTTATCTCAAACTCGTCTTAACCTCCCACTCACCCTTCCCTTGTTGTCTCAGTGATCCGTCACTCTTTCGCTTGTCTTCACCCCACACCGGTCTGCCCTCAAACTCCACAATGGCGAACCGAACAAGTGAATGTTTGGGCTGATAAACGGTTGCTGGAGAAGTTGCGGTTCAAGTTTGTTGTGGGAAAAAAAGTGAACCTTCATTACCTATAAGAGTCTGTAAGATAGAGAATGTGAAGCCGAGAAGTGAAGGGAGATAGCAAGAAAGTAAATGAAGAGCCTGCCGAAAGGACGGGCTAAGTGAGACGAACTACTGCGGGGCTGACTTTGATTAAACGCAAGGCGCAGAGCTGAGGCTGGTTATTTGAAACATATGTGGGAAAGACGTGGAGCTAGAATTCAAGAGAAGGCCCCAGCCCGGGCAGCAGGTCTGCTCGGGAACCTTTGCATTTTCAGTGGCTGGAGCAGTGGCCAGTGCACTTGTCTTGTGGGACTTGTGCGATTGCCGGCGCTCTGTGATTTGAATTTAATGGCGTGTGTGATTTGTTGGCCTTGTGGCTGAGCGGTTGTGTAAATAAACCAGAGAGATAGCGTGATTATAGCAGCATTTAAGACCAAACTCTGCGTTTTACTTGAGGAATTCAACAGCACCCTTTGGTGCGATAAGATATGGAATTGAGGCTCTGTCTGCCAGAAGTTTTTTCCTGCCTGCACATGGCTTGGATCCATGCAGGATAAAGGATGCAGAGATGCCTGACCCCCGAGCTTCGGCCCCTGTGCTGTGGCTGCCTGTTCATGCCCTACTTGGTTTTAAAAGCACCTATAAATCACTCACATTAGACATGTGGACGGACAGCAGGGAAGGAGGGAAGATCCCCAGAGAGCAGTGGTTACTGCAGTCATTATTTTAAGGCCTCGTAAACACTAAAGACCTAGAACTGTCCTTCAGGTGCCCAAAGTCGAGACCCAGTGCCCCTTTCAAAGAGAAATAGCACAGGTATACTTTGAAAGTCTTCGCGCTCCACCTTGTACTGTTCTCCATCAGGACCTCGGGCTACTTTGACAGATTTGTGGAGCGATCACAGGCTGCACTTAGCATGACATTCTCATTACACGGCTGTAACCTTTTGGTATGTGAACACCACCAAACCTGCAGGAGTTGCAAAAGCAGGGGCTGGGGCTCTTAGGGGGTCGAAGCACACACATACATATGCCTTAATGAATTTGCACATGCACGCGGCCCAAATTTTTGTTTCTTCTTTTGACTTCTTGGCACAAATCTTCCATTGTTATTACTTCAAACACTACAAAGCCTCTTCCTCCTTGTCACATTGCTCTCTGGGTGTTGATACAAAAAGTGCCTGACAAATAAAAAGAAACAAAATGAAGACCAGAAGTGGTTAAAATGTTCCTGTATAAAATGGGATGAATACAAAGGGAGATTTAAGATAATGGAGCGTGTTACATCCAAAAGTAATTCTAAAGACATTTATGGGCTAGTATAACAAGGCTAAATTCATCATGTACTATATGCCAGTGGAAAGTCTGGAGAGATTACGGGAACAAGGTTTTACAAGGACTCACTCTTCATCGACTTAATTATATATTATTTGGATTTTTCGTCAAAATAGTGGAGTAAACAAGCTTCTTTATATGTTTTTCTTCTAAAGAAACACATTCCCATGCCAGCCTTGGTTCAGTTCTTGTTGTTGATGTTGTTCTCTTACCCACAAACACATGCCTTAACTTCATTCCCATCTTTTTCTTAGTTCATTGCATTCAAATCTCATCGCCTAATGACAGACCAACAATGCCTCCTCTATCCCCCAGCATGCATGTAGTTGGGTTTCCGAGCTCCCCCTATGTAGACCACCAAGTGACAAGAAATTCCTCTCCTCGCCATATGAAACCAAGACTCTCTCTTGGCTCCCACCAGGGCCGGTGTGGTCTCATTTTCAATTCACTGACCTGACCTCAAAGACTTGCAATGAATAGAGGTATCAAATTCTGAATTGTGCCGTATTATTATCCTGAGGAGTTAAACATTTTAAAGGTCCTGGGAACCAGCTTTGAAATCCGTGGGAATCATTGTTGCCAAGTTGTAAATATTACAATTTCCTAACTTGATATCCAAACGTTTTAGATGCATCAAACCCAGATGGCATTTTGTTTTAGTGAAGCATAGTGCAGGACAGGCTGTGTAATTGTCTCCAGCGAAAAACAGCTCTGTTCAGACAGGTTGCCTTGAATGTCTTCACCAACTGCAGCTGGAACTGAAACACAGTGGTTATGAAGGTGGTCAGTGGTCAGGGTTTGGTTGGTGGAGGTGGTAACGGGCAAAGCGGTGACACTTTACACACACACACGTTCATTATGGTACTACCTTGCCACAGCTAACATCTTGTATCGTCAGTTTCATTTGGTAAAAATCATTCTGTGCCAGATATAGAGGAGGACTGCTGCCGTTATGTACAGCCATTATGTACAACCATTAAGTACACCCATAGTCTCAGTAATTCATCTTTCATGCACAGCCATTGGTAGTGATAACTCAATAAGCATCAGAACATTTCTTTCTGTGGCAAAAAGTGTGAACAATTACTTTTTATTGCCGTTGATTTAAGATGACATCCCCGCTGCATAAGGCCAAGGTTAAAAAATGTTCAAGCCAAAACAGAAGCATCTCTAAACTTGCTGAAATAAAAGCTGATGACCTAGCCAGCTGTGCTACATGGAAGGTAGTTAGTATGTGTTTGCAGTTGCTGACTGTGATTTAAAGGGGATATGTGTTGTGTTCACTGTATTGTTTTTGTTGAGTGGGGTTTGAGTTGTAAATCTCTGAGTCTATTGCTATGTATGGAACGGCACACAGACCGCATGGTGGTGTAACCCTTGAAGGACTCTTGCATTCTCCAGGGGCATTGGAGGTTTGCTGGGCCTGACCACCTTCTGGTTCTTCTCCAGCTGAATCCTCCTCTCTGGAAACCTAAACCAGACACTTATTTTCACTCCCTTTCCCTGGTGACAGCTTGACTGCGCACCGCTAACCTCTGGAGACAGCGAGACACGGTCGAAAGAGGGAAGAAGGGGAAGAGGCATCTGGCTGCATCAGTTCCTTGTCTCCTGGGTGTCTTGCCTTCACTCAAAACAGACGGGAGTGGGGAGTCAGACAGAAATGAAGTAGGAGCTCATTGTCCTCATCTTCTGAGTGCCGCTTCCAAGAACACAGTCAGTAAAGTCTCAATGATGATATAGTTGCCTTGGTTCCTTTAAAGTCAGACCACTAATCCCACAGCTCATAGTTTTAATTGATTTCATTCAATGTGGAACAAAGTAGTCCATTCAGCACCAAGGCTGGATACCATTTAAAAGAACTTAATTTCAGGGTTATTTAGAGGTCTTCAAAGTGTATGAGGTGATCTCAAATAGGTTCAAAACCTTTAGATTCACAGTCTTTACCCACCTAAACATGTCGAATATAAACACGTTTTCCAAAAAAAAGAGGCCTGAGCCAAAATACAATCAGCCCAAATAGGCAGAGACCACCATGGAGTCAACATGATGATCCACCAATTACCAATCATCCGTACTCTAAAAGACATAAGATTATAGTTCT
>JAOXYL010000051.1:15551915-15579819 GCA_028564955.1 Terapon puta
TCTCTCTCTCGAGCGCGCGCGTGTGTGTGTGACTCAGTCGGACTGGGCTGCCTGTGAAGTGTCCGCCCTTTCTGCGATGTGCGAAAGGCTTAAAATCCCTCAGTGCGGTGCCTGCGGTTCACTTGCGCGCGTACACGCACGCTCGCGCGCGCACACACACACACACACACACACACAGATCCACATAATTCAGATCCACAGTAACTTAGCTTCTGTGCATAAAGGTCAGATGAACGAAGTATGTGTGTTGATGAGGTCTCTAGGTTAAATCCAGCAGTGTGTGTGTGTGTGTGTGTGTGTGTGAGGAGCAAGGATCAATCACAGACTTATCAGATCGCCTGCAGCCTGGACAAAGACATCAGAGGACAGCTCTTTGATAAAGTCAATCATTTATCACAGTGCATGAGAAGCAGCTATCACATTGTTTATTGCTCTGTCAGGAGGAACAGATCTAAAAAAAAGCAGGCTTGGACATTTAAGTATCACATAATGGATCTCATTATGTTCAGTGCCCTACCTGAATGTGCACCTGGAAGGAAAATTCTTATAATGGCTCTAATTTAGAGTCTTGTTATTCCAGTTGCATATTTTTAGAATGAGCTCACAGTGTTAGTGAACACTTAGGAAGGGGCTGTGTCAGTGGGAGGTGGGCTAAATCCACGCGAAGAAGACGACAGCTTCTGCGGTGGTGCGTGCGATGGTTTGTGTATTTTTAACCGCGTACTAGTCCTGTTACAGTAAAGCGTCCGCCTGAATGATTTGATCAGTAATTATTTGTCAGCGGCGCTCTTAAAAAAAAGCAAGTCGAAGCGTCACGCTGCGGTGTGCTAACTTGCAGTGGAGAGGATTAAAACAGGTGGTACAGGTTATAGCAGTCCCGCTTAATCTGCAGCAATCAGTAAAATGTGAGAAGGCAGACCAAAACACAGGTACAACACACCTTCTATACCACTGTTCAGTGGGAATGTTATATAAAACGCACAAAACTTCAATGAAAGATACACTGACAGTAACAGACGGAGGAAAAACAGCAAGGCGCATGGACACAGTTATTCAGAGATGTTACGATTATATACGATATGTACTGTGGGTCAGCATCTTTCGACCAATAGGAGAAGCTGGCTCAAATAAAGACTCTCACACATGGAAGATTCAGGTTGTTCAGCTCCATGTTTGTTTGCTTTCTTTGAGCGTTGCCGATTAAATGTCAGAGGGCAGTGCAGCCGTGTCGTTGTTTCTGTTAAACCTGAATGAAAAAAGTGTAACTTTATGCTACGTGTGCTTATGAAAACTTTGCCGTCCTGACTGATGCCTGACTCTTCTGCAGGGGTGCGTTCTCTGTGGTGAGACGGTGCATGAAGATTTCCACGGGGCAGGAATACGCTGCCAAAATAATCAATACCAAGAAGTTGTCTGCCAGGGGTGAGTACACATACCGCTCTGTGAAGCTGCTGTCCTGTGGCGTGTCGCGTCGCTGTGCTCGCTCTGTCAGGCGGGACGGCGTCTTTTGCTTAAAACTGTTCCCCTTTTAGCCCCGTCAAACCAACTTCCTCTTTTGTCTTCACGGTACGTGTTTTCTCACCAGTTTTCTCCCCGTCATCTCTGTAGTAGCGGGAGGTTTCAGATGGTCGCAGCCAGGCTAACCACATCTTACTCCTCCAGCTTTATATTTGCTTTCGCTTTTCACGCTTTCCATTTACTTTGTCGTTTCTGCAGCAAGTGGCACCGATATGACGGAGGCCAGCGGCTCCTTTTCTGACTCATTCTGTGATATCAACTCTGCCTGTGATTTCTGATGAGCTGTACGTGACTCACAGCGCCGTCTTTCACATTAAAACACGAGCCAGTGAAGGCAGCGTGGTGGCAGAATTGAGAAACACTCCCCTTGTTCTCTCCTCCTCGCTGACCTTTTTTTTGTTGTTGCTTTTTTTTTGTCCTTGCTTCTGTAATGGAGCGTCTGTCCAGGAAGCGGAGGCATGGATTCCTTTCTTCTCCCCCCCTCACCTGTTTATTTCTTATTCTGACCACCATTATCTGTGCAGCGTGGGCCGAGAGGCTCCCACGGTCTGGATGTTGCGCTACTGATTGATCCAGGCGCAAGACCCTAATGGGCCGACACACAAACACAAACCAGAGGAGAAGGGCTTGAAAAGGCACATAGCGCTGGTGAGCTGCTCAGCAGCAGCACATGAAGTGTCTCATGGGGGAAGCAGGGGTTTTCCTCTCAGTATTAGCAGCTGCATGAAGAAGAGGAAAATGGAGGAGAACGTGGTTTTTAGAGAAGAGACAACACAGACGATGAATCCAAGTAAAACAGAATGTCTAGTGAAAGTGGAAGCTCGTTTGAGAGAGCGTGTGGTTCCCAGGTTTAATTATTGGTGCTGGAGCTCCGGAGATGATGGAGAGCATGAGCGATGAAAGAGAGGAGGGCACAACGAGAGGAGGCCAGATGTTTATAGAACGGCAGCACATGATTGATTCCATACTCAGATTGCTTTGGCCGAATGCCCTCGCTCCTCTCACCTGAGGGAGAAAATGAGTGGAAAGACTTTGTAGACTGTGTGTGTGTGTGTGTGTTAGACCAACAACGTAGCTCTGGCGTTTGTTCAAGGTGACTTTTCTGTAACCAAAAGGAAAAACTGGACTTGTGACTTTGATATTTTTGAGTTCATGCTGTGCAGACTTTGAAGTCTAGAGTCGGAATGTTCACTGGACAAAACAGGACATTGGAGGACGTCACAGTGTGAATCTGGGCATGAAAACAAAGGAGAAAATCATCTGTAGATGAACTGATAATAAAAATGATGATTGCAGCCACAGTCAGTAGCAGTCTCAGGCCAGTCTGGCAGGTTTAGTTATTTCAAATGTTGAAATGTGATAGAACAAGTTATTAGATGATGTCCACACAAAGTATTATTGCTTAGGGTGAGTACATTTGTACATCAGATTTGGATCTGTTTGTCTCATGGCAAAGACACACTATGGAGAGCACTTTGAAATGACATGTGTTAAGGAAAACTGAGAGCTGGCTGACAGCAGCCTCTTCAGTCTGCCACAACACTGATGTGAAAGAGGAAAGATGAGTCCCGCAGCCCTGTGCTGATTAACTGATAGAAATAAAGCTTAAAGCTATGAAAATAAGATGATAATGATAAAGCCCTGACATGGCATCAAGTCAGAGGTTTAGATTATTTGTTAAGTCACTACGTGTTTATTCTTACAACTCTACATTAGTGTTGTTACTATTCCTCCTTGCCCTCACTGTGATAACCACATGGCCACAGCCCAGCTCCCTGGTTACTATGACAAGCCACAATATGGTCAAAAGTAAACTGAAAGTTCAAGCAAACGAGCAGCAAGCTAACAAACAACAAACAAAATACAATGTTTCTAACTATACCTGCTGAGTCATTTAATGGTAAAATTGCTCATTGCATCCTTGAATCATGAAAACCATCTTAACCTGTTTCACAGGAGTTTCACATGTCAGCAGTGATTTCAGAAGAGATGGAGGAAAGACAGCACTGAAGGCACGTTCTGCCTTCAGGCAAACAGACAGCCAGATACTGTAGTGAGCTGTGAGAGCTGATGGATATTGAAACGGGCAGGCTGAACTGAAGGTCACGTTCAACGGGGGGAAACCCCGAGTCGCTGCCAACACTGCCGTCCGCCGCTGCGTGAGGAGAAATCCTAAACAGGAAGCTCCATCCCATTGGAGAGGCTTTATGTGGCTGTAAACCTTGGCTTCACATCAAAGGCTGAGCTTTCTGCTGCAGTGCGCTTCCAAGGAATATTGACGTGAATGTGCTACGGCAGAACGTCAGGTACAACATCAGGAAGACTTTGTGACAGAATTTATCTTGGCAGTCCGTGCTTTCAGAAAGAATAATGTGTCCGTGCCTCATCTTCTTTGACAGTGAGGATACATTAATGTTGAAAATTGTTGAATCTGGTGAGAATGTTTTTGTACAAGGTCAGGCCACTTTGACATGTGTACAGTCTTGGCCCTTAGTTTGACAATAATCCTTGTATCTAAACAGGAAACCACAGTGATCCCATATAGTAGATGTACATGTCAGAGAAGGATCCTCCAACTCTGCTTTCTCATTTGTGTTAGTCATGTGGAGGCAGCGACATTACATGAGCTTGCATAAACTGGCTGACCGAGCTAAGCTGACAGTATGCTTCAGCTGATAGACAACAACTAGTGTATGACCAAAACTTCTGGTTCAGGATGATACACATACCACTGCACCTTTTGCACGCACTTTGGTTAAATCTTTTTGTGGTACTGGATGTTAAATTCTCAGTGAGGCAACCTGTAAAGCACTGTAAATGGTCTGATACTGTCCAAAATGGCCATTCCTAAAGATATGTATATGAGCCAGGTTGTTTAAAGTACTTTATTTTTACTAAATCCATTTGGCACCACCAGTCTTGTTCATGTGGTTACGGTCTCAAACACAGGGAATCAGTTGCAGTTTTAGTCTTAAAGTCTAAATCATGTGTGTCAATTTCAAGACTTTTTATGTCGCCTAAAACGCACGTTCGTTTTCTTCAAAGGTTTTTTCTTGGCTTTTGGGAAGAGCATGAACATGTTGGTAGTTTTTTTTTCCACAGCCTTTTGATTCCTCCAGTACTAGCCACTGACAAAAGGCATTTCTTCTGTTTTGTGTCTCCTTGTTTTGTACCGTAAAGCAGATCACCCGATTGTTTTCCTGTATGGAACCGTCTTACCACCTCACCAGTTTTTATGTTTTTTGTTTTTTCTCAAAAAAAGATCCACCTTTAATAAACCTGTTCAATCATGTTGAAAGTTCAAAGTTAAAATAAATATTGCAGCGTGTTATGTATCCTAAGCATCTCTGTCAAAATAAAAGCCCTATACTGGGGCAAGCAAATAACATGTAAGTGAAACATTATCCAGATGTAGTGAACTGAAAGCCTGTCTTCTCTGACGGCACAGGCTTGTATGCAGGGAAAACTAGGGCAGTGGTTGAACACAGACGTAGTGATGCTTGGACTCGGTGGAGTGGAAATGATCACTTGACAAACCCACCAGGCTGTGGAAAAGCTAGCTATGGTTCAGGAGCCAGCCATTCTGTCGTTTTGCTTCTGGAAAATACCGGAGGCCCCAGACGCGCACGGTGAACTCTTCATTCCCATGGAAACAAAAGAGATGGAGGGCTAAATATAGTCTGTGGGGTAATATAGGCGTTGAAGTATACAACTGTATTTTTAGTTAATTGTGCAAATGCATGATGAATCACTTGCTTAGACATATAACAAAACAATGAACAATGATAGCATTTACAGAATTTCATTTACGAATGTACTTTTTTCATTTAACAGCAATCAGCCCTGTAAGTTTGACACCACAATGCATAGCCAACTGTTTTTTATGTCAGCCGTAAGCCCGACAACAGGGGTGATGACCCGACCCTTCAACTCTGTGGTTTATATTGAGACTGGGTCAGCAGTACCTAAATCCTTCCTGCCACCGCACACAAACACACACACCGTCTCTAAATAAAGTGCTCCATCAGAGCACACACCCCTGCTCGATGTGAGTGCGGTGCCAGCGGTTGGCTTAGCAGCTAATGTCAGGGGCTCAACACGCCATTTACACAGTACCCTGCTAAGACCAGACATGAAAGAGATGGATCAAGGGAGATGTATTTTTTATGTGTGTGTGTGTGTGTTTGGGAAAAGGAGACATAACACGAAGCAGCACCGTGTGTACATGCTAAATGGCATTTGAGTGTGTCTTGCCATTGTATCCATAGTTCATCCCTCAGGTCCCGGCCCACCCATATGACCAGTGAGCTTCATGCACACCCGCTGTCACAAGCACAAGTGATGACTCAGAAACGCTTTAGAGAACGTCTTGGTGTCTCTGTCTGTCATTTACACAGTCTGTCTGTCATGCCCAGTGTGTCCTCTGACCCTAACTGCTGGACTGGAAGCTCACTGCACTTGATGTCTAACACCAGGGTCATTTAAAAAATCCTAGCAGTCATACATGTGTCTCTTGAAGCAGAGATCTGTTGGCTATTTCAAAACTTGATCACAAGACGTCTGAGCCTCTAGGATAGAATAAGAAAAAAACTGAATGTCTTCAGATTTCTTGTCAATGATAAGATTACAGTGTTTTGTTAGCACTTGTTTCCATAGAGACTGTGCGTGGTGGGCAGCGGGATACTGTTAAAGCAGTAGTCACACATTTTGGAAAATACACTGAGTCTTTTTATTGCCAGGCGACCGGCGCAGCTTCAAGGAAGTCACTGCTCCCAGCCAAGGAATAACCCGGCTTCAGAGTGCCTGTAAAACCACAATGTCATTTTCACGTTTCAGATTTTAATAACTAACATAATGAGTTAGTTAGTGAGTTTATGAGGTGCTGCTTGGCATATTAAGTTACCTTTGTACATAGACCAGTATTCATCTTCTCATCTAACTGCTGTTGTTGTCATAAAACTTTAAGATAACTAGATATGACTAGTGATTATTCACATCATTGTTGATCATGTTGATTCATTTCTCAATTCACTGTGCAGTCATCGGCAAATTTAAAATAAAGAAATTCCCCGACGTCCAAGTGGGCAATCTGGCAGCTAGTGTTGTGTGATGAAGAATCTCAAAGATATTCAATTGTCTTTATAGCAGAAAAATAAAAATCATCTTTCAGAAGTTGAAACGAGTGAATATTTGGTATTTTTGCTTTAAAACCAGCTCTGAAATATTCTCTTAAACAAGTCATCGTTTCAGCTCTAAAAGCATTAACAGTTTGCTTTGTGCGTTTTCTGGTATTTTCTAAAAAGTGTGTCAGGAAGTCCCCCGTGTCTCCCTGTTTGTCTTGTCCTGATTGTGAACAAATTTGTAGGATATTCCTCTACAACTACATCGAGTAGAAACATTTGAAACCCAGCCTACTATTTTCTCTTGAACTCAGTTATGTTGTCAACGTTCCACCCGTGCTGGAAACTCAGACGCTGCTAAAAACCTTGTTCTGTGTCTGCTGTGAGACTTTCACCAGGGAAAACAGATGGAGGCTTGTTTTATCTGCTTGTGTTTCTTTCTCTTTCACATGAGCATGAAACCCCTGTGATTGATTCAGCTGAGACAAAGGCTCTGGGGCTCTTTGACTGTCAGCTTTGAACAGGATTTTAAATCCACACTCAACCCACCCAGAGGGAAAGGGGGAGATGTAGTGAGAATGATTTGGAGATGAAATGAAACTGTGAAGCTTAACAGTAGTGCAATCACAGGAGCGCTTATACGGTCATATATTTGTAATAATTCACCCCAGACTGCCTCCTCTTGTAACTGATGCACAGCTGCTCACGGCAGGCTAAAAATATCTCATTAGAGCGACGCAAGAGAGCATGAAAAACAGAAATCAGGCTGCCATGTTATAGAGCAACTGTCAGCGGGAGTGGAGGACTCCCCAGTCCTTGGCAAGAGGTATTTTCATCTCCGCCTGCTTAATTTCCCCCCCAAGTCGACCGGCAGGGGAAAGACTTACCATCCTGGCCCTCCTGTATTTAAAATACTTTTTGATGCTATTCTAACTGCGTCCAAGCTGAAGAAGAGATGAATAAGTGAAAGAATGATGATGGGGAGCGGTGAAGGAATAGAGGACAGCAAGACAGGGAAAATCAACAGCATGAAATATGTATGATAAGATAAACCCACATTGCCTGTCAGGTGGGGAGCTGACTGGAGGAGATGAGACCACCGGCTCAACAATACAGTGAACCTCTCTCTGACGTTTCTCCGTGTTCTGCTTCAAATGCCCCACGATGCACTTCTTCACAGTTCCTTTTTAATGCTCAGTTGGCAGGCAACAGATGGCAGGTATTGGCTGTTTGATGATGAAATACATTGGCGGGTGCTAAGCTGATTTGTCTGCTATCAGCCACTCAGTCAAAGCCCACGGGAGGCACCTCATCAATACTGATAAGCTGCATTGTCTCTTCTCTTGTGGAATAATAACACTGCATGGATTTCTGGGGATTAGCGCCTCAGTCTCTCTGAAGTCAAAGGAAGAAAGGGGAACACATTTCTTTCTGTGGGATCTATTTTGGCTAAACTCGGCTTGAGAGCAATGTTTAAAGCCTGCTACAGATGTTGCATGTGTTAATATGGTTAATGTACAGATAGTTACATAGTTGGTTGACAGAATATAATGTACACAGCTCAGTGTTCCCCTTCCATTAAATTGGGGGAGGGGGGGCTTAAATGTTTAGTGTATAAAAAAAATATACTCATTGTGAGGAGACTCTTCAGGCAGCTTGAGGGGGCATTTTAGTGACTGATGTGATGGGTGACTTATTTTAAGTAATTTGACATCAGAGATACAGGACTGGCCAGTATGATCAATATGTGATGTCACAGTCCATCAGATTAACTTTTAATCCCCTCACTAAAATCAACCCATCCCCATTCACTTATTTATTTCTCCTTATGCCTCATGTAGGGAAGTGCTGCTTTCCACTTTTAGATTTGTCATTAATTCACATTGTCTCCACAGTGCTCACTGTTCAGTCTTCCATCATCTCACATAGTCTGTCTGCTGTGAACAATCAAATAACTGGCAGAGAAAGCTGTTTCCTACATTTTCAACAGCATTACAGCAGACTGAGCTTTCAAAGTCTTATCTCAGACAGATCATTTAGCCATGATTCTTACTCTGCCAAAGTATTCCCTTCTCCATATCTAGGTCCAATGTGAGGGCGACGGGCCAGATATCGTTTTTCCTACCCAGCTCCTCCAGGTCTTTAGGAGTTCCCTCACCATATGTTGTCTCTCTGCTCCACTCAACCAGAGGGTGGATGACTGTCCTCTGTCTGAGAAGAGTCAGTGCCAGAAGTGAAGCTGTTTAAGTATGATAGGATCTTGTTTGTGGCCGAGAGTAATTGCATTATGTGTGTTTGCGATTTAGCTCCTCAGTCTATTTGCCTTTTCCTATCGTTTGTCATAGTTACAGTACACACAGCCCGAGGCCCTTCCCAACTTGTCTTTCATTGGTGTCATCCACTCAGGTGCTGCCTCTTCCCATCTCTTTGAAACGGGAGGACAAACTGGAGTATTCCCTCTGGGCTTTATTCTGAATCCTCATTTAGCCAAGTAGGGCAGCCACTTGAGGGATAGGCTGCCGGCTTTAATTAGGGCCTCTTTGTCTGTCAGACAGACTGGGTGCTCACTTAGAGACGGCATCTTCCAGCGGTGCTCTCCTCCACCTTAATAAACCACTCAGCTGGCTCTGTGAGAGCACAAGGTCAGGCCCTCTCTGTTCCTCTGAAGCTCTGTGGCACTCCCTTACTTTCTGTCCTTCTCTTATCTCAGTCCCCTTAGCTTCCTGTGAATGGGAAGAGGGAGGTCATTATTCTTCCCGGCGCAGACTTCTGAACTGCACGTCTTTGTGTTCACCACTCGAAGAGACACACAGATTGCGAATGCGTCGACGACCTGTGTGAGATCTGTTGACCCGCACTTTCAAAACCGCCTCCCTGATTTGTATAATGTATTCATGCAATGCAGCTCCAATCCACAGACGTGTAGACGATGGGAGTTTCCTTCTGCTGCAGCATTTGCCCTTGAAATAAAAAAAAAAACAGGTAGTTCTTTTCATAATGTCCATCCTCGTCAGTGCCACAGACAAGAAAAGAAATGAACTCAGAGGAACACGTACGTGTGCTGAATACAAGCTTCATGTTTGAGTAGATTCAAGCTGTGAAAGCCACAAAAACACATTTTGACTGAAAACACCTTTGTGCATTTGGATTCTGGCCGCCTGTAGCATAAGTGCATATTCAGAGCACCATTAACACTGCATGAGAAAACATAGCTGCCTCCTCCTTTCACTGACACCATCTAGTTGATGTGGGGCGGGGGGGATCCTCTGGCACACTTTGAATCGGGCCCTACTTTTTCTCTGAACTGAGGCATGAATATATGAATTTATTGTCTCATTTGGTTGTTATTATTGCTTCTGCCATGTACTAAAGCTAATATGCACACATGTGGCTTTAGCTTTAGCTCTAGTTACATCACTCATCCAAAACAAGGCTTAGATACGGCTGGCAAACTTAAACAAGAGGAAATGGTGTATTTGTTGTGGACTACTTTCAGTCAGGGATTTGTTGGAGTGGGGACTGTTTTGGGTAGTAGGACGGAGTATTTGGGTTTGGGGCTTAATACTTACTGAGCTTCTCAGCTGTAGAATTTTTGCGACTGCGACTTTTAACTGCTTGCTGCAGCAAACCATTATTTTCATGATCAGTTTATCTTTTTACCTTTTTCTTGATTCTTGATAATCAACTAGCTGTTAAGACCATAAAATATCAGAAATGGTGAAAAATGTCTTTGCCCTCAACCCAAAAATATTCTGTTAGAGGGCTAAAGAAACGAAAACATGTTTACATTTGAGAAGCTGAAATTAGACCTGAAACTTTTACTTCTACCAGACTAACAAAACTTTTTATTTAGACTATTTAAACTCCCAGCGTTATTAAACATCCCAACATAGTGTATAGTTTTTTTTCCTAATAATAACCCTATGCTGTTAAAATAGGGCCATGGGGTTTCTCCTGTAGTAATTAATGGTTACTACATCGCTAATGCAGATGCTGAAGTTGCCTCATGTCTCAGGGGGGCACTCTCTCGACTGTGAGTAACATGATTTCCCGAGTGCTCGGCCAGCCGACACACATTGTGCACCAACAGCAGAGGTGAAAAGCTGCCAGCACCACGCGAAAGGCGTTGATCCCTCCAAGGACACTCTTGGCAAAAAATCTTGTTTTGTCTCTCTCCTTCCTCGCCTTCCCACCCTTCAATATGTTTTCTCTCTCTCGTGCTCCGCGGATGAAATCAGGGATTGCATCATTCAGCGGAGCTGATTTGAGTCATGTTTTTAAGGGCAGCCACAGCGAGAGCTTTTTTTCTGGCTTGGAAAGAGGCTTAGGTGATGCATCAGGGCAGACGGTGTGGATTTGTCATCCCAGAAAGGAGAAACTAAACCTGCTCTACGCTGTCCCACTGTAGGCGGTTCAGATCTGTTCGTTTGTTGGATAAAACAAACGGTGTGACTACATCTACTCTGGGTTGACAATGGAAAAACTAAACCTATTGTATCTTTTTCATTAGGGAGAGATGAAAAAATCTAAGCAGAAGCTGACATATCTTTCAGTTCTTATCGAGGTAAAGCTACAAAAACATTTGATCCTATACTTCCCATAATGCAAACTGGTGGCATCTTATCATTAGACAAGATTACCTGCTTGATAAACTCAGTTTTAACACAGGTTTTCTTCTTTGTTTTGGCAGCTTAAGCAACAGGTTGCCTTTCCCTTTTCCTTCAGTTTTTAACTTGTTACTCCCACGTGTTGACTCTTACCACAGTGCGACATGTTGCCATGACAGTATTAACGCACAGCTCTCGTTCTTCATTCAAACTCTGAGGACCAGAATAGTATCAGAGATCCAATCTAACCTGAGCAGGTGCTGCCTCCATTTCTCTCAGAGCATCCTGAAACCTTTTTTTTTGTATACCTCCCCTTTGAAGTGGCCTTATAATGTGTGTTTCTCAAGAAGACCTGCTCAAAATCATGTTCATATTTTGAAATATTTCAAGAGAGGGTGGGGGAGAAATTGGAACAAGCTGATGGCAAAGTTGATGGATGGTGAACACTTTGGATAAACTAGAAATCTAACTTAGAAAAGGAGAACAAGGTTGATGAAATGTCTTACATAAAGTCTGTGATCCAGCCATAAAGGGGTCAAAATCAGTCTCCATTGGCTTTCTGTGGAACAAAGACATCCTCTGCACTCAGGCGGCACAATTTGATCGAAAATGTGGCGTCCTTTTCGCAAGGAGAGAATTTAAAGATAGAAGCGCAATGACAACGTGGAGAGATAAAAAAAAGGGGGTTTAAGAAGTGAAAAGAATTGAAATGGACAGAGGTTAATGATGTTTTTTGTGTGCACAGTTTTCTTGAGAGCAATATACCAAAGGGGGCGACGGGTTAAAAAGACACAGAGAGGGTGAGAAAACATGGAGCGGTTGAAAGAAAAAGGTGAAAGTGTGAAATTGCAGAGCGTTTCAGCTTAATAGAGGAAGAGGTGACGTCGGGGAAAATCAATGCGTGGGTGAGAGCTAATGGAAGTAAAGTTGTACTGATCGTTCAGCACAGGAGGGGGATCAGTGGAAAGAAAGGTATGTCTGAACTAAAGCCCGACAGACTTTTGGTACAGTTACCGAGACATTTAGCTTAAATCACATTAGTACGCTACATTACTCTACAATACATTGAATATAATAAACAAAGTAAATAAGAATCTGTTACATTGAATTATTCAACCTGAGCTGCTCATTCTATCAAAGTAGATGGAAATAAAGAAGGTGCATTTTTCTTTGTTACAGCACCTCATAGATTTCAACGTTATATTTGGTTGTGAGGCAAACATGTTGTTGTGGGAACAGAAACACTCTAAGGGTACAGGTCTGTTTAAACCTTATGTTGGAGCTGGTGTTCTGCCAACTCCAGCCAGATAACACAGGAAGCCAGCGCTGGTTATCGCGAACATTACCTGAACATGTGCCTCGGCGTGACCCGATACACGGGTCTCGACTTTGATCAGAATTTGACAGCGGCACAGCTTGGTGTCAGCTACGTTCCAGCCACGTTTGTCGCGAATGCATCACTCACACACTCATTTATTTACACTTCATTTACCGTCACGCTGAATGTGGCATGGTTTAAAGCAACCTAATCCCTCTTTCATCCCACCTTATTTATCTGTTTCCTCTTTTTGGCTGCCTCGCTGACGTTTTGTTCCCAGTTTTTGTTAAATGTTGGCTCAGGAACGTTCTTGGCTTTCTTTTTATTTCAGTCGTAAATTCTGTGGACTGGACTGTGCTTGGAGACCAGGGGAAATCTCCCCAAACAGATGGTCACTCGGCTCGGTCGTGCTCAACTAGGCACAGAAACAGCAGGCTTATGTGGTAGAGTCACTGAAATTTGAGGGATTTTACTGATATTTCTACGGTGGCAGCACAACACACAGTGAAAACCAGAACATGAGCCCAGAACAGAAAACATAATTATATCAGTGTGATAGGAGACCTCTGTTCACATCATGTTGAGTCATGATCAGTTTAGTCTGAAGACAATGATTGAAATGACACATACACTGAATGTATTTAATTTACTGTGTGAAACTGCTCATTCTTCCTGAGGACCAAAGTTTCAATTTTATAAAAGTCTTTATTTCTGCTCCAAATCAGCCATGTTAAACTACTTACACTACTACTGGCAGATGATCTGTCGTGCCTGTTAGTGGCATTTTACCACCAGCTTGAGTAACCACAACAAAACAGTGTCAGTAAAAGGGGCAGAAACATGTTACATATACAGTATGTTGTTACGAATGTTTAATGCTGTTCAAATATTTTTTTAGAAATACAAGTAAATCGACACGTTTGGCTCTTTCTTAGTCTTTCCCACTGAAAATCATGTTTCCTGTATCACAGAGAACAACATGCATGCGACTTCAAGTCATTTGTGAAATCCTGTTTAGTATTGATGTTTGTTGATGCACTTTATTCTCTTAAATCACGAATGAAGTCTTTTTCATATGTTGCTCAAACATGAAACACAGTCACAACTTGTTTGTTTCAGTTTGCGTGAGTGCTCACTGTTTAGACATTTCAGATAAATAAAATGTACAAATTGAATCGCCAGATACTCAGCAATGCACACCCCTAATAAACAGTGTTAGTGTTTTGTGTGAATGTGTAGTATTGGTGTGATGCTTGGCTGTGGCACACAGCTGTTGTTCTTTATATAAGCTTTTTAGCATTGCCTTAAACACTGCTGGACCAGATTAACTCAAATTTAAATGTAACAATAATAATCATTCCTCACATAAGTCCATAGAAAGGGGTCGAATCTCATCACTGAGAAATATACACTATCAGTGGTCGTGTTCTGGTATGAAAGTTCTTTCCATTAGATTTCCATTAGATCTGAGAGTGGGAATCATCACGGCAGCTGCAGTGAAAGATAATTGAGGTTGTGTCACACCGCTGTTGAGATTAAACGCCTCCACTTGAGGGTGACTCAGTTCTATAAATTGACTCAATGAGCGACAGGAGAGGGGAAAAATGTGCGTGTCCGTGTTCTCCTGTGTGTCGCGTGTCTTTGCATGATTTCAACAGTTGTGCCTGTCAGAACACTTGTTTCACAGCTCCGATTATCCCGCTTTTTTTCCAAGTTAGGGTCCAAGTTTCTGTTCATCGAATGCAAATTAGTGCCACAGGTACACCCTGTTAAACACATGAGACAAAAGAATAGCTATTACAGAGGCACTTGGAAGAGGTAGTGAATTGGACAGGTCCATTAAACACACTCTGCACTCTGACATTTAAACAAGCAGACGAGAGTTTTGTCCCAAAATTAAACCTGCAAAGCTGCTTTCAAGTCTGGCAGAACAAAACGAAAGACAAAGCTTCATCAACTAAATATACAGCTTACTATTCAAACACATCCCTTGGCAAATTGTGTGATGTACGTTATTTGATGTCGTTCCAAGTCGCTGGCTTGCATTTATCTCTGTTAGCGATGGTGGTAGTCTGCCACCAGTTCACTCCCACACTAGACAAAAATAAAGCCGACTGAACCGGCCGTGATATGATATCTCACCTTATCCCTCTCTAATTAGGTGATACGTGTTTGTGTGGGGGTAAAGGGCTCTTTTTTTTTCGCACAGGTACAGTTCAAACATGCAATTAATACTATTCATTGTATACATCTGAGAAAAAGAAGAGGCGGTTTCAGACCTGGATTTTAGTTTGATAGTTTTTAGTTTCATCACTTTTAATGACATTGTACTCGTTGATCTTGGCATCACTAAAAATAAATGTAACAAGTGAAGAAACATGAAGTCAGATAATTTTCCAGATTAGTGAATTATTTGTTAGTGAAAATGAAGACAAATTACGAAATTACAACCCAAACCCTGAATGGCAATTTCCCACAGACACTTTGGGGGTCCTGCTTTGACCGACATTAGTTGTCGGGGTCGTATACACAGTTTATGTGCTGTGAGAGACAATTACTCACAGCTCTTTCACTTTTGCCTCGTGTAGTTGTACACATCCACCAACAGTTTCTATTATCTACCCAAAGTACGGTCATTTGTTTAGACGGCGATGGAAACACAGCTCAACCCTTCCCTCCTCATTACACTCATTTTGATTAGCTGCAGGAAGGGCCCTTCAACCTTGAGTGATGCAAAGCAGGTGAGACAATTTCTTTACGCGCTGCCCAAACAGATTCACCTGGCTGGTCCTCCAGGTGTCTAAGAGGATAAGACAAAAAAATTTGCATGGTCTGTTGTCAAGGAGGAACGCAACAGAAAAATTTAACACCATGAACTTCATCACATGTGAAGGTTAGTCACGTCAAGGAATATGAAAAGTTTAATAAAAAAGTTCAGAGTAAAGCCAGAGAGCAACCGGGACCGCTTAGCCAGCAACCCTACAGCAAGGACATGGAAACAACAGAGATATTAAACTGACACCAAAATAATGGAATTCATGTACTGTGATCATTAGAAGCTGTCTGTTGTGGGACATAAAGGGCTCAGGCGATGTTGTTGGGAATAATTAGATGAATGATTATGCGATACAATAAATAAAAGTCTTCAAATAGACCTTTTTAATTGGTGATCATATTGGCAGATACCCCTTCCAGAAATCCCAGAAATACTGACACCTTTAGCCTCTGCACACAGGAGGTTTCAGGACAAATTGAGTGAAAGCAGGACCTGGGCCAAATCCAACAGTGGATTTGTGTTTTTGTGTGGTCGCATGTGTAATCCAGGGTTTATAATCCCAGTCTCGTGCTGCCGTCACTGCAGCCCAGCCAGAGACTCACACACCTCCTCCACGCTCTCAACCACTCTGGATTATGTCCTGTTCTTCCTTTTGTTTTCTCTCTGTCATACATCTGTCAAAAAGCCCTCCAGGGCAAGAGCGGTTTTGGACAAATGACAGCTGGGAGTTCGGCAGAGGAAGTGGTAGACTCTCTACGAGCTCTTAGATCACATTTCAGACTCTGCCATAACCAAAGGTCCTACACAGGGCTACATCTTTTTCCATTCATTTGTGCAGGTCGAGATGGATGGCATCATCGTACTTTGCCCGGTTCCCAGGTATATTTTCCACATGAAGGATAGAATTTCAGCTGAACATTAAAGCAAGAATAAACTGTGCGGTTCTTGAGAGAGCCAAATGGAGTCTGAAGAGCTCCGAGTACATTAGACAGCATAACAGCATGGTCTCAGTACAGCTAGCATGCATACCCTGCACTTCTGTTTCTTCATGCCAACAATTACAGAAAAATCAAAGAAATTTCCGGGATTTTGCTTTTATACACGTCTGTGACAAACATATGCGCTTTCCTCCAGGCCGATAATATGATCACTTTCCCCTTTAATCCCATAGCCTGAATCAGATTAGACTCTTGCTCTAATGTAATGTTGGCATTCAACCACATTTCCTGCTGTGCGTGTGCTCCTGGAGGGGACCGCGCCATCAACTAATCTCTGGACTCTGAACGTCCCTTTGTGAAGGCTTAGGTTGAATACACATTTGAGAAAAAGCACAAACATTGGAGGGGTTAATTTAAACCCCCTAAAATCCCTGCATTTGATTTTTTTTTTTTTCACCATGGAAGAAAATTGCATAATACACACTGCTGGTATCTTAAAATACTCAGTAATGACTTGTAAGCCTTGGACTATTAGAGCAGGTTAGAGAGGGGCTAAACTTAATGGAAGTTTACAACCCCTTCTGTGCAGCAGTGAGTACAAGCCAACAAGTTGCCTCATTAAACAAACCCAGTGGTTGGTGACTCACGCCTGAAGCACAACCTCCGGAGATGATGATGAGACACTTGGTGGAAAAATGTGGCAGGTCATACCCAGCTGATGATGCTCATTTTTGGGCAGGAGCTTCAATCGGTCCCTATGAATCTGCTGCCCTCAAGGCTCATTTATTAAAGTTTGCATGTAAAAAGGTCTTTACTGGTATAATTAACCATCCTCAAATTACTCCATGCAGTATGCTATCCCTTTCATAGGCTGAGTAACCGCAGTTTACCACACTGCATTTTGAACAACAACACCTGAACAAGTGACAGAAAATGCACACTGACAGTGAGGTTGTGATTCTGCTTAACCTGAATGTTTTATTTGACAATCTAAACGCAAGGCTTGTCCATGATGAAAGAAAAAGGTGAAGCGTGGAGCAGGTGACAAATATTGTTGGGGAAATGAAGATGTAATGGTTTGACCTGGGGAAAAAAGACACTGCTCACAAAAGAGAAATGAGCTCCAGAGTGAGGGCGGCAGACCAACACATCAGTGTCATCCAGACACGACGGAGCTGAATTTTGCAGTGAAACATCTGTAAAATACATCATCAGTGCCGGTGACTAAGAGCCACCAACCACAGAATATGTGTTGAGTTCACTGCAGCGTTATGTTATTTCAGCAGTCGCAGTGGGGCCACATTTTCCTGCAATAGTAAGCTTAGTTAGCACGGTGTCATAAAACCGAAACTCGCAAATGCAAAATGATTATAATGTCACTTAATCTCTCGTCCACAAACCACATAGTGTGTAGATCTGCATGGAACTGCAGGTGCTCAGGAATGCAGGACTCGAACGTTTGTAATGTTGAGGCTGTGTGAGCTCTGTGGAAATGTAAAAGAAAAAAAGACTAAAAGGTTCAACTTGTTCTCTTCCACTCCAAATTCAGAGGCTACCTGGTGGGCATTCGTCAACTAAACAGATATTTCTCTCTCAGGATGGTGGAGATCAAGTCAGAACGTCAAATACAAATAATGCTGGATGTATGAATAACTAGCTGTTGCCTTATAACAGTGTCTTTGACTTTAATGCCTTTTTCAACATGTCCGTTTCATCCAAGGCAAAACAAAAAAAAAAACTAATGCAGCTTGAGTATAAACTAACTTAAGAAAATCTGCATGATTGGTTAATAGTAGATAGCAAACAAGCAATAACTAAATTCTGTGTTTTCATTTTCCTACCTGTTCCCTCACACAACTCCAAGTAGGTTTTTTCCAGTGTGTCTTAGCCATTATTGGAAGGTTATAATCTTAATGTAACTCTTTTCCTTTTCAGCATTATATTAAAATCAAGAATGTGACACTGTCTTAAATTTTTCCAAAGTGCTTGCTTCTTTTTTTAGCCAAGTATGTTCTACACAGCTCCCGACCCCTGTCTTAGATACTGTATATTCACATGGCCATGACCCTGGTGAAGTTTTAAGTATTCTCCAGTTTGTGGTATATGTTCCGTCGCGATTCTGAAAATGACAAAGGAATTGTCTGTTTTTCTGTGATGTTGAATCCATGACCGCTGGTATTTGAATTTGCAGCGTTAAAAATTGGACCGTTACACTGGAAAACAAAGTCACCAGTGTTTAGAGATATTTTGCTGGAATACAGCGGTGCATCTTTGACCTCTGAGTTTCCATCATTGGCCGGTCGGGAGAGGATGTGGGAGAATTTAGATGAGGGGCTTTTGGCCACAATGGCTACTGTTCAGATAAGTCATGCATGTGTCAAGTCTGTGTAAATATAATTATACGGTCCACCTTTTTGTTATTTATAGTCACTGCAGATTATGACTACTTTAAGTTCATAAAAGCTACATTCACAGGATTATTGTAGTGCGTATACATGATTCATTGCCAATGCTGTGTCACTTAGTATTGCCAACTGAGGCAATGTTGCCAGCAGGTCGAGATCCTTGGTGAAAGTGAGAAAAGGCTCCATTTACAAATACTGCTACTATACAGCAAGCTAGTCTTATTGCAGTGAAATAAGAACTGTAATTGTGGAAGGTGATTCAGAGGCACACATGTAAACGCATCATCCCCAGTTCAGTTATGGCTAGAGATGCCCCCCCCCCCATCCTTATCTTCCCATTTCCTGTCTGTGTGTGCGGTTACATTATCAGCTAAATAAAGGCATACATACATTTCTCTATTTAGCTTGAGGAAGTTTGCTTTCAACTCTTGTCATGGATTCGTTGACACCAGAATCTGAAACCTTTTTGTGTGTGAGAAATATAGTTGCACCTCACAGTATTTTTCTATGAACAAACGATATGTTTAAGTTTTTACTTATAATGAATCAGTTTGTGAATGAGAAAATGGGGATAGTATGCTAACACATACACCATCATGAATTGATATACATTCACATAGTAACCTTAAAATGCTTTGCAATAATATTTTACTCCTACCATTTAGATGATTTTTGAGGAGATAATACTCTGTTTTGTCTCGCGTTATTCGTGAGAAAACTGATGCTGAAGGAGACAGAACAGAAAAAGGTGACGAAAGCTCGAAATGATGAAAGCAAAAAAAAGGACATGGATAAAGATGGAGCGAAAAGATGAAAGTGAGAGATGTGAGAGTGTGTGGGTGGCAGTAAATAAAGGTCGCCGGCGGGGGATGTTCTCAGAGCCATATGTGCCTGGGGTTTGACAGGCAGGTCCTGTGCTGTAACCTGCTCCCTCTACATTGAGATGTGGCACAAACATAACTAACTTAACAGCTTTTATAGGAATACCTGTATCTGCCAGGTTGATTATGGAGAGTTTATTTTGCGTGGAAGAAAATGAGTGGAAACGCTTCTAGAGCTCCATTAGAGGGTGAACTGCTAACCTTAATCCCTTAAATCCTGGATGACTGCAGTACTAACTATTCGCCTGTAAGTCTCATCCCCCTGTATGCTTGTTTTTGTGAGAACACATGTACATGGATGTATTTTTTGTCTTGAAAGAGTTCCTGAAGAAATATATTGGAATGCGGCGTCACACCCAGATGTTTGCATTTTTTTGGGCAATTATTCAGACCGCTGTTGTTAAAGCAGGTGTAGACCTGCAGAGACTCAACGAAAATCCAGGAATGTTTGTCATTCTTTGATGGGCTAGCAAGATTGCAGGAAAGATGTGGTTATAGGTTTAAGCTATAGAGTAAAAACATCTTTCAGTTAGCATTTGCTATTTGCTGCAATTCGCCATTTTGTTCAGGATTCCTCTGCTGATTAATTTTTTGGTCTTAAAAATGTCACATCAAAACATCACAATTTAGTTCCTTACTATCAAATATCACAAAGTACAGCACACCGGTGAATATTTGGCTATTTTGCAAAAAAAAAAAAATTGAGCCTCAATGATTGCTAGATTATTAAAATAGGTTATTTTTCTGTTAAGCAAGTGATCAGTCAGTCAACCTGTCCTTTCAGCTCTATCACTCACAGTGACGGTGACATTTTGTTAAATGCATCGCACCACTTCACTGTGGCATTTCCAGTGTCACTGATGGGGCCTGGTGTCTGGATTTAAGAGTGTTACACTGAAAATAGCGCAGCACGAGAGCTTTGTTGATGTGGGCATGTTGATACAGGTCCAAGGGCTAAAATGAAATGTGAACCAGGAAGTCCAGCTTGCCAATCAGATCTGAAAACACTGCAGTTTGGTCTTTTTTACCCCTCAGGCAATGAGTAGAGATAAGATGATGTAAACTGTATTTGCAACAAGATGTCCTGCCTGTGTGGATTCTGCTTTTATGTCTGTCTGAATGCCATGTATACGGAGACAAAGACACCCATTGTTATTATTGATTAATTTCCCAGTTATTGATTAATTCATTACTTGGTTGGGCTATCAATGCTGAAGAACGTGTTTAAATGAATTTGCTTCTTTTGAATAACTTAAACAATGTACCAATTTTCAAAATTGGAGTGAGAAGGCAGAGCAGTGTTCAGCACAACTAAATATCCATCATTACTGAAAAATTGCCAATATTACTCGTCATGGATTATCATTCAGACACTCAGAGACTTCCTGTGTATAATCTCAGGCCAGCATTGTCTCCTATATCCATGCATACGTATTATTACTAAAGTAAGACAAAATCCAAATAATGTGTGTGGTTGGCAGACTCCACCCTTGTGTGAATGCATTGTTTAGTGGTGTTATTTGTGTAGTATTAAACACTGGTCACCACATTGTTTGTAAGAGCTCCCCTGATGATGTGTCCATGATGCGGCCATTGTTTGCTCGACTTGTCATCGGCAGCCTTAGTTCTGCACTTTGGTGCCAGGAGAGGAATTCTTTGAATTTCCCTCATATCTGTTTTATCTCTGAGGTTTTCCAGTCCCAGATTGGAGGGAGGGGAGTGTCTTTCAGGGTCGGCCCTGTGCAGTAGGTACTCCGCCTGAAAGGAAGGAGAGAGACATTTTCCAAACTCCCTCCATTTTTATGCCCCTCTGTCATTACAACAGACAGGCTGTCAGTGGATTGACTCTCCAGTGCAGGGATGTTACTGTTCATCACAGTAAAGGTTTATTTCTTACAAGTCTTCTCCCGCTGTCTTCAGTACGTTTTTCTGAGTGTAAGTTTGTGTTTTATTGACGATATCAGATTAAGAACGTCTCTTCTTTACTCTAACTCCCGGCTCAGTCAAACCTGATTCACCTTTGAAATGTAACTGCTGCACACACATCTGTTGCACTGAGCCCCATCTGCACTTCTGAGTCCACATTTTCCTCTCCAGAGATATTACACACCCTTTGCTTTTCGTCCCCTCTAACCACCCATACATTCCTTCACCTCCCTCTGGAATTCCTCCTCTCATTTTCTCTGAATTACCACACTTTTAGCAGATACTGGATGCATTTCTGAGTCCGGTTGAATATGTTGTTGATGGTATAAAAATAGCTAGGCCCTTTTTTGAATGAGCCTGTTGTGCTCTACGCTAATTTGCATGAGCAGAAGAGACAGAGGGAGATGGCCAAAAATAGACCTTACCTTAAACCCAACCCCTTTTGTCGTTGACAAATTAGTCATATTTGTAAAGAGGAAGCCAAGCTAACATGGTAATGTTAATTTGTTATAAAGGTATAGAGCTGATAATCTTGATACCTGATTTACAGTATTTTACAGGTACTTTTTTGTCTGAATTGGTCATTGGTTTCTTTAAAGCAGCAAAATGTCTGTGTCTGTTTATATTTGACACTAACATAAAGCACATTGTGAGTATGTTTATGTAGTAGCTATCCAAATGAGAGCCTGCTATAAATCCAATATATAATAAAAATGTAATGAGCAATGTCTTTGCAACATAACAATGGTAAATGTACTTTGTTAAAACATTAAACATTATAAAATATCCATCATAGTTTTTAAAAAATTACATTTTAAACACTTATGTGTGATTTTGGTCATGATTTTTCACATGATCAACATTTCATGTTTCCGCTGTTACTGGCTTAGCGGGTTTGAAACAGCCTCCCCATTAGGCAAGTTGGCACTATTCTTGTTTTTCTAAGTAGTGTCTGCATGATTGGAGCTTCCAAACATCAGAGTTTAAGTAAGAATACACAAAATCTATGCCTCAGTATGTACTTTGTTTTGGGGTCAGTGGTCCCTAGAAAGTAAGGTTGGCACACATTTTTCTCCTGTTCCCTTTATCCAGTGTTGCCAAAAGCATAAAGCTCATACACCCAATTACACTGGAGGCTCTGCCAGCTCCGGTCTCTCAGATGAGCCGCTGTTGACAACCACTGTCCTGCTGCCAAAGCTGTCTGTGTGGCTGACTCATACTTAGACAGGATCACCTAATGCACCAGTAATTGTTTCTTTATCAGCAGCAGTTAGACAATCGATCAGCCGATCAGCATGGAAATAATTGACAATGAGTTAGATAATTGATCAACTGCATGAGTCATTCTTCAACTCCGTGTTTTCCAATTTTCTCTTGTTCCAGTTTCTCAGATGTGAAAATGTGCTGCTCTTTCTTGTCATGCATTAAAGAGAATTACTCTCTTAGACTCTCACAATGTTAGAATTAAATGACATTACTCTCTGCAGTTTTTTTGATAGACATGATAGAAATTATTCATTTATTACTCGATGAAATAAAAAATACAGGGTAATGAACCCAGAGAAAGCCTGGTATTGCATCAGAGTCTTGTACTCGGTGGTTCAAAATTTCAAATACATGTTCAGCGGAACGTTTACATGTAGCATCACTGCTAGTTTAAAAGTCAACAGGCCTGATAATAGGCAGAGGTGCTTTAATGAAATTTGGCATCAGGATTTGAAAGGTATACGCTAGTCCTCTTATGAATGTCTTGCAAAATACTGATATCAGATACAAAGTCAGTAATGTAATATTAAGTATCAATAAGAAAACCCATAGATAAGAGCATAGAACACTTAAATAGAACATCCAGGGTTGCTACTGTGAGCCGATAATTATGTAATTGGTGTATTTCCCGATATACTCATTGACGAGGCGTTTTTCCGAGGCCGGTATCCATTGAGCTCTCAGACTGGTGGACTGACAGGCACCGGGGAGCGTTAGGCAGCTGGGTAGAACAGCTGATATAGATATCCGCTCCACAGACAGGAAGGACAGATGGACGGGCTCGTAGCGCTTCACTGACTTCCAGCTCTATCCGCCCCTCCATCTCCACTCTCTCGGGAGCAGAAGGCAAGCGAAGAAAGAACGGCTCTGAATCGGGGGGCTGTTGAGCTGCGACAAAGTGGGAACGTTTTCTGTAAATATGTGGTAGTTTGGGAGGAACGTACTGTAAAACAGGTAGAGAGACGGTGAGGTTGTGTTTAGCTTCTGAGGCACCACTTCCTTCCACCTGTTTTTATTCATGCTTTTAACAAAGGCCTGAGAATTAAAGCTGCGAGGGAGCCCGGGAAATCGGAAAGCTCCTCTTTTCACCTTGCTGACTCCTCGTGCCACCTACTCTCTTTGCATACAGTTATTTCCACCACTTTTTGTTGGCTTGTTTGTTTTTTTATTCACCTCGCCACCTTTATATATACCCCTCTCGACTAAAACACCCCTCTGTTCCCCCTCCTCTCCCCCTTCCCTTGATTCTCATTCCTTTCACACCTGTTTTGTTTTGTAGCTGTCATTTTTGAAACAGATAAACACTTTTTTTCAGTTGGCCTCTCACACCATTCTGCCATTGAGAGAAACTCTAAAGACTTGAGCTCCATTTGTGCAGAATTGAGAGCTTCATCTTCCTGTTATGTTGAAATGCAGCGTGAAGGTCAGCAAGGGTTTCCTGTCTTGTCAGATTTAGCTTTGACATGTTTTTAGGGAAGGAACGAGCTGTTTTCACAGTGCATTAAAAATGTGGTCGACTGAAGTGCCGTTTTCAGAGGATTGAAGTTTTCTGGAGATCTCGTCCACATCTTACTGATCTCGCCAAGCCCTTTGGTAGTTAACATTGAAAAATGGCTCCTTAAATGTACAGAGGCCTCCTACAGCTTGCTCGGGGGCTCATCTCATTCATTCTCCAGCCAATATTTGCTCAATTCGATGAGGAACTGGAGTAAATAGCGCTTAATTCCCACAGGCCAGTTGTGTCATAACTCCCCCAACCCAAACCACTCATATTCATCAACAACTAAAATGTGTTATTGTTGATCACGGGTTGAGATTTGTTGCGCAGAGGATCAATACAGTCATTAACCTACTCGTGCCCTCTCTTGGGACAAATGTGAAATCGATGCGGTGAGAGTCTCGTAGAGAAGACGTATGTGGATAACTGATGAAGGCTGTCTGAGTGGGAGCAGTGCTCTTCCTCCGTCAGTCACATCCATACCCTGATGTGCCACTATACAGCTCATGGTGACATACTGTACAGGGCTTAAGTGTGAATAGTCAAATGAATATTTACATATTATATTCAGGATATATTTACCATAGTATCTATAACTATGAATAGGAGGAGTTTAGTTAACAGCAGTGCATGACAATAATATGTCAGGGACCAGATGTTTGAAAAGCTGAGGAAGTAATGAACCAGAACTTTCCCTTGAGTAAATAGCTAAGAATAGTTGCATTCATAAGAATACTGGAAAAATAAAGACATTTATCATTGTTGTGGAACATAACTCAAAAACAAAGCTGTCATACCATTTATATTCAGTATAAACTCATGACGCTGTCGTGTTGAAGCTTTTTGAAATTTAGTTTGTTGAGCCACGTGTTTTGAAACTAACATTGCATTTGCCTTAAATTAGTAATTCCCCATCTATTCTACTAGAGGCAAGTTGTTTGATAATACATGCTCACAGCTCTTAATAACTGCCCACCACAGTGAGTAGAGTAAAAACCCCCATATATATACTACTATTTCAGATTACAGTCAACTAAAGCGTCCACCAACTGTGCACTGCATTGTGACTGACTATCAGATCAAGCAAGCGTCCTCTCTCTTACAGTACACCGACACATGTGCCACATCAGAGCTTTTCTGAGCGTCTGTTTGAAGCTACACTCTGCACAGACGACTGAGATGAGCTGTAAGCCAGCCTGAGGTGCAAGACAGTTGAAGAGCTGTTAAAACAGTTTGACACCTCATTTCAATCAGCCACTCCTGGTTTGAGTCTCAGTCGAAGGCAGTAGCCACTAAATAAGGGCTGCAGGCCTGCGCATCTGCACTGAACGCTGTAAAAAAGCTGGTGAGAGAAAACGCAAAGTAACACCCAGCAGGCGTGGAAGTGTCTACAGTGGCCCTCGGTGCACTCACCACACTTGAGTTGACTTACTGGTGTTGTTACAATTGAACATTAACACCAGCCTGTATCTGCCTCGTTGCCTCGATGCTCGGTCACACATGAGAACAGCAAGGTGCTGTCATTTTGATACAAAGGGGTGCACATCTGAAAGAGACTGTGGGAGAAATGAACTCGCTCACAGTGTCACTGTACACAGGTGTTGGCTATGCGAACACTACAAAGTAAAACTCTAACACAAGAGAGACAGTAAAAGCTTTTCTCAACAACTCATTTTATTAAAACCTTCACCACACAGTTGTCACGAATTTTAGAAAAGAATCCTATTGTATGTCTTTGTTAAAGTTTCATTTGGCAAAGCGATCAGGTCTATTTTTAATGTCAATGTGAAATATTCAACCTTAGTTTTTAATAGCTGATAAAAAGAGCACTAATCCACAGATGTGGGACTGACAATTAACAGTCGTGTTGTTTCTTTATCAAAACTGGCACCTACATTATTCATTTTATCACACATTTTCGGACATGTTGAAATCCAGTGGGGGATGAAGAAATGAACCCAGTCGGTCGGCCCCCCAGCCCTCCCTCTGTCTAACAGCTGGGCCTGTCCTCTTCCTGTTTACACTACATCAGCTTCATGACATGAGGAGCCTAAGCCATCAGCACACATGTTGTAACTGAATCTGGCTGTTAGTATTAAAACTCTGCACAGCACAGAAAGTGCCGGTCAATAGGAAACCCAAGCTTTTAAGAAACTCTTAAACAAGTCAGCGCCTTTATCACCAGCCCTCTAAAAATCAATGTAAAGATATTGCCCACAGTGCCACTAGTGTTAATCCCTCCACTTCATCACTCACTCAGTCATCACTCGACCTCTTGAGTGCTTTTTCATCTCGGGCAGATCCAGCTACACTTGACTTCATCAGGCCTGAGAGATGAATGTGAGGAAGGGCTCAGCGTGTAGAGCCTGTCAGGAGGACGGACTGTCAGATGCGGGATTATGATCGACGGCTCGCTGACTGCTCACGACGGCGTCCGAATGTCTGACTGGTGGTGATATCGGGCGGCGCGCTGACAGCAGTTTCCCCTCGGCGGTGCCACCTGCCTGCCCACACACTGACTTGTCACATCACCTCCCACCACGGCTTGAATAGCTTGAGTGGAACATGTGCCCGGGGTGCCACGCACTGAAAGCTGCTTGGACGGAGCGCACGGAGCTCAGCGAACTGCAGCCCGACGCCGCTCTGACAGAGTATTCCTGCTAGAGGGGCTTTGTGTCCACTGACAGTGCCTCTTTCTGCTTCATAGAGCTCCGATCAAAACCGTGGATTGTTGGTCTGTCAGAGGTGTGTGTAGTCACTGATGGATGTTTGCTGATGAAAGACTCAGTGGGGTTATTCGTTATGGCTGATCCTTGGTTTCTTATCATCATCATCAATAATAATAATGATAGTAATGATCATAATGATGCTGGTGGTGATAATAAAATGTAATAATAATAAGTAATAAATGAATATTAGTATAATACATGTATGTTTTCACACTGCTCAAAGACGTTTAACATTAATACAATGAAACAAGGAGAGAGACAGAACATTCAGATAGCTAAACATACAGACTTAGATAGTTCAGATAACCCCTGCTTTGGTTACAGTATGATTCAGTCAGTTTTTGTTCAGGCAGCAACTTGTGTATATATCCCAACTAAATAAACTGCAAGTATCAGAAACTCCAGCCTTCAAAGTCTTATGGAGCTGGTCTTTGTTCAGAGTTTTTATTTACATCCAAACTGTGCTTTACAGAATTCTTTGAACTACAACTGTGGCTTCTTTTATGAAGTAGAAAAACACGTAGTTGTATTTTTCCTAAGTAAGGTGGCGCGTACTGGTGCTAATAGTCAAGTATTGTCTCTGCCATGTCAAACAGTACCCAGTTATCAGTGTCGAATCAAGTAGACGCACACGACACCAGAATCTTTTCATCATTTAACCACATTCACAGCTCACAAACGTATGATCAAGTAAATACTAGATGCGATGTTCACTGATGGTTTCTCCGTAATGTGCCTCAGCTGCTCGGCACTGTCACTCACCTCTTTCCTTTCCCCTCTTCACTTCCTCTCTGTCAGACACTTTCACTCTGAATGTTAGTCACCTGCTCTTTGCCTTTTGGTACCATCAGTCCATTTGTGTTTGTGTGCATGTGTATATGCACAAATTATCTTTGGTGCAGTGCATTAGCCACACACTTGT
>JAOXYL010000051.1:15579919-15591641 GCA_028564955.1 Terapon puta
CATCAGTCCATTTGTGTTTGTGTGCATGTGTATATGCACAAATTATCTTTGGTGCAGTGCATTAGCCACACACTTGTTATCCCGTGTTACCATAATGGCAACATCAGCTTACTGGTGGCTGGCCTCAAAGTTTGTGTGTGGGCTGAACTTCTTTGTGTGGTCTCTGAGCCGATGCAGCCGCTAAGTCCATGCTCCGGCTGGAATATCCCCCGTAGCTTAAAGTGGGCCAGAGAGTCATCGTTACTGTGTGAGGGAAGTGTGTGTGTGTGTGTGTGTGGATTCAGCCCGGGGAAGCCCAGGCTGAGACAGTGGAGCTGAATGTGATCTGAATTCTTCGCAGGACAGACAGACACACTGGGGATGGACGGGAGCTGTGGGTGGATAAAGACAGACATAATTGATGTGAACAGACGGGTGACTGAGTTAAGAGGTGCAGGGCCAGAACTGGGAGGTATCATTTTAACTTACTTAACATGACATCTGCTGCATTCCTCAGGGCTCCTCATCAGAGGTAAGAGAGCTGCCGACTGCAAAGTGAAGTGCCTGAAGGAGTGCAGAGATAAAGTTTAATATAGGTTTATTTCACTATGTGGGCCAGGTAGCAGGAAACATGTTATACATTAACATCTTCCTGTTTGCATTCCAGTGCTTCCCCAACCTTTCTCAGAGAATTCAGTCCTCTGTGTGCTTTTTGCCATCTCAACATGTGGAGGTGGGCAAACACAGATAACGCAGACTCACACACTCTCAGTCAGACACAAAGGCACTCATGGATTTCACTGGTTCGTACACATGGAAGGAAGAAATGAGTGGAGAATGAAAAAAGAGAAGTCGAGAGAAGCATTAGAGCTCTGCCTTCAGCCGTATCTGTGCACACCTGGGCCAATCATTGCGTGAAGCAGCCATGATTATTGACTCGTCCCCCCCAGGATTCTCACATTTTGAAATGGGGCTTCAGATACTGTTGGGTGATCGCAAAGCTCATTGTTGGGTGATCGCAAAGCTCAGAGTATGAAGTGCTGCTGCAAGGTTTGCTTTCTCTGCTTTCCCTGTGAACAGCAGCTCTCTTCAACCCAGTATTATTCTCCCACAGATTATGTGCAAAGTTTTAAGCACAAAACAGGATAAACGTGTTGTTCCTCCAGTGTCGCTTGAGCAAAAAGTGTCAGTTTTTTAAAGTCATCTTCAGCATATGTTTTGATCTTACATTTTCATTTGTAACAACGTATATGTAAGCTATGCAGAATCTGTTACTGTTGCTTTATGGATGAACATTATCATCAGGCTTCACTGATGCACTGATACATTGCAATTAAAGTTTACCCATCTTTTGGTGTTAGTTTCCACTGCTCTGAACATTTCCTTAATGCCAGCAGTCGTATATTTAAATCTGACACTGGGATGAATGAAAAGAATCGGATGAGGCGAGGTACATCCCTCCCATCGCCGACTCAAACCCTTCGGCGAGGTTCAACGTAGCCGTGATTCAGTGTGCTCGGACGCAGCTCTGTGTCACACAAACACACACTCTCCATGTTACGAGCACACAGCTGAGGCATCTGGTAAGTGTGTTCTCGCTTTTTGACCTCAGCTTGACTTCCCCCTCTCCCACAGACAACACACACACCAAGTCGTACACACACACACACACACACACACAGAATCAGAGATAGCTACAGCTAATTGCATTTTGACAGGGCCTCTTATTACAGCGCTTCCAATTACACCCACACCCGAAAGTCTCCAGTGCATCTGCAGCTCCACCAGTGAATAAAGCCATGATGATTATGATTGCTAATGATGATTGTCAGCTCAAGCATCAGAATAGACTGTTGAGACAGACCTACTACCCCTCTGTGGGGCCGCACAATGAGGATCGGCAAGTTGTAGGTGAAAAGCTTGTTTACATCCCTCAAGTTATTATCTTATTCATGAGCGAGAGTGGATGTGTGCCATGCGAGGATAACCGTTGTAAATGGGCTTTGTAAAATAACCCTCTCCTTTTTTAAAATGTTTTCTGAAGAATTCTTTGTGTTCTCCACCTCCAGGAACCTTTTATATACCCAGTGAGCGATACACCGTGTTGAGATTTGGGAGGTGTGGCTGCCCTTAAAACCCTGCACAGCATCATCCTTAAAAAACTTGAAGAACTTTAATTCCAGCATCATAATTTTTATTTGTATCCTGCTTCTCAGAAACAAAGGGCTGCTGATTGGTGGACAAAAAATGGGACTGAGTATTTAAAGGTGACAGTCAGGAAATGAGAGAGTCGATGACACCAAGCGGGAATAAAGAAAGAAAAAGCTCTAGGATGTGTGTAGGCGGTGTGGTGTGTCAGGGGTGTTTTTCTGTCCTCCAGTTTTTCTTTCTTTTTCCTCGCACTCTGAGTCTCCTGGTCTCTAAGCACCAAACGCCATTACTCACCTCCTACTGTAACAAGCGCAGGTGAAAATGGTGAGGAACGACAGAGATGTCTTATAGTTCTTAGCGGTCAAAGGTCAGAAGCCTGAAGGATTGTTTCTTTACACTCCCTCTAATTTGAAATTAGGTATAATATTAGTATGGCCTGACTATTTTTTTTCCTGTGCGTGTGTGTGGGCGTATCAGGGCCTTATACTTTTACGTGTCCTTGAGAACCTGCCGCCTCTGGATGTGAAACCAGATGTGCCGCTTTACAGTACTGTGGAGGCATTTGATCAGTGGGCTGTATTGAAAATAGCTGCTGCCCTCTTTTTCATCGTCCTCATGACGATGTCCTGGAGCTCATCTGGGTTTTCTAAATGGGCCAGCTCCAGAGCGAATCACACAGAGGCCTCTCTTTTTGATTGAGAGACATCGAGGGGTTAACAGGAGCATCAAGCTACTCTTTTTTGTGTGTTGGATGGTGTGTGTGTGTGTGTGTGTGTGTGGGTGTGGTTGGATACTGTTGTCTATCCTAGAAGCTTAGCTTTTACATGACGTTTGAGGACTGTGTCTACAATCCTAAACATTTGTCCACTAAAAGCAAAGGATTTTGGTTACTCAACACATAAACTTTGACTACCATTACATCTAAGTTATTTGCAGCAGTAGAGGAACTACAGTAAGTGAAAAAGGAGAACAACACAAGGCTGAGCCAATTTAGCACTACAAAACTGAAAACAAAACCAAGTTTCAAGTTTAGTCAACTTAATGCTCTTCTAAATGAACTTTGATAGGTTGTTATCACAAAAATGGCATTAATAAAAAAAAAAGTGCCTGAACACTGTATATTAAGCAGATATACTCACTTGAACGTCTAATTATATTTACTTAAAAACCCAGCCATCAGTCTATCCCACTGTTGAAGAAGAGGGTGAAAAAACACTTTAACATGATAATTCAGTACTGTGGAACAGTTGATTGTCTGATACAGTGATTGGCTCCATGAATAAAAACATAAGCTTTGTTTTTCATGCAGCTTCAAGGGAGTTTCTTGGATGCTAAATTGCATTTATATTTCATTCCTTTCCACATAAAAGAGATTGACTTTTTATTGCAAATATAGGATGGGGTATACCTTGAATTAGCTAAGTATTATTGCCAGTTATGCCTTGACTAGTAAATAGTATGGGCCAATGTTGTGGCTGGATTATCTCACTGCAGAGTACAATAAGATGCAGAATAGAAATGCCAAAAATATCAAAAATTGGAAACAGCTCTATGCAAATCTGTTCATTGTCATCCCACATTGCTTGTAAAGTTACTTAGAAGAATGCAAGTGGAAGAGACCTTGCAATTTACAGTTGTAAATAATATATCTAATTCTCTGTTAAGTAGCTCCAAAGGTAGCATTAACATACAGAAGAGTGGGTAACGGAAGGGAATGAAAAAGAGCGTGGCAAGGAAAAGATCAGCTGCCGTGGTTGCAGTAAGGATGGAGATGGTCAGCGAGCACCACTCGAGCTGTACATGTAAATCCCGTTATGTCACAGATTAGCAGCGTGCCACGCAGGGGACGGAAAGGATGATGCGGAGAACGGGAGAAGTCAGCGTTCACCCAGTGACCATGAGGATTACAGCCCCTGTAAAAGCACATCCCATTGGTCTGATTAGGATTAGGGACTTGTAAACCGAGGTGCGATTGGAGATGGTGTGACCACATCTGGCTGGAGACGGATGGGATTACAGGGGAGCAGAAGCGTTTCCATTGGTGCAAGTTGTGATTACTGCTTATTGGAGAGCCAAATGTTAAATTTACACTGCAGCATTTTAATCGTCTGTAGCTAGAGACCAGTTTATGATTTATCAGATCAGCTGAGCGTGTCCTCTTTGATTCAGATTATGAACGTGTAATTCCATTAAAGGTTACTAACAATGATAATCTTATTGTACTTTGGAAGTATCCTGCATTATATTTCACACTGGAGGTTTTTGCATAGGCAACAGAGGCCACACCCATTGGAAGGGATACAGTTTTAGAGAGGAAATAACACCAGTGACGAGACATTCAGCTGCTGAATCAACCCAACCAACCCCCTCACCCCCCACCTCACCCCTTGAACTCTGCATGTACACAAACATACTGAAGAAAAAAGAAGGGAGGGAACGAAAGAGGAAGAACTAAAGTCTTCCCTGCACAGAAGTCTGACCATCATTTGCACAGCTCCCCCTGGTTGATACATCGCAGCACTACAGACACAAGTAAAGTTAACTGGTGTTTGAAGAACTATTAAAATAAAAGTCTCTTTTTTTTCTATTATGTAGAGGACAAACCATAAAGTCAAAGTCAAATGCAAGCAAAAATTAAACCCAGAATCACCAAATAAATGTAAAAGAAAACTTGAAATGGCAGAGTGGAATCCAACTCAAATACATAGAATGTGCATCATTTATCAAACAAAATATAAAAATAGTCTAACTTCATCCCTAAACTGTGCTGTTGGGTGAGTATGTGGATATTCTCACTCATCCAGGTCATAGTTATTTCAAGGCAAATTAAATCAAACACAACTGGACTTGGATGAAAAGGTGAAACGTCTTCAAACACATATAACCAAGAGGCTTCATCAGTTCATGCTCATCCGACTATGCTGAGACTCGTCTGTGCACAGTGCTAGTGCTGTTGGGTAAAAATGGATTTTATCGCAGCAAAGTGCTTTTAAATACTGTCGTGTTTATGTCTCTCTATGTTAGTTCTGTTAAAAAGGGAGACTGTGGAAAGTGTGGAGGTGGCTTGGTTACGATTAAATCTACCTGAATCACTATAATGTGAATGTTTTATTAAATATGGATGAATGCCATCAGTGCAAAAATTCCCTACACTGTCATAATATTTTAAGGCGGTATCACCCACCCTATTGTAGTGAGTGCTGTGCACACATGGGCTCAGCTTTACACCTTATTTCAATCTACGTAGGAAGTTCTTTTAATATGGCTGTGTCGAGCCCACTTATGATCCACAATGGTGAATAATACATACTTTAATGAGAGCCGTTTATTAAATATTCAACAGTCTTTTGGGTAACTTAGTCTCCATTAACTGAACATCTTCAAAGCCTCTTCATTTGAATAGCAAATCAGCTGAATTGGAGATGACCCCAGTGACACTCCTTACATGTCTGAGGTGCTTACTGTTTTGTCCTCCATTGTTTGCTGTTTTTATAGCCACACAGTCTAAGTGATTTCTGATAAATCGAGCGGTCTGCTGTGCTCATTTGTGAATAATTGCAGTCAGCCCTTTCACTGAGAGATGTCACTTTAATTAGATTTCGTCTCAAGGACACACTGGGACATGTTGTAGGCCTTGTTGATTTTGTATTGACTTACACAGCTGCCTCTACAAAGGGGAAACATGGGAATAATGTGAGTTATTCCTGAGAGACGCCACACCTTGAGAACTATTTAATTCTCGGCTCAAGTACGGTTACTGTTTGGCAGCTACCATGAATCAAAAACTATTCTCCATGGCAGGGGAAAAAACAGTCATTTAGTGTTGGCAGGAGATAGAACCGGTGATAAAAACCCTCCACTGTACGAGTGTGCTTCTCTGAAGAGCAAACTCCCATGAGTGGATGTTAACATTTATGTACTTCACATTGTCTGCTTGTTTATAACGAGGCCCATCCACAGTCAGTCAAATACTGGATCTGGATTCAACACATGACAAGCTAAATATTAATACCAGTAGTTAATGAGAGAAGTGTTCAAGACCTGCTTCTACAAAGAAACACTTACACACTTGGCTTACACACAGTTTAAGCTGTAATAAGTAGTTTACTAATCAGTCAGGTAACTTCTTAATCAGAAGATGGAGTTTAATCAGATGCCATGGAGATAGATCTGTTGATCTTCAGGCTTACTTGCAGCTTAAGATTTCACCCACAGCATGAATGTTCAATCTTGACCTCGAAAAAGGAGTTTGACCCAACAATCCCAACTCTGCAGATGAAATTGTGTGATGCTGTTGAAAGAAAAGTGCTCAGTGGAGTTTAGATCTTTCTCTAAACTGACTACTTTAAAGTGAAAGAGTGAACTTTACGCCTGAGATGATTGCTGTTATTTTTTAAAAAAAAAAAAGTTTTTTGAGTAGTTGAAAAAAAATCCAGTGGTGCATTGACTGCTGTGATACCACAGACCTGCTGTGAGCTGCAAAACATGTTATATTACATATTAGAAACGACTGCTGAGAGAGAGATGGAAGCGCTGTCATCAGAATTATGTGATAAACAATGCTCACGTGGTGGTCTTAAAGTGTTTTGGGTTTTGTGATGCTAAAAGCAGGAGCATCTGTTAATTTGCAGCAGTGCTCCTTGTTACTTTCACTCAAGTGGCTTTCCTTCTCTTCTTTCACATCTGGTTCCTCCAGATGTGAGATGGTGCATTCAGGGTTTGTGGTCTTTCTGTCAGTAATAATGAACTTTGACCTCCCGTTGCCCTTTATCGTAAGAGATGTGTTCCTGAACTTATCGTCTGAACACTTTATATAAAAGTGCATAAAAGGTACTGTATTAGCAGTAATACTCAAGACGTGCCAGAGTTTTCCCTCAATTGTTCTACAGTTTGCAGAAATGACTTGAAACAGTTCGACAGCTCATGTGTTTCCAGCTGGAGGGACGGTGGAGGCGGAGGTGGGGATGTTTAATCTGTGGACTGTAGAATGTCTGCAGACAGATGTGACAGATGTGTTGTCTCCTTGTTTCCACAGATCACCAGAAGTTGGAGCGAGAGGCCAGGATCTGCCGCCTGCTCAAACATCCCAACATCGGTAACTAGTTCTTCCATTCCATTCACGGAGAGTTTTGTTTCATATATATCCATGTGTTATCCAAACCACACAAGGTCAGTCTGAAGGTTTTTCAGATATTTATGCTCTAAAACTTGGTTTGTTTTATCCTCTTGAATTTGATTGCCTCTTGCACACCACCATTTGATATCACTTTTGCGGACTGTACAGTGTCACATCAAGTCAATCTCCTTTTATATATCTGAAAATAATATGATTTTTAATATGATGATATTTGAAATTACAAATTTGCTCTGCTCAGTCCATGTTGATCCATGTTGGAAAAAAAAAATATACGTCTGATTAAATTGAATGAATTCACAAGAGATGTACCTTAACCTTAACTCTAAGGCCATGTCCCAACATTCTTTAACCTGTGTAGATAAAAATGTGACACCCCCCCACCCCCATTTCTTTGAGTGAGGCCAGTGCAGAGCCAACATCATCATTCATACAAGCTCATACGCCTGCTTTATTAAAGGTGAATTCTTTGGTCCTGCTGTTTACCTTGTTATCGCTGGGATGACCTGGATCATATTTGGTGTCCCCCGGCACTCATTGCTGGGTTATGCTTGAAAAGACCTAGTTCGTACAGCTTCTTATCAGAGCACATGAAAGGCAAAAGTGTTTACAGTCGTTCTGAACAGCCATGCTGAGAGGGCAGAATGAAGCCAGTCGACACGGTCTCGTCTCTCCTGGAAGGCATTGATAGTGTTGCACTAATTTGCAGACACAGCTGAGCAATTTCCAAAAGGAAAAGGTGAACCCTAACCCCTGATATTTTACAGATGCATGACCTCAGAGCTCTCTCTAGCTTTCCAAGAATCAAAGCCTTTTTATTTTGCAGATTTCTGACCTTCCAACCTGATTAACAGTAATCCAACAGAGTAAACAGTGAGATTAGAGAGTAGAGACAGTTAACTGGGAATGAAAACAAAGTTCAGCCTAAAGCCAAACTACTGTGGTTAGTATCTTTAAATGATCCTATACACTGGCTTTTGCAACAACTATGTCTACAAATAGGGCGCATCTGCATACATGCCCCCCCCTCTCCCCAGCACACAAACACACCTCCCTCTCTCTTCTCTCCTTGCTTCGGGAGTCACAGAGGCCAAGAAACTGTAATTACCACCTCAGTAACGACTGTGCCACACAGTGAAAACTGGCATTTACTTGTTGTTTGTTCCCTTTTCTTTTCTTTAAAGTGAAAATGAGGGACGAGGGGGCTGGAGCGACAAGTGAATGGGGAATGGGGGGTTATTTGGTTCGCTGGTCTATTGTCGTGGAGTTGGAAATTGACAAACTGGCGTATCAGGGTTTAGTTAAGAGAGGGTTATTTTACAGAGGTTTGGGTTGCCATGTCTATTACCAGAACCAAACCAAGGTCATTTCATTTTTGACAGTGGCAGCTTAAATACGAGGTTGTTTTACAGCCACCGTAAAGGAGGTCTTTAGATAGCTCTGTTTCCCACAGGGTGCACTTGCTTGATATGAAGAACTGAAGATTTTACTGATATTTGAATGTAATATGTCTGCAGGTGATATCAGCCACTGCCAAAAACATAACCTAGACATTCTGTGATTAAGGTTTGTTTAAGATATTTCACAGCTGAGGTTTTGTACGCTTTGTACAGCTAATATAATTGCAATGTTAGATATTTTAAGTAGCTATAAAACTAAACAGTATCCAGCTTGAATTGAAGAAGAGTAGTTAGTGCTGCAATTTACTGCACCTAACGTAGAAATCCAGAGCCTAGCTGTGGCTGCTCAGCTATGACTGTACAGTTGTTGTGTGGGGGAGTGCTTTAGCTAATGAGCAGTTACTTTGCTTAGTACAATGTTATTATTACTACTTAATAAGATTTAAAAATAATTCTGTGGTTTTTCTCTACAACTTGATAGAATGGTAACAGAACAAAAGTAGAAAAGACAAGAGAGAACGTCCTCCATGATACTGTGTTAACATGCAGATTGATTCCAGCTTTGAATCTATCACTAAAGATTCTCATTACTCACCTGCTCACGCAGGTGCACACACACTCCTTCTGGGACCGATCTGTCTCTTATCAGTTAGTTGTTGGCCGGTAGCACATACTGCTGGTCTCATTATTATTCCACCCACACAGGATCCAGCTCTGGGAAAGCCCTCATTCCTTTAAGGTCGTGGTGGTGATAGATCTCCTGGATGTCAATCAGGAGATGAGCAAATGGGGACGTCGGAGAATCCCCGCAGGGAAATATGTCCCTTTTTTCCATCCATCATTTCATGCTCTGACCTGTTTGTCTTAAATCTTTCTTGGGCATTGAAGTGAGCTTTACATAAGCCCCACTTCACATTCTTACAGTCACACATCCACAGTACAAACGCTCTCTCACTGTTGGTTGTGAGTAAGTAACCGCAGGTAAAAATAACTTGAATTACAGTGAGAGATTCTGATTACTGGGACTGGTGTAAGAGTTTGGTTGGTTAAAAATGCAGGTTTTGTTCAGAGCACTTTCACTAGATAACATTGCTATTAATTCCAGGTGACATTTGTTTTAAAAAAAAAGCAGGTTAAAAATGACGTCTGCTACCTGAAAGTTCTCTGGAGCTTCAGAAATTAAATTGATTGATTAGTAGATCACCAAAAAAGTGTCCTTTAAAGACCAAACTAATGGAGAAACCAGATATTTTATGACTTTGGAACCTGACTCAGAACTGAACTTCCTGTTGAAACCCAACACCCAATCTGGTTCAAAAGGTATTTGCATAAAAAGGACCATAAAGACAAAATATTGACAAATATTTTTTCCCCCGCCTGCTGCTTTTAAAATCAATAGAAAAAAAAGAGAGCAGGGTCCAAAGCCGGAGTTTAGAACAAGCGATATTTCTGCTAGAGATCGTCCTTAACCTCCGAGTCAGAGCTGCAGTAGGTACTCCGTCAAGAGGCATCATGTTAGTCTCAGTTTCGCCCTCGTTGTCACTTCACACCGTGTCATTTCATGTCCATTAGGCAGTGAGGCTAATTGGCTCAGTGAAGCCTCACTGTTGGCAGAGTTCTGGCCTCTGCTGGCTTCATCCTCGTCTTGTTCAACAAAGTGAACGAGACTGCCCTGCTCCCTGACATTCATGCTCATTCAGAGCACCTGAGTCGCTAAAAATAGAGCAGAGTGATGTGCAGAGGCATGTTGGAACGTTTGCATATGATGAACATGGCTTGAACCACAGTATGTTTGGCTCTGTGGAAACACTCCTGCAAAACAGTGCAGTTGTGTAAATTAAATGTATTGATATAAATGATTTATATAAAGATCACCTGTTTATCTGTCTATCTGCATTTTTATGTCCGACTCAATGCAAAGTAACAAATATAATTCCAAAACATACACATGAAAAAAACTGATATCTGTAAACATAATTACAATGTTGGTAACATATAGAGCGCGATTTCTTTTTATCCCCAGTTTCTGAACTTGTACTCTCTTCTTTACAAGTCCGCAGCTTAAAGTCAGAATTGGGTTTAGCATGGCTAAATATCAATAAAACAAGGCATTGTTTTTTTTAGAATGTTTACATTTCTTTTAATTCCGATGAATATATTCATTGAAAATACAAAATGTTACTTGAAATATTTCATGTGAGTCAAAGCTACAAAACGTGGTTATGAACTACAGCCATGGGCTCATATTATGTGGCTGGATATAGATCCACATTATTATTTCAGAGGCCTGTTTGACTGTCCACTCATCGACCTCCGTACAGTTTGTTTATGTCCACAGATGCATCTGCAGCCTCTCAGAGAGGGTAGAAGTACATATTGTTAATAATTTATTTTTGTGTCTGTATGTGAATAAGCGCTGAAAACATGGACATAGATGCAGAAAATACAGTTTGGTAAAAATGGATGTCAGTCAAGTATTAAACTTGGACTGCTGACTTAATGTGCAAAGAATTGGGATCTTATCCTGCTAAATTCCTGCCAAAAGTCTGCAGAAATACCTGTAAGTTGTTTATATTCTAATGGGTATATGTGTAAAAATTCACTTGTTTGTACATGACCACGCTGTTCCTCAATATAAATCTAAGTAAATAAAGCCCCCAGTAAACAGAAATAGCATCTAATGAATTCATGACATTTTTCCGTTTCTCATTATGGTCCAAAGAACGGTAGAGTGTGTTAATTAGTGATGGTAAGAGTTATTTTGTCTATCTGCAGCAGTCTTTATGCTAAGCTAGGCAAACCACATCTAGAGACCAATTCTGTACCAAATATGGACATGAGACTGATATAGATTAATTTTTTTGAAGTCAATCTCAGAGAAAAAGCAAATAAACATATTTCTCAGATCTGAAATGATGTTATATCATTAGTGAATCTACAGGACATTTTGTGCAGGGGTGGAAGTTGTCTTGTTTATTTAGCACCATTAATGAATTCAGATGAAAAACATCAAAGCACACAGGAATCTGTAGATTTTGACACCTTAATGTTTCACAAC
>JAOXYL010000051.1:15636924-15653916 GCA_028564955.1 Terapon puta
TTGGATGAAGATGAACCAGGAGATGGTGCTCTGTCCTCAAAAAGCCAAGGGATACACAAATCAGTCTCCAAATCCTCGTCTGAATATACTGAATCAGGTGATGTGGATCGATACGTTACTGTCACAGGTTCAGATGGTTCTGATCTATTTTCAGCACCAGGTGGGGAATTGATCAAAGTTGTATACTCAACATCTAATGTAACTGATTCAGAATACACTGGCCTAAAACCAACAAAGGATGGAAAACGTTCAACTACTCTTGGTATGAATTGAGGTACAGGTGAATCTGGTGACAGAGCTCTGCATTCATCTTTGGATACCAGTGAATCGGGTGATGTACAGTCATACGACACTGTTGCTGTCATTATCATTAGTGACTGAGGTGACATAGGCCTATATTCTGTCACTGACTCTGATGAGAGTGGCCACATGTCAATTTCTGATGTCACTGAATCAGGAGAGTCTGATTTGTCTTGAATGTAAATTCCTGATGGAAATAATTCTGATGAATCCTCGAGATCTGAAACATCTGGTTCAGGTGAGGATGATCTATGTCCAACTAAAGGAAAAATGTTTTGTGACACCTCAGCTCTGCTAACAGAGGTTTCTCCTACATAATGTGGGTCACATAGTTGACATATTAATTTATTTGTTTTAAATGTTGCACAGGTAGCTGATTGTCTTTCTTCAACCATGGAAACAACTGATTCAGGCAAGTCTACACATGTTACTGAACCAGGTGGTGGAGATCTGCTTTTGTTAAAAGGCCAGGGCATGCAAGGGTCTGATTCTTCATCTGACACAGCCTGCTCTGGTGAAAACGGCTGAGATTGTGCAGTGTTAGCAAATTCAAGGGGACATTGGGGAACTGGGGATTCAGGAGACAAATCTTTTAAAGACTCTGATGGATCAGACCTGAATGCATATACCAAATTAACAGGTGATAAACCAGATGTCATTGGCTTCTCTTCTCCTTCAGTGTTTGTTTGCTTTGCTTGCATGATATCTACATCAGATGAAGCTGCAATGTCCAACTTGACACCATCCTCTAACTCTTTGACATTTGATTCCTCCACAATGTATTCAATTCTTGTTCCAGCATATTCAAAAACACCAGTTTTACTGCAAAAGGTCTCTCCTACATACTGAGGATCACGTATTTGAGAAATGAGCTTCCAAAGTTCAGCATCATAAACAAGTCTATATACTGGCACCTTTTTTATATTTAAGATCTGACTACTGCCACCCACTGGTTTCTCTGTGATTTCTGATACTTGAGATTCTGGTGAGTCAGGTCTCTGCTCGAAAATACCCATGTCTGCATTTGATTGTGTATAGTCAATATCAGACACCACTGACTCAGGAGAAGATGATCTATAAGAAATGAGTGAAAATGATTCTATCGGCCCTGTTTTGAAATCTGGTATGGGTGAGTCACCTCTATCGTTATCTCCAGAAACTACTGAATCAGGTGAGGGTGGCCTCATTTCAGAAAAAAGTTGTGGCAGAGATGTACCCTTATATTCTGATTCCAAACAAACTGAAACATGTTGACCAGCAAATTCTAGTATAGCCTTTCCAAACACAGGAATGGGTGACTCACATGAAAATGGCCTGTTTTCACTGACACACTCTAAATCAGAGGTTACTGATTCAAGCGAGGAAGAAGTTTTCCCAACTGATTCTGGTAAAGATGCTCTAAATTCAGGAACAGGTGAATCAGGCGATAGCACCCTGTATATACTTACAGACTGAACTGAATCAGGAGAAGCTTGTCTGTCCTCAAAAATAAATGAAATGTTTAAATCAGTCTCCAGATCCTGATCTGACACTACTGACTCTGTTGACATGAATCTATGATAAGACGGAGAGGGTTGAGAGATACAAGGAAAGTACTGAGGAATAGGGGAATCAGGTGTTAAAGCCCTCTGACTACCTGCAGAGCTCCATGAGTGTGAAGAATCTGGTCTAATTGTGTCCTGAACCAACATCGACTGTGGTGACATTGGTCTATATTCTGATTCAGAATCTGGTGAAAATGATCTTTGATCATTTTCTAATCCTAAAGCAATAGCTTCATCTTTGACAGTCACATCTGACTTTATGTGAAAAGATCCTGTGCTTCTGCCAGAAAACTGAAACACTCCTATGTTACTCATGGAGGTTTCCCCTACATACTGTGGGTCACGAACTTGAGAGATGAGCTTCCAAAGCTCTACATCAGATGCTGAACTGTAGACTGGCACTAAATGTTGTGTTGAGGAAACAGAAGGTACAGAAACAGAAGATTCTCTGCCATTTTCAGGCACATTAGTAGCCAATGGCAATGGTAGATTTTCAGATGCAGAGTCTGGAAACAAAAGAGGTGACATATCTTTATCAGATTCTTCATATGTTTTATTTATAAACTCACATGGTTCTTTTTGAAATTCTGAAACATTCTCAAATGGTTCATAACTGGTTTTCACTGGTTTCTTTTGTTTCTTTTTGGCAGATTTCGTCCTCTTAATTATGGGATTGTGCATGTCTGCCTTCAACTTTCCTTGATCAAACAACACATGAGATAATTCTTCTGTACTTACATCAGTTGACAAGATCTCAGCCCCTGATGACGGTGTGACAGTTTTTTGGTATTTTGATGATTGTACATCAATAACTATGTTTTTACTGAACATTTCTGATTCAGGAGAGGATGGTCTAATGTCTAACATAGCTGACTGCGGAGACATTGGTCTGTAGTCAGACACTGACTCTAGTGAAAGTGACATTTCCTCAATATCGGACAAAGATATAACAACCCAGTCATCATCATATTCAGATATTGGCTGTGTCTTTGACTTGTTCTCTGTATCAGATACTGCTAATTCAGCTGGTCTTTGGTCAGTAGGTATGTAATCATGCACTACGTCTGCAGCTCCAGTGATTTCAAGGCAGGATGATCTTTGCCCAGTGACAAATAAAATAGAGTCAGATTCATTTACAGATGCAACTGAAGCAGGTGATGAAGCTCTATCTCCATGATTAAGTGATTCTGGAAACATGGAGCCATACTCTATACTTGAGCATACTGATTCAGGTGAAGTGGATCTCTCCCCTAACATTAAAATAGCTGAGTCAGGCCAGTTGTAACTGAATTCAGGCACAGGTGAGTCTGGTGACAATGCTTTGTATCTGTTTACAGATTCTGGGGATGTTGGCCTGTCTTCAAAAATCATTGGTGACAAAAGTCCTATTTCAAATTCCATTTCTGATGATACTGACTCAGGTGATGACGATCTACAGTGATAAGTTGTAAATGACTCAGGGACTTGGCTAAATTCTGGAATAGGGGAGTCTGGTAGAAGCTGACAATAAGCAGTGATGGACCCCAAGGATTCAGGTGATGATGGTCTCATCTCATGGAGATTGGGAGAGAGACTGAAATGCTCAGAGGATGTAAAAAAACACTGTGCTGTTTCTAAAATGCCAGACTCGGGTGATGATACTCTATCTTCTACGTCAAAAGTTAATGACTGAGCTGATGTGGATCTCTCATCACTATCTAATGATACAGGGGTTCCAAATGGTCTTTTGTTTGAGACCATTGGTGTTAATGGCCTTTCTTCTGCTTCTAGTGTTAACAACATAGAAGTACCACCTGGTGCATTTAATAATGGTTTCCCCGTGGTAGAGGTCCCAACATCGACAGTTTCCCATGGAAAAACAAGAGGTGGTAGAGGAGACAAGGGCCTGAACTGAGGTACCGGAGAATCAGGTGCAAGAAAATTTAGCTCATTTACTGATGACACTGATTCAGGTGATGAAGTCCTGCTTTCTGTCAGTGATATTGCTGTATCAGTTACATATTCAGGTGAAGAGGATCTATCATGAACAAACCAATTAAGTTCACAAATGGTTTCAGAAGTGGATTCTTGTAAACCTGATCTATATCTAGATGCCTTAGTCTCAGGTGTAGATTCTACTAAGACCACAACCTCATTTTCAGGTTCATTGCCTCTGAATGACCCTGTTTTATCAAAGCTGTACTCAGCTCCAGGTATAACTAATGTAGCATTATCTCCTGGATGGATATCTGTCTGCTCAAAAGTTGAGTCATGTGACACCTGAATGAAGCTTGTTGAGCTCATAAATTCTGGTTCTTGAGACAGGATGGTATGACTGACATCAGAGGGATCTGTTAATGCCTGAGTAGCAGTATCCTGGTTGTGAGTCCCGCCATGAATGAATTTGACATCAAAGTCATCTGAAATTGGAGCCTGATAAACATCAATCTCATGCACAGAGTTTGAAAAATCTTCATCAACATTTGTGTATTGAGCAGCTCCCTTAACCTCCCCATCTTCACCTACTCCAGTTTGAACTGTGTCTTCAGGGGATGCATCCATAGACTTCACTCCACAATCACTATATGTATTCATGAGATCAACTTTATATCCATAAAGAACTTCATAGAGTCGACGTGAAACTTCATCCATGTGTCTTTCGGCCATTTCTTTAATCTCCGTAGTTTGTGTCATTCTGCTGACAGAACCAGAAGGAGGCAAAGAAGCAGGCTGAGAGCACTGATGTCTTTGTTCACTTGTCAATTGGTGGCTGAGACCAGTCTTTTCAGAGACCTCAGTGGTTTCCATGAGCTCCATAGAAAGTTTCCTGAAGTCTTGCTCAACTTGATCACACTCAATCAAACTATCTTCAAAATCGGTCATAGATAAGGGTCGACTCTCGCATACACCTGTTCGAGAGCTGTTGGATGACTTTCGCCAAGGCAACGGTGACAAATATTGAGCATCATTTTCAGACTGGGTGGTTTGCAGACATTCCAAGCTCCATCCCTCTCCCCCCTCTGCCCCACCATATTCAGCTGATACCTCATCATCACTTGGATCAACAGTGGAGTGAGAGGGTGGGGTAAACTGCGCGCCTAACATGGGTCTCCCTTTGTACACAGAGTCTATCACATGGGATCGGAGGTTGTAGGGGGTGGTGCAGTACAATGTGAAGAAAGGACTTACTTGTTTAAAACTGCCTGTGTGTACTGTGTCTGTCAATTCTTCATATACTCTTTGTGATGAGCTGTAAAAAAAGATTTTATTTACTGATATATTTTCATATTAATTCACTGGATGAATAACACAATAAAGAAAAGATAGTATTAGTAATAGTATTTAATTTAAACAGGTTTTCTTTCATATTGTCAGAGTGTATGAACTGTATATAATCTGTATATAAAACTCATTTAAGTCATGTAAATTTACAGAATTGGAGTATTGATCACAGTATGCATCTAAATGCAAAAGTGCAAAATAGTGCAACAAAATATAAACTGCATCACTTTTTAAAATACTTTGGCAAAGTGACTTACTATGATGTCTCCATTTCTTTTTGAAGTTTCTCTTTCTGAGCATTTCTAAGAAGGCCTGTTGCTGTGGAATCTGTTTCTAATCGTCCCATTGTATCGTGAAGTGATGACAAACTGGAGGACAGGTCCTCTGCTGATACCATGGGTACCTCTTGTCCTGACCCTGGACTCCTACGTGCAGTCTCTGTACGCCTGCCTGGCCTTGGGCTGTCAATATCTTCATGAAGGGCAGAAAAACCTAACATAGGGTACAGTGCAGGCATACAGAAAGAGTTAAAATAATTTTACAGGAAAGCAAACTATTTGAATTCTCTACTACATAACAACAACCTAATTATCAGTCTGATAAACATTGGCTTGTGTACCTTCACTATGATCCAGTGCAATGGTTCTCTCTATTTCTGCATAGGTATGTGATGATGTCTCCTCCTGAGTGGACTTGTTTATCTTGGTTTCAACGAGGTGAACAATGTCCATTCGGTTGATTTTAGTCAGACTTTTGATCAGTGTTGTTTCTGGTGACAAACAAAACAGACCTAAAGATTGCACTTTAAATTTTTACAAATCTTTGTACTTGTTTAAAAAGTAATAATGTTGGGCAACATGCATTTTTCTTATCACTAACCTGACGCATGCTTCTCCTCCCTCTCTGCCCAGAGTTTCAAAAGGGCATGGCTTTGGTCTTGAAGTGAGTTGGGGTTTTCAATCCTTATCAGATTGATCTTCTCCTCACTGAAGTCCAGTTCGCGTGCCAATTCTGTGGGGAAAAAAGAACACGTAATCATGATGACCGAACAATACATTTTAAATACATGAAATTATGCCTAATAAGTAATAATATGTATTTGAGGTGAGTTTGATGGTTTAATCACTGCTACTAAGATATGATTTACCTGTCCAGCTGAAGCCCAAATGGTCACCTATAATGGCCAATCGTTGCTCTTTTCGCTCCGCTTCATCCTGTGGATCTACTGCAAATACCACCAGACATCCATGAGCGGTCAGAGCCGCCAAGGTATACCAAATCAAGTCACATTCAATGGTCATGAAAATCTTCACTGGCTTTCTCCGACAGCTCTTTGGTCAAAATTATCATAAACTCTATCTACAGAAATAGGAGCCTAGAATATCAGTGCATTATATGCCTGTGAATAATGGTGGTGGTAGGTCTTGTAGCCTCTAAGCTTAGAAAAATACATTTCAATCACATTTCAATACATTTCAAAATTATTGACATTACATATTGATTTTTAAAATTATTATTTAATCTTAAATCTTCCAACATTTTTGTTACTTAGTTGTTTTCACAAGTTCCATAAAGCCTTTAAGTCAATCTTGAGATTTTCAACACACATAGAAGGAAAGAGAGACGTCATTACAAACACATACACAACTCGAGTGACACAGCCACATGGATTCTTCAACTACAATGGGACTTAACTACAAGAGACAGAGAGGCAGCACCTTTACAGCTACAGTGTACTAATGAGGCACAAGAGATAGAGAATAGCCCCTTAAACTGGGGGGATACCTTGACTTTGGACTTTATCATCTGGGATTCGCTGCATCTGTGTCTCAACAGGGTCGTCCCACAGTGGTCTAATGGGAAAGACGTCTCCTGAGGGAGGGTACTGCATCTCAGAGAACGTTTCTCTTTCTATGATTGACGGATCAATGAGACTGCTCTCATCATCTGAGTTGGCAGCCTCTTGTTCTTTCTCTGTCTCTGCCTGTGCCAACCTTGCCACAAGTTTTGCTGCTTCATCACTTATCTCTTCAAAGAATTCAATGGATTGTTTGCGTGGCTCACTTTTCTCTTTAGTGGGTGTCGATGCATGAGATGACTGACCACTTTTGCCTCGGACTGGCAATCTGGACTGGAAGCTTTTAGATTTTGCTGCTTCAGCACTCAAAGGGCGACCCTGTTCTTTTTTAGAAGATGGCCTGGTAGACTCGCCCTCACAGAAGCTCTTGGCTTTGGAAGATGGTGTCTTGGTTTTGACATCCACAGAGGGACCTGCATCTGTCTCAGATTTTCGCCTTGTATCCTTTTTTACAGGAACCTTGAGCTTTTTGTCTTGGGAAGATTCAGCACGTTTGACGGTAGTATCAGGCTTGACAGTGCTAGCCTTGATGGGAATTCTAGATTTTGATTCAGAAGTGAAGGATGCCTCTTTCTTAAGAGTGGTTGAAGAGGAGGTTGCATGAGGTGGAGAGGAAATTGTGGATTTACCCCGACCTTGAGGAGCAGACTTAGCTTGTGTTTTGGCTGGAGTCTTTTTAACACTACTAGAAGCACTTTGTTTAGATTTGCCTGTTTGTTTGGGAGTTTCTATAACTGACTGTGGTTCCTCTGGAGAGGAATCAGAGGATTCCTGCTCAGAGTAAACTGATCTAGTGACTGTGGTTTCTGCTGTCTGTACATTTGTTATCATTTGGTCAGAAGAGCTTGTGTCTAAATCTAAACATCCTTCGCTTACATTTTTGACTGTTTTAGTCTCCGGACTTTCATGGGATGTCTGATCTTTCTTTGTAGGTTTGGCTGAGGCTGAAATGCCCATTTTAGGAATTTTAGATTTGGACGCATCCGCTTTAGAGGGTGGTTGATCAATTTCAGGTGGGGATTGAAGCTGATTATCATTTGTTTCTTTTGATTCTTCATTCTCTTCAGTCTTAACTTCTAATGTTAGATTGAGGCCAACTTCAGGTTCTACTGCTGACCTCTGACTTTCTTGTCTGGCCTCTTCTAAAAGAGGCTCTTCTAAAGGCTGTTCACCTATCTGGAAAAAGGCAAAGCCACCTCCTTCTTCCTCATAGCTCCTCTTAGTCATGTCAATGGCACCACTTCGGGTCATCTCAAAGAGCTTCCCTTCTTGGAACAGAAAAGGATTGGGCTCACTGGTAGGAGTGCTTTCTTCTGTTGGTGTTCTACCAGGTGTTGTATCTGGAGTAGCTTGCAGAGATTGGCGGTCCACTACAAGATTCAGTATCTTCTGTTCCTCCTCTTTGACACGAGCTGCAAAAGCAGCATCATCCTCCCGCATAGCAGTCCATGAGTCAGTTTCTACCCTTGCAGTGACACCTTTTGACTCAGTTCTAGGAGGTTCCAGTGCATCCTCATCCTCCTCTGTGTCATCATAGATACAGACCTCCGGTTTGAATATTTCCTTAGTGGGACCCACGGCAACAGTTGCCGCCTCTGGCGCTGCTGTGTGCTCCCTTTGATCTCCTTTCACTTCATCTGTTACATTGCTACCTTGTTTTAGCATCTCAGTCTGTAGATTACCATGACCTAACCCTTGACCGTTCTTGTCCTTTCCTTCATTTGCTTTTGTCTTCCTTAAGCTCTCTTCTTTTTGCTCATCAGTCCTGTTTTCAGCATTTGATGTTACAACACCCTTTTTGCCAGCACTGTCTTTATCAGCTTTTACAGAAGTTGGGACTCTTTGTTCTTGGGCAGTTTCCAGTTTTGATTTTGAATGATGCTTGTCTGAGACAGAGTGAGGTCCCTCTGAAGTGACACTTGTTGTTCTTGTAGTGTTGTTGACCTCTTTGCTGTGGGATCCATCATGCAAACCTGCTGAAAAAGGAGAGGGAGGTTGTACTTTAATATGGGGATCAACAAAAAGAGCTAACTTTGAATCTCCAGCGGGTCTATCGAGCCCACATTCACTTTGCGAAAGCCTCTCACTTGTGGGCTCTAATGTTTCATAGCTGTCATCCCCTATTTTGGCATCTGCAGAGGGACACAAATCTTTTCTAGAGTTCTTTTTGCTTCTTGCGTCTTGTTCCATTTCATCAAATGTTTTTATTTTGGCTGCCATCTTAAACATCTCCTCCTCTGGAGTGATTTTTCTCCTAGCTTCAAAGCTGTCTGATGTATCCTCTTCTTCTGGGTCTTCAGGGATGACAGCCGGTTTGGATGGAACAGAGAGGAATGTATGGTCAGGGGGTTTAGGGTTTACCTCATAACTTACCTCTTCAGAACTAGGAGTATCAGGGGAGAGGGGACTCTTACCGGAACTCGTCATCTGAGACGTCTGCTCACAACTGTCATCATCAGCACTAGCCTCATGGTCTCGAAGCAGCCTACCACGCAAAGCATCTTGGGGGAATTGTGTAGCTTTGGAGGGGTCTTGATGACTAGAGGATTTACTAGGTTGACCTAGAGCGAGTGGGAAGGAGGGATGACTTTTTTGCTCTACAGGGCTGCCCTCTAAGGAGTCATGAGGAGGTGATTCCTTGGTCGGGCTAGGTTCAATAGAGTCTGGGGACTTATGGGAGGAATTTTCTTCCATGAGTGGACTACCTTCTAGAGAGTCTCTGTGGCTTATTGTCAAAGAGTCATCAGCTAATGGGCTGAGAGCATCTGAGTCTTGTTTTAAAGGCAGATCTAAGCTTTCATGACGTGATCTAGAGGCTGGAGAACCAACTAGAGACAATGTCATTTGACGATCAGGGCTTTCGTCATCACTAAGGAAAGTTTCTATAGTCTCTGATATTCTCTTTGTAAGCTTTTGAGGTTTAGCTGGCTCAGACTCACTCCTCCTAACAGATATGGACTCACTTGTGATGTGGTCATCTGCAGCTTCGCTGGGAGAGACAGGGAGTGTCAGTTCTGCAGACAGTTGGTCACCAGTGGTCCCTACACCAGAATCTCCAGACTTCTCTGTGTCTTTACTTTCTTTTTTGACTGTTGAAACAGTTGTTGCCAAAGTTGAAGTGGTTTGCTGTCCAGTTTTTGGAGAAAGACACAGACTTTCTGGGCTCGTGCCTGGAGTGGCTAGACCCTCATGTTTGTAACTGTCCTCAGAACTCAGATGAGGGGTTCCATCTCCAGAACTGCCACTTAGTGAATCTGCCACACCCTCATGTTTTAAACTGTCAGAGCTATCATCAAGGCCACCATTTCCAAAGTCCACAGTTTCAGTTAGCTCTGAATGGGCAGCAGCAACTGACTTTGTTTCTTTCTCTCTGTCTTGCTGAGTGGTCTCTTTCTTGCGAGGTTTGGAATCCAAAGATACTTCTCGTTCTTGAGAGACACGTGATGTTATTGCTTTAGACATGGATTTTGACTGAATGGTTTCTGATTTTGTGGTTTTCTCTGATCTTGAAGCAGTGGATGTTTTGAGCTCAAATAGTCCAGACTTTCTCTTTGAGGGGTCCTGCCCTGTTTGGAATGCTTGCATCAGCTCTTTAACTGACATGGTTTCCTCAAGTTTTTCAGATTCAGCTTTGGGGGATTTTGGGGGGCCCTGTTTTGATTTAGGGCTTTCTTTGGCTTTTGGAGAGGGTTTGCTCATAACAGGTAATTGTGAAGACTTGCTTCCAGTGACTTTTCTGGTCTTTTGTTCCGCCTCTACTTTCTGTTGTAAGGCCTTGACTTTATCCTTTATTGATCCAATGGGAGTTTCTTCAACCACTGGGGATACAGGTGATGCAGGAGCAGGAGCTGTAGGCACATTTAGAAGAGCACCTGCCTCTGTCGTTTCCTCTGCCTGCCCCTGGTCTTTCCCCTTCTTTCTCACTGGCTTTTTAACATCCCCAGCAATTGCTTTGTCATGCACTTTGGTTGGAGTGGCTGGTTTTGCACTTTTGCGTAGTACAACATCAGTGAATCTTTCTTGGACTGTAGCCTCTTTTTTAGATTTGATTTTGGAGCCTACTGGTGCATCCAGGAGATATTCTTTAAGATCACCACTGTCCTTTATGGCTTTAGGTCTCGGAGCCCCTCTGTTAGCTCTGCTTTCACGTAAAACAGGCTCTTGAATTTCTAAGGCTGCCATCTTTTTGGCCTCCTCTATCTCACTGTCTGAGAGGAGAACCCACTCCTCAGCCATTCTAACTGCTTTTGCTACCTCCTCTGCTGCCTCAACCTCATATGTTCCACTCCTCAGTATCTCACTGACTTTCTCTAGATCCTCTTTGACTTTCTCTAGGTCCTTCTCCATTATTTCTAATGGCTCTCCAGAAACATCCTCAGTCCCTTTCTCTAGACCACAGCCTCCTAATGAAGGGGTTTTCTCTGTGGAGTCTGCAGTCAAGATGGCAGTCATTTTGATCAAATCTTGTTTCATCTCTGACACGTCCGATAGAAGGTCTGGTTCTCGAATCAGTTCTGATTTCAGCACTGATGTCTCCGTCTCTTCATCTTCCATATGGAAGAAGAACAAGTAAGGAGTAAAGAAAATCAAAAATTCAAATGAAAGGAGACAGACATTGGAGAATGTGGTCAGGACAAGATTGGAACACACTGCAGGGATCATAGGACAACAAATTCACAGAAGGTTCTACATTAGGGTATCAGAGGAACTGGGCTTATACTTTCATGTATTTGGGGAGCTGTGGTAAAGCAAAGGTTAAATAATACCAATGGGAAATGAAATGAGCTGGAAATAACTTGCTTATACACTCAGCACACCCACACTCACAAGACAACACTACAGAACAAACTAAAATACATAAGCAAAAATATACCATCTATGAGTGAGAGCAGGTTACCAATAAACCAACATGTACAATGAAAATAAATGACAAGAAAGGAAACAAAGAAAGACATCTCAAGATTGCTCGGATGTTTGACAAATGTCAAGGTGATTTTAGGCAATTATGGCTTGAAAACAACTCAGAATGCCAGTTGTGTCTATCAAAGAAAGCCAGTTACTAGAAAAAGACATCTTGCAGGGAGGGACAATATTTTAATTCTCTGTGCCCTCCGTTCAAACATAGGCTTAAGTGAACATTTGAAATATAACTCAACTGAAAAACAAAAGACACAAAAATGTACACAAAACCATGAACAAATTGTGTGCGGGACCATTCCAAAATCAGCATACCAACAAAAGAACAAATTATTTCTCATTAACAGGACAACATACAGATAAACACATAAAATCACTCAGACATACAAACGCACACATACATATTTATGTTAGGCAAGTTATTTCCATGCAAAGCAAAGGGAAATGGTGATGGAGAGGTTCTGGTGAAGAGCAAGGGGAGTGAATCAGAAGTCAGTATACTAATTAAATCCAAAATTGAAGGATAAGAATTTCTCATGATGAAGAGCTGCTTGTTTATATGTCTTCATTCTGTAATGTGGTGAGTTCTTGATCCATTTATACAACTACCTAAAACTTTTTCTGAAAACACAAGCATGAATCTTGGTCAGTAACATAATCTGTGTATGTACAGAATGTCTAATGTATATCATGTACATTTCATTTACAGTGCCAAGTAGGTTTTGATATACATCAATCCTTGGTACGTCTAACCCCAAATATATTGTATTTGCTGGTTTCCATTTGAATCATTTTCCCATTACTTTATAAGCAAGGCAGAGAGGTTAGAAAGGGAGCAATTCAGGAGGACTACTTTACCATTAGTCTAGAGGACTACTGCTGAAGGAATACTAATATTTTGACCTCTAATCTGGAACTAGGTGCTTGCACAATCACTAGCACCCAGATTCAAGAACTCAGAGTACAAAGTGCACATGGGTTTGAGCAACTACATTTTGGAATTTGGGTGACCAAATGCATAAGCACAACTCTGGCGCAGCTTATAACAAACTGATCTGCAGCAGGATTCACACATTATTAGGAGGAGCAAAGCATTATCAGAGTCAAGGTGTGCTTCGGCGCTGTAAAATCACATCACCACCTCTCATCTCCTTCAATAGTATATAGTTGCATAACTCCACCCCTCTCAGTACATGTAGGTTGCCTTGGAGGCACTAAATGATCTGAGGCAGAGGCATCAAGAAATCCTCAAGTTAAAACAGCATAGTGGCTGTGTTTGTGCCAGCTTTTGGCTTCCACAAAATTAGAGGCCACTGTCATGTAAACATCACCACACTATGAATGAGTTTAATTTTCTATGTACATACGTAGATGGCAGTGTCTAACTCTTTCTTCATATTTCCGATCTCAAATTGTAAAAGGGTAAGAGGACAGGAGTGAAATTAGAAAAAAAAGAAAAGTAAAAAGTGAAGTTAAGCCTCAGGAAAAACATAACAGTGACATGGGGAGGTGGAGGTAAAGCCTTTTTGTTTGTTTGACAAGACAAAAAAACATAAAGCTTAAAGGGCATCAGAAAGATGTAAATAGTCTCCAATTAAGGTAAGAGCTGAGCTGACAGTGTCAGTGTCTAGTTATTCCTCTTCATCTACTCTGTTAATTTGCACTAGACTGATCACCCATACAATATTAATATTGTCATATAACTTTGGTTATTAAAAGCAAGCAAACATGCAGTAATATTAAAGAATATAAACTATTTTAGTTCAAGTTATGAAGAAAATCAAGCAGGAAAATGTCTTACATTTCTCTAGTGTTCTGCTGGTCTGAAAAAAAAAAACAGAAAATGAATCATGGTTAGTTTTGTTTCATCCAATTTATGGTGCTACAAATTCTAAAACTACTACCACCATTATAATTGCTACTTCGGTAAGATAACAAAGGATACACATAACAGAAAAAATGAGAAATGTCACTGACAGATGACACTCAAATACACTGCTCTTAACAAAATATACAAAAAATATAACATTTGACTACTACATGTCTATTATTTAGTCCTGATGAGAAGATGGTGGACAGCATAGGCTGGCAGAGCTTGTTAGGAGAAGAAAGAAAGGGAAGCGGCGTCTGCTTTTACCTCTTCCTCTTGCTCTTGGTCTGAATCCGACTCCTTTTGGGAGCAAGAAGCAGCAAGAAGCAGAAAGGCAGAAAGATGTACAGATAAAAACAGCAACATTATGAGGGGGGAGGGGACAACAATAGGTAATGCACGGTTACAACAGTGACAAAGACAACAGCTTGGTGAGATTCTGGGGAAAGTCAGAGTGGGCTTTAAAGCTGCATTAGGCAAAGATTTTGGCATAAAGCATCACAGACTAGACTAGGCATCACTATTTAGTTTTCCTCAGATCTGGTTATGGTCCACCAGCTTGAAATTAGTAAGTAAGTACATGTTCACAGTGAGGATGCAACCATTATAAAGCAATAATGCTGGCTTTACTATCCAACATGTCAAACTTTAATATAAATAGCACAAATTTATACAAAAAAATTGTGGTTACGTTTTGGAATGGTGCAGTAACTGATAACTGGGAGAAGCGCATGTATAACAGTGGCCTAGCTTACAAACAACTAGATTATTTAATTGACCTCTGTGTCAGCCAGTTTTACTTACGAGAACAAACATGATACACAACAGAAAGACAACTTCTGTTGAGTCAAACAATATGGCGTCTTTACCTTGCTGTATGATGGGAGGGTGATGTTAAGGTTGCATATGGCATTTTGTGTGAGTGTTCTGTAGTTTCTTGGTTCTTTCATAAAGGACAGACGGCCACACGGCTCCTGAGTGTTGTCTCTGATCTGCAACAGCCAAGCAGTTCAGCATTAGTCAGCCAACTGTTCCTCAGTAAAAATCAGATATATTTCATCATTTCATATTTCAGAGCCATTCATTGTGATGAATTATTGTTGAGATTTATTTTTGAAAACATTTTTGAAAAAAAAACAAAAAACAAAGAAGAACACTGTTTACCTTGATGAAGAGTGCTAATCTGTTCTCCTTAAAGGCAAAGAAGCTGAAGAGATGGTGCTGGCCACTTTTGGTAAGGGGAACTAGGTTTCCAAAGCAGTCTGCATAGATAGGTTTTCCTTCCAGGACCTGGGACATACAAACAGGCAGATGAGTACAAGGGCTAAATGACAAAATACAACCAGCCAAAAACACTGCTTTTTGAACTCTATGCAGAACTGTGCCTACTTCTCAAGAAACCTAAAGCCAATCAAAAGATTTCCTGTGAGTTGATCTCTTTTTTTAGATATGCCAAATCTGTAGAAACTTGGTCGTAATTTTTAGCACTAACGTCTAAACACAATTTTACAGCTTTCGCTGGTGCTGCTGGTAGGCATTAAAAGTGAAGTGAGCTCCACCCACACAATCACTTTCACACCAAGTCATCATGCATTAAATCTTGTTTTCCAGCCTTCTCCAGGGGACTCCATCATGGCAACAGCTAAGGCTTCCTCACCTCTACGTCTCGGCTGCGGGCCACCTCTGTGAAGTTCTCCTGCTGCTCCAGTGTTTTGTCGATCTTGTCGTCTGTCATGCAAAAGCAGCGCAATCGGGCCTCGATGGGATCATGGGTCTTGGCAAAGATGACAAACTTGGCCATGTAAGGGACACAGATGATCTCACGGTACACCTGGGTTGAGAAGTTGACAGATTCCTGCACTTGCCGACAGTCTATGAGCCAGAATCTAGAGAGCACAAGGCAATGAGAAAGAATCTGTGAGGTCAGATCATTGCTGAGTCGCTTTAAATCATAGATTTAGTTGTGCAAATCCTGTTTCTTGTTACCTGGCAGACACATTGGTGGTGAAGGAGACGCAGTCATTAATGAAAGTTAATGGTGTGGTTCCTGTTATGTCCTCCCACTGAGCAGGCGTTGTTCCACCTGCACATGCACACAAACACAAGATTGACGTTTTAGACTATGACAATGTGGCAGGGTGGTCACAGATACCGACACAGTGTATATTTGTGTGTGTTCTCTAACCGGTGATACTACAGAGCAGTCGCAAGGTGGGCGTGTCCCCTCCAAAGCCATTGAGGACCGGGTCGGAGTTGCTCTTCGGGACAGGGATGGTCATGGTTATTGGTTTATGGAACTTCCTCCTGCGGGGCTCCAAGGTGACGATGGGGCTAAAGGTGGCCTTGTTCCCCAGGATCTTCCTCACGACATCCACATTCACTGGCTGGGCCTGAGAGGGTAGACAGATTATACAGAGACCTTACTTTCTGCTGTAAATAAATTATATTTGCAACAGTATACTATGAGAGGACAAACACAACACAGCAGGTTTATGTATAGATTAAAGGGCAGCCATAGACTGTGCAGTCCAGTGTTGATTACCTGCAGTCCAACCCTGATCCTCTTGGTGAGGGCGCCCTCAGGAAAAACTGCCTGTACCTGGGGTACAACAGTGCTGCTCAAGATGCCTCCTTCAGGACCAATCAGATTACTGTCTTGCTTGATGCGTGACACCACTGCAAAGTACTGTGGGAAATCTCTAGTGATGATACGGCAGATGCGTTTCCTCTCCAGCTCCTCTGGCGTGTCCAGCTCTGGAGGAAGAGGACAGAAGGGACACATCATATATACATATTTTTATATATATAAATATATACTTTTAAGGCCTTTATCCTGAGTCTGCTGGAACACCGTAAGAGACTGACCCTCATCCATGCCATTGAGAATCTGGTTGAGTTCCTCTTGGGTGTGTTCGCAGTGATGCTCCTTCCAGCTCTCTCCTGTCTCACTCCTCAGGATTACCAGCTCCCTCTCCTTCCCTCGCAGGGCAGCAAAGTGGGGGATCTCCACAATCACAGGACTGGAGGAGGAGAGGCCATGCAGTGTGAATGAGTAAATACCACAGTAACGGTGTGTGTACTCAGTTTTTCCAATGGTAAAATATATCTTCTCGTCTTTCTGTACAATTTTGAGCTCTGTTTCTATTCCTCTCAGTGATACAAACAATCATTACATATGATATTATAATGGCTGTTTGCCTGACCTTCCCTTTTATTAGAAACCAAAACAAAGCCAAACACAA
>JAOXYL010000051.1:15943441-15955214 GCA_028564955.1 Terapon puta
CTTGGAACTATTATAGATTTTTTATTTGACCCCTTGTTTAGTCTGTATTTACACACATGACTGATATTGTAGTATTTCACTTTCTATCCTCATACAAGTTGAGCTTCAATATCTTGACAGTCTGTTTTGACAGTGCAGAAAACATTTTAAAATAAAAACTGAAATATAAAATAAAGACTATAAACACACTCTTTCTTTCAGAATTAGCATGGACACATTAGCACATTTCATATTAATGTGCCTGAACAAGTCTTAGATTCTTTGACAGTTTCATGCCTATATTGTGTATCATATCATTTAACTCATAATGTTTTGTTTCTGTTTATATTTAAAAGTCTCCATAGAGTTCACACTAAAACTTAGATAAACTATAACTATAGTATTATGTCCATAAAAACAGTAAATTGTAAATGAATTAATAAGAGCAACAAATCTGAACAAATTTTAAAAAATAAGTTGAAGGAGCAGCAGCAGTTTCAGAATTAGCAGCAGCAGTAGCCCAGAAGTAGTACTAGAGCTTGTAGTAACAGCAGTACCAGCACTGATATTAGTAATATTAGTATCCTTTTGTATGACCTGACTTTCTGAGACAGGGCTGGGTCACACCAGAATGGCATTTGATGCTGACCAGAGAATTTTGGCTACCATTAGCATTTTGACAGACTGGAGAGCTTCCTGGTCAACCAGATAGGTACTCAGGCTGCTTCAGTCTCACGCTTGACATTGAAGCAAACATGAACCACTGAAGTGTCCCCTAGTGCCACGTGTACTGCATATCTCAATTAAATAAGTATTTGAAAGGAAAAGGTGTCACCTTAGCATCATCCATGTGTGCACACCACCAAGATTCATTCTGCTTTCAACCATGTCAGTATCAGTTGTGGTCTTTTTCAGTTCCTTAATTGTTTGTTTCATTTGTCTCTCTTACTTCTTACTGTGTTTTGTTAGAGTAGATTTTTGAATGCAACAGATTGTTTTCATAATTTGGTATAACTTATTTTACTTAAAGGATCCTAGTACATTTGCACCACTGATTACAATATAGGTACTGGGTAGTTAGAATGTTTTTGCTTTTCCAAAATCAAGAAGAAGAATTCTCAATATCAAGTAATAGATTGAAGGACAGATTGAAGACTGGTATTTATAATAATGAGAAGAGACTGGAGTACTGTTATAACAGATTGTTTTAAATTTTATTATACTACTGCTGAAGATGCAAACTTTTATCAAATTCAGAAATTGTCAATCAGAAATATATGCAGAAATCAGTTTTTGTGTGTCATGTTTAGATTTTTGGAAGGCAAAGGGATGCATGACGGTCACCATTAAAATAACTATGATGGAAGAAAGTGTTTTCTCAGTTTTAAATGTTTTGTATTGCAGCTAAATGCATCTTTTTAATCTATGAAGAAAGAAAGTCAGTCTAACACATGACACAATACCTGATTCAATCCACTTAAATCTGATACTGAACATAAACAACAACCAACAGACAACTGTCAGGGGTACACACCTGTCCACGTAAGTTGCTGTTCATCTGTGTTCCACCACGAAGCTCATGGTGGTCCCGTCAAATGAGGGCGGGGCAATGATCCTGGGCCCTTGCTGGGAGGTGATGCTGATAATCGGTTGTTTGGCGCTGGTGAAGCCCTGTGGTGTCCTGCTGCTGGTGACTTGCTGTTGAGCTCCAGAAGCCACCTGAGGAGACTTTCCGGTGGCCATGTAGAAGGGACTCTCCATGTACATGCCTTCGGTCTGTTGTGACAAGACTTTCTCCCCACTATCCGCCTCTGATTGCACTGACATTTGTGACTGCACCAGTGTCCGAGCTGGGATGACGGAGGGTGTAGGCATGAAGCCTGGGTAGATCATGTAGGTGTGTCCATATGCTCCTGGACTGAGGGCCAAAGGTGAGATTGGCATGGGTACTGGAGTCATCGGAGGTTGCGGCATGGGCACATCCACATACTGGCCTGTTTCGGGGTCAAAGAGGCGCTTGGTGGCTGGCTGCACGGGAGTGTCCACCAGGTAGTAGTTTCCAGTGGTGGGATCCAGGAGCATCTTCCTCTGGGTGGCCTGAAAAGGATCCAGAGTGGGAGCAGGGGTGATTGCGGGGGAGAAGCAGTACACCTGAGGCTGATTGGCGGACATGCCCACTGGCATGGAGTGGTAGATGGTTGCAGAAGGGATCTCCGGCGTGTGTGTCTCCATCACAATACTGGAGCGTCTAGGGGACTGGTTGTGGTCTTCTCGGCTCTTGGTGCCAGATCCCAAGGGTCCTGAAGGAGTTGTTGGGTGTGTCTGGGCACTAAATGTATACACTGATGTTTTATCGGTAGCTGAAGCCTGTTTGTTGCTGCTGGCGTGAGACTTGACCGGAATGGTTAGGTAGTTCTCGTTGTCAGCAGCGGCATTCAGGAGCTCCTGCATGGACCTCTCTGATTCCTTTGATTCAGCTCCCACATGCCCACTTAGCTTAGTCTGGCTGATTTTTAAGGACTTTGGCACAAAGCTTTTGGTGCTGAAAGGCGTTTGTGTGGCAGTGTTTGGCTGGGGGGTCTTTGTTGTTGTGGAGGCCTTAAGGCTGGAGCTGAGGCTGAACATGTTTTTGTTCCCTGTGGTGCCGGTGGCTGGCAGGGACTTAGAAACCAGCCTGTCATCACGGCTGCTGAGAGTCTGAAAGACTTTGTCCTCTCGCCTCAGCAGACTGTCATTGCTCGGGGACACGGCAGCTGCTGGGGGTGTTTTGTCAATGTTGGGATAGGAGTCTCTTCTGAGGATCTTGTCCATGTTGGACCCTCGGTCTCCTTCTTCTTCAGGACCTCCCTGCTCCTCTCTGGCTATCAGTGAAAGCACATGGCTGTCTGTCAGGGGTCTGGGCTCATTCTTCCTCTTCCATTCATTTCTCTCAAACACATAGAGCTGCTCCATGGTTTTCACAGCCGCCTGGAGTTTTTCCAGAGCCACCTGGTTTGTCATCTTTGATTCAGGTTTCTTATCTGTCATATCTGATATTTTTTCCTGTCGCTTTGAGGCTACTGTACTTTCAATTCTCAACCCAGTGCCTCCCTCAGATGAATTACTGGAGTTACCTATGGGTGCGCTCCCAGCTGCCCTTTGCAGTGGAGCACTTTTGGCGCCCTCTGGAGACGATCTATCCACTTCAAACGGCTCCTCTTTTGATACCTCGGTGAGATTTGCGCATTGTTTTCCGTTATTATTTGTATTCACAGACTGACATTTGATGACTATAGGGGACACAGAATTAGGGTTTCGATAGGGCATTTGCTTCTTCTGCTCTGAGTGGATGTCAGCTGCAGCAAAGTTGGATTTATTTTCGTTGTTATCTAAAGAAACAAAGTGATAGGAGCTTTTAACCAGTTTACGCACGTCTCTCACTTGGTGTATGGGCGTCTGCAGCTTCCCTTTATTATCTCTAATGTCTCGAACCATGAAATGCGGCACTTTATCCGAGGACTCACCCTTCAGAGCTGCAGCCAGAGCCTGGCATTTGAAGTCATCCGTCCTGATGAGGCTGGCTGCGTGACAGCCTATATTAGGAGCGCGCAGTTTGGAGACGCCGAAAGGCTCCGTTTTATTGTCTCTGACGCTCCTCAGGTTAATTTTGATTTCCGGAGATTTGGAAGTAGCCACACTTCTGGAGTCTGCGATGTAGAGCGTGTTGTCGGAGCGCAGTTTGACCCCTCCTGCATCTTCACACGGAGAATAATTCCTGTTCTGCAGCTGCTGTGCGCCTTCTCCGTCACTGGGCAGCAGTTGGATACTTGGCACAAACAAATGTGACATTTTCGTCAGTTTGCCGCTGCCTGATGAGCTCGGATCGCTTTTGCCCTCTTTGTCGTTAGCTGAAGGCGACTTCCCCTCCGGAGTTTTACCGTTTTTATGATCCTTTTGAAACTCTAGCTCCTCGTCCTTCCAGCATCTGAACGCGCTATTTTGGCTGCGAAGCAGCGTGCTTTTGGACGCTTCCAATGCGCCTTTTTTAGTATCGATTCCAGCTTCATTTACCGGCTCCAAATTAGTTTGCGGTGCGGGAGCGGCCGTGTCCTGTCTCCGGGAGTCGCTCCTGGTATCACATGAGCCGCTGTCCACGATGTCCCCTAACTCATCCACGCACATTATGGCGTAGTCAGAGCTGCTCTCGGAAAACCTGGAGCTCTGTCTGTGCAGCTCCCTGCTCCCCTTCCCCCTGTGGCCGTCGCTCTCCTGCTGCACTGAGCACGGGGACGGCGTCGGGTGCGGCTCGCTGATCTCCCCTCTTTCCATCTTGCGCTCCTGCTCGAACTGCATCTTCTTAGAAAGGACATTTTTGATGAGGCTCGAGGCGAAAATGGCCTTCTTGTGTGTGTCTTCCATGCTTTTCGAGGGCGGCTTGCTGGCCCCTCTCCTCTGGCCGCTTGGCAAAGTGTTGGTAACTTCATCTGTGGAACGTGATCCCGCCGCGTTTTGTGCAAAGTTAGTGCGTCTTTCTCCCTCAGACATTCCCGATTTGACATTGCAGCGAAAATTCAGAGTCTCTGTAAGTCTGATGACTCCGCTGTGGCCCTGACTGAATTTCCCCATCAGCTCGATTTTCTTAGTAGAAGACGATGCGCTGTGGGGGTTCCCATTCAGGGAGAAGATCTTGCTGCTAGGCGGCTTGATGCTTGCCAGCGCAACGCCCTTATAACCTCTATTGTCTATGTTTTTGGCTATTTCAAATGAGGCCGTTGAGTTTTGGTGGGAAACCACACTTTGGTCCAGTCCCTGTGACATGTTCATGTTGCCATATTTCAGGTCGACAAACGTGGACCACCTGTTTATCCCTAGTCCGTGCTCTGATGCTGAGGACTCACTGGAGGTGCTGAAATTAATGGCATCAAAGTAGGGATACGCCAGGCTCTTGAAGGCTCTGGCTGTCAGGTTGCGCACCTCCTTGTCAGCGTCGTCCAGCTCGCTGACAGCGCTGGACGCACCACTGGAGTACCCGGTGACCTCTTTCCCCCTCAATTTACGGCCAAAGTGCAAGCGTCCGGGCGCGGCTATGAAACACTTCGCCCTGTCACACAACGTCTCTGCCTTCCCATCAACTCCCCTAAACACATAGCGGCTCATGTCTCCGGAGCGCCTGGCATGATAAAGAATATTTCCCTGTTCTGGGATGCTGCCGGGGTCATTTATAGCTCGAGAAGTGGTTCTGATTGACAGGTGGATCTGTCCCGCGCCGTTGCCACCGCACTGCTGCTGCTGGGGCTTTGACACACTCTCATCTGAGCTGGCGAACTTGGCCGCTGCGCACAGATCACTTTCACGCAGAGTGCTGACGGCTGCTGCGCCGCCGCCGGCCCCCCTCTGCCCCTCCGCGCCATCCCCGGCGAAAGAGGCGTAATCCACGAAGGAGTACACCTGGTTGTCGTCCTCGATGTCCCAGCTGGCGGAGGAGCCCACCCCGAGGTCGTAGTCGCCCTCGTGGTCCGACAGCTCCGAGAGCTGGATCTCGTGCGTCGTAATGTAATGGGACTCGTCCTCCGTTGCGCACGGGACGCAGTCGTCGGAAAGCACCAAACTGACATCATCATCCTCCTCGTAGTCATCCGACTCACTTCTCCCGCTCGCATTGTCGCCCCCGCGCGCCTCCTCAGCCCCCGGTGTCTTTGTCCCGTCCCCCCTGTCGGCCCGCGCGCCGCCGTGCTCGCCTTTGTCCTCCGCTGTGATGCAACCCTTCGCCTTTAGATGAGAGGGACCTGATGACGATGAGGGATCAGAGGGACCCTTCTCGACATCTTGTGCACATTCCCCAGCTCTCCCGGACTCCTCTCTCCTCTTGCCCTCAGTCCCGGTTTTACGCGGCGACTCTTGGTTTGGCTCCATTGCGCGCAGGACCCCGGAGCCGCCGCTCTCCACGAGGACAGACATTTCGTTTCTTTCACCAAAGCGACACTCTTTCTCCACGTCCCCCGCGCCCGTGCCCGCGTCCGCTAACTCCAGATCGACGTACTTGCCCTCGTCTCTCCTCTCCGGGGCATCCTCGTCTCCGTGCGCCACTTTCCGGAGCAGGTCTGTGACCCCCCGGAGAGTGACCGCCGTCTCCACGCAGCCCTGCTCAGTCTTCATGGCCGAAGCTGCAGGTTTAAGTTTACATTTGGTGTCTGACAGGGAAGAAACGGCCGAGATGGAGCCCCCCAGGATTCCTCAGCCCCCCAGGCGGGGATGGTGGCGCGCAGAGCTCCGTGTCCGCTGCGCAGACAGTCTGATGACAGGAAGCGCTCCAAACATTCCGTTTCACCGCGACATGAAGCCTAAAGCCGAGTATCTAAAAAAGACTAGAGACATTACTAACCAGTGTCTAGGCCACATGGTGCTCAAGCTGCGGCCCGCGGGCCAATAGGGGCCGCCGGCGGTTCATAAATATTATTTAGACTCTCTCTGAATGGTTGGCCCAACAAAACATCAACTGTGTGTAATTCTGTCATAGATAATAACCAGTGAGGTGCAGAAATGCACTTTACACACACTTTACATGTTTAAAATAAGTTTACCAATAATTTAATAACATCAGTCTTTTATTTCTTATTCTACTTTTAACTCCATTACATTATTCTGGCAGCTTTAGTTAGTTAATTTATTCAAAACACTGATCAGTCTACAATTGAGTCCTGGATGTCAAATAACTTATTCTAAGATGTGAAGTAAGAATATTCTGACCTGCTCTGATTTCAAGTCATTTTTAAATAATTTTTCATTTATTGAATAATGAGCACACATACTTTTGATCCTACATTTTGCCATGAATACATTTTTAATGTAAGACTTTAGTTTGTAATGAAATATTCTGACATTTTGGTATTGCTGGTTTTATAAAAGAAAATGATCTGTACACTTCTTATCATAAAACATTTCAGCATTCACGCTGAATGTCTTTAATTATGATCCTATCACAGTTCTGTCAGATTGGTTTCCTCTCCAACAAACTTCAGGTCTGGTCTAATGCAGGAGTCCATACTAACCCCATTCCTGCCTGACCAACAGATAACGTCTCCGTGCAGACAGACTGGCTGTTTTTAAAAATAAATTCCAAGCTGAGATATAGGTGGCGTGACAAAATGTGAAAACTGCTGCTATGTTAGACAGGGGGGAATGTGTGGGGGGGGGGCTTGTGACGCGTCAGATGAAGGCTGCCTGGCAGATAAACACCCAAGTGACAACAACCCGGCAACAACACACCCCCACCAGGACTGAGCCCATGAGCACGTTTGACTGATGAAGCTCTCAGGGGGTTAAAGTGTGTGTCCAGGGACCCTCAGGGGCCTATGGAAGTTGCCAAATTTCAATTTGCCATCATATTCCTCCAACTGTTTTGATCATTAAAAACAGGATCCTTTCTGATTCGGTCCCTTAAGTTTCAGGAGATCTTTGATGCTAAAACGTCATGTGATCGCCAGTGATGTGGTGAAAATGCAGCAGGAGAACAAAGTCATCTGTGTGGTGTGTGTTGTTGTTCTAAACTCTATAAATAAACCCAGAGGAATTCAGGTAACATGCTGAAACACTGATTTATGGAGTTAAAAGTGTCAGCGCGACAGTTTGGAGAAAGGACTTGAAAGTTTGTTTGTTTGGGTGCAGCTGTAAAATCAGGAGGGAGTGAACTTTTCTCCCCAGTAGTAAGCTGTATAAGTAAGCTATGGAAGACACTTAACGGGATACTCCAGCAATTTAGTCATGCATTTCTATAAAGACACGCAATGCCCAGCCTTAAAGACAGATTAGGCAACATCAATGCTGAGATATGTTGACTTTTAGTTGATCAAGGCCTAAAAATGCTGGTTCCTACACTTTCCATAATGCAACTCACACAGTATCTGTTGTCAAATTCTCGTCCCTCATAAATGTGCAGAGCTTAGAGATGAAAAAATCTCAACAAAATCAGTTCAGTATCTCTTAAAAGCTTCATGTTGAAGTTTTCACTCCTTTAATAAATGGAGGGAAAGGAGGAGCTCCACTGTGGCTTACCAGTGAAGAAGAAATATTCAAAGACCAGGAACCAGGTATTTATGGCAGTGATATATCACACTCGCCTTCTAGATTTATTAAAATGGCTTATACAAAGCTAACAACAAACACATTTACCCAAACCTTCAATTTGGTATCTTCTAGCTTCCAGTAGAACGTAGTAGAAACTAGAACATCTGGAGCCATGGACTCAGCTTTATTAAAATCCATGGTACATGAAACTGAAGGAATGCAAAAGCAGAATCAAGATGAATCTTCACATCTTTAAAATCAGGTTGATGAGACATTGCAGAGACAGACAAAGGTTAACACGGCTCCCTAAACAGACGAGAAAACTTTCCTGGAGAGTTACAGTTACATAGATGACAGATGTAGCTGGGCTGCAATTTCATCTGCATTCTTCTGGAGGGTGCAGTGCCTTCTCTTTGAGCAACCTTAATTTTTTTTTTTTTTTTGCATATCAGGTTTTGATCACATATTAACCCCATCAGGTTCTCCATTCAAATGTTGTAACTCCATAATGGATCCATAATGATGTAACTGGTCAGATCACACAGTTTTGGCCTCTTGGGGTACTGAACCAGGAAACACATTGCTGATATATTGTCACCTTATGAAGACGTTAGCATCATTAAGTCAGGATACAGTGGCTTACTGACAATATATATGGAGTTGTGTATTAGTCTAATTAGTGTCTTTTTGTTCTGGTTTGGCCTCCATCACCTCCTGAGAAAATGGCCTGCTTTATCTGCTAAATACCACGCTGTGTTCACCAGCTGATCTCTGTTTGACACCGGTCAGAGATGGACAGATGAATTATCGCTGAAAACAGCCGCCTGCTGCTGGTCGATGAGAGCGAGGAGACTGAACCAAAGTTGTAAAACCAAAATAACAAGCTGAAAGAAGCTAAAACGGCTCCACAGAGCTGAGGGCCCTGCAGGCGTACATCTCTGTGGGGTTATCATCTTACATATATGTCTAATATAAATAATGATACCTAAGGTTAAAAGTACTTAGCATGGGTGTCAATAGGATGAGAGAGATATCAAAGTGAGTAGAATCAGCACTGTAGCTTACATTGCTGAAGCACTCGGCCGGCCTCGGGGAGACCACTCTAATTGGAATGAATAACTGGGCATGCTGATGGTTGGCTGGCGGGGCTCGCCACCAGGCTATGAGCGGCGTTGTGATGTCTGCTGTTGGTGGGCAACAAAATCTCCCCGGCACCCCCTGCCAGCAGTGTAATACAGTAGAAACTGAGCGGGAAACCGGAGATGACCCCGTGCTTAACTGGGTGAAACCCTGCGCTCCGAGTGTCAAAGAGTGCCGTACGAGCCTCCCGCCCCATGTCCTAAACACGTACGAGCCGAGGGCGATGTTGAAAAGAACCACGCAGAGAATATCTGTCGTCCGCGGCGTCGTGGCTGCAGGAGCTCAGAGCCTCAGCTGCTCCTGAGCACAGTTTAGTTGCAGCTCTGAGTCTTCCTGTCTTATTCTCTCCCCACAGATCGGGTGGCAGCTCTCTGCTGATGCCGTGCCTGCATGAATTATGATTATTCTGACAATTAAGAGAAGTCTTATTCGGGGTACGTTCAGAGCGCAGGTAAAAATAGGTTTGGTAGGTTTGGTTTCAGAGGTGGAGGGACGCATGAAGTCAGAGGCTCTTCAACAACAAGGAAAACATCTTAAAATACGTGGATGCTGTTTCCTGCCTTTATATATCTGTAGAGCTCATGATAAATCTTGTATTTGTGTCTGTATTACAAAATTATCCATGTGCCTCATGTGTGATTGTTGGCTTAAGTTCTTAAGGGAAAGTTTCACTGGCGCAAACTAGCGTCCAATGGCGTCTGAGCGTCCTCCCTCTCAGGCCGCAGGTACAACCCCACCAATCAGAAGGTGGAGCAGCTGTGTACCCTGAGAGGTGTAATCTGGGGCAAAAAGCATTATATCAATGGAGAGGAAATACTTTTGGCAAAGTCGTTAACTTAGGAGTGGATTCAAAAGAGAGTTGACCTGGTACTGAATCAGAAACAGGTTTAGCTACAGGATGGAGGTCAGCGGGAACAAACAGGACCAGGACTGGAGCAGGACGACAGAAACGAATTGGAGATGGCAGGAGCCACCTAACCATAAGTCCTTTGAGTATCTTGACAAGCATTCATCCAATCAATTTCACACCCGAGGAAGCGCAGTACAGTGTGAAGTTGTTTGGATACGTGGTTCTCCAGGAAGATGCCGGCAGCACTACAGGCCAAACATTTACTATCTCATGACGCTGAACAGGAGCAGGCAGACGTCCATGAAGTCACACCAAGACTTAAACCTCATAGCCGTGCTTCAGTCAAAGTCAGACATCCTGAGCGAAATGGAATGGTGATAAAAATGGTTTTTATTCAAGCATAAAGCACAAAATGTTAAAAAAAAAAAGTCAATCATCAGGACTTCCCCTGCAGTAAAGCATCATGTGGGTGGACCAGCACGCTGTGAGGAGGGGCGGGTGAGGAGTCCCACAGTCTGAAATGAGAACAGAGGTAGCGGTGGGAAATAATATGAAGGATAAGAATGAAAAGTTAAGTCCACGTAGCTGACAAATCATTGTGACTTTCAGATTGTCTGGAAACTGTCCTCCAAAAGGGGGTTTGGACTTGAAAGATACTTTCGTGCATTCTGCTTACTTAAAAAAGTCTTATGACGGGGGTACAGTGGCACAATTTTGTGAAAAATATTATTTCAGATTTGTGTCACATGGGGGAGACTGAAGCCAAGAATGGGCTCACCTGTTCTCTGATAGGTTCAGTTTAAATTAAGTGTAAGAGTCTTGTAAAGTCTTGTCTGGGACTTTTTTCCAAATGAATTAATCTCTAAATTTGCCCTCCTAGACAAGTTTCTTGGTCTGGTGAAATACCAAGTGTCTGCTGGCCCAAACAGTATGAGGACCTCAGTTGTTGCTCCAAACATTGCCCGGAGCTGAATTACTGTAAACCCAGCCGCACAACAGGATATATTTAGCGTACTATTTTAGTGAGACGGCCTGGTGACTGCAGGTCTTGAGGAGATACAGTTACTTCTGGAGTCCGCATTAAAACAGCAGGCGGTCAATCATGCTGGGCCATTAGTCAAAAAGGATTATGAAGACGACTTAAGTGGTTAACGAGGAGACTGCGCCGAGAAAGGGTCCCTTCCTCTGCTGCCGCATCCGCACATGTAATTATTGCGGCCCTCGTCACGGCCCCCGAGTAAATCTCCGTGGCAGCAAACACAAATACATGCACATCATTAACACTTAGGTCACATATGTAATATACTGTTTCAAGCTCGGGGAGGTCATGAAGAGCTTGTAAAAGCTATCTGTGTCGTACGGCGCGGCCCGATGTCTTCTTCAGCAGCTAATAGAGACTCATTCAGACTCTTTCATTTATCGGCGTGAGTCATGAGAGGGCCAAGTTAGAGGGCCACTCTGCTGATCATACACATGAAGATCAGTTTACTCATCACAAGGAGTACTAAGTCTTTGGAAATAGTGCATATTACGTCGTATGTGGACATGGAAATAGCCGTCTGAGGTCTGAGAAACAAAAAATGCCATCATGGATGTCAATGGAGAATTTCAGTGTTTTAAATCGGCAGCAAGAGAGGCCAATGCTTCACCTTTGGCTCAAAGAAACCTCCGATCCTGCAAACCTGTGCAGCAAAGTGAGGAATTCTGGTGAGAATTACATCATTGATATGGAAAGTTATTGTCCCAGAGTGGATAATCAAC
>JAOXYL010000051.1:15993672-16042721 GCA_028564955.1 Terapon puta
CACTATTTTATATTTATGTTGACGTCACTATTTTATATTTATGTTGACGTCACTATTTCATATTTATGTTGACGTCACTATTTTATATATATGTTGACAATTTGAGTTTTTATTTTTCACCTGGTCTTTGTCTTTGCTCAGCCACGATTACTGCTGCTGTTCACGCCAACAAGATTTACTGTGAGCAAGTAACAGCAGAGGATCTGTTTCATCAAACAGCTGCAGATTTGATTATTTTCAGTCTAAAATAAAATAATAAAACTGAAGCATATTTCAGAACAGCTGCGTTAATTACCATTTCCCCGTACCTGAGCAGGCAGCACAGATACATCGGGTGTGTGGGAAAGCCGGCAGGGGACTGCCAGGACAGACTGCATCACCACCGCCAGACTAACATCACGTGAGAAATGGGGTGGCGTGGCGGACATGAGCCCCGAAAACCTCCCCCGATCTTGCGGGGGGGGGCTGAAGTGGCTCAGAGTCCCGGTGGCAGATTGCACAGGGCAGCGGCGAGCAGACGGTCAACAATGGGCACCAGTGTGCATCCTCCATTAATCCCGCAGCATTTACAGTTACCCAGCGGTGCCAGGCCCCGGCGACCAATGGCGGGCCAGGCTGCCAGGCCAATGGCGCCACCCCGCTGCCCCCGACACATTCATCTTCCCACCGGGGAGGTTCGGCCCGCCAGACAGACGCAGACAGCGGAGACAGCGATGAAGACAGAACGAGAGAGGAAGAGGACAATGGGGAGGAGGAGGAGAAGACCGTAGGAGAGGGAGAGAAGGGAGAGAGAGAGAGACGTGGGGAAAAAAGAGGTTAAGAGGGAAAAAAAAAGGAGGAATGGGTGTCAGAGGCGAAGAGAAACAAGGAGAGCAGGAGGGAGGAAGGGGAAAAAAAAGGAAAAGAAGAAAAAAGACAAAGCAGCAGAGTCTTTTTATCACCCGCTGTAACTGATTAAGGAGGCCCCAGGATCTTGGCAGAGGTGCAGATCTAAGGCTGGAGGAGGGGGAGGGAGGAGGGAGGAGGAGGAGGGAGGGGGGGCACGGCACTACACTACATCTGCTTGGGAATATTCAAGCAGTCTGACTGACCCAAACCACAGAGACCCGGTCCCTCTCTGAACTGTATCTGTATCATCTCCACTGTCAAAGGAGGAAGTTCTCTGAGCAAAAACACACTGATGCTGTTTTCATTCACTGAACTTTCTGCATTTCACCAGGATTTCCATTGAAAACTTTAAACAAAAGATTTTTTTTTCATGACAGTACAATTATATTGTATCACAGTTGGGTACAAACATAAACGCCCTTTTTGACACAACACTGGTGTTTTGTCTTAAGGGGATGAGCCAAATGTTGATTTTTTTTTGTAGAGTTTGTCAGTATGAGCAGCTAAAAAACAAAGCAGCTCTCACAAGTCATTTCTTGTCTCAAATGATTTGAATAATCGGGGTGAGTGAAGTTGTATGATGTGGTCTGTGGATTCTGGGGGAGCTTGGGCAAGTCGTCACAACCATTTACACAAAACACAGGTCAATTCTTTTTGGAAATATGTATTCCTTTACCACAAAACACACAGAGACGAGGGCACTGTGTGAGCGGCAGACACTGACCTGATGGAGTAAGGACAGCTGAAGGGTGCTCCTTTGTCTCTCTGGTCTGCCTGCATCTGTAACAGCCGACCGATGACCTTCATCAGCCCCTGGACGTTTCTGCTCACAGGTCAGGGCAGAGACAAAAGAGCGAGAACGTCAAGAGAGGCTGGGAACACAACGGAAGAGGACATTTGTACTGTCCATGAGTTAGACCTTTTGGGAAATGAAGTTATCTGAGAAGATCAATATTAACTGATCTATGAGTTCAGTACTTGGTTAGCCTAGCTTAGCATAAAGACTGGAAGCAGGGGGAAACTGCTAGCCTGGCTTTGTTTATAGTAAAAAAAAACCAAACAAACAAAAGAACCAACAACAAAAAAACATATATTAACATTTCACTATTTTAAAGACGTTAAACTTTAAACCTCTGTTAAACTTTCAGAGGACATGATGACACAGGGAAGTCCTGAGTGAACTATGAGTGATACGTACGGCCTTTATTAAGAGATCCAGATCCAGCAGATCCTCTACAGGTCCATGAAATACAAAGATTTCAAACTATACCCACCACTTAAAATTGCTATTTCTTTTATTTTGCCACTTTACTGCAACGCAACAAACCGTAAACACAAAATGTCACATTATCACATGAGGTTATCTGGCAAACTGAGTATATTCATAAAGTCCAATGTTCGTTGTTTTTGCTCCTTTTTTGTCTCCACCACCTCCCTTCACTGTGTTCAGAAGATAAGTGTCTCCTTTTTCACTGCGAACAGCTGCCTGCTGCTGCTGGATACAAGCTGAAAGGTCCAGTGCTGAGAATGGACCAAAATAGGGATGTTTTGAGGCTGTAAAACCAAAACGTCTGTTTTTTTTTTTGTTTTTTTTTATCCTCTGAGCATTGGCAGAACAGTCGTTCAGACGCTGATTCAACCTTTTCCACACGGGATGAGTCACATCACATTGAACAGAAAAGGTCACTTTGCAGTTAGACTCGATCCTCCTGATCTAATGGTCGGGACATAAGAAGAATTAATGGATCCAAGTCAGCAGAGGGGCCAAGGACAACGAGGCAGTATCCTATTACTCAAAGTGGAATTATGCTTCTCAATACAGGTGCTGTGTTACCTAGAGCAAATGTTCCACATGAAGTACAAGTACGTCAGGTACTGTGTGGTGGTTTGTGGTGTTTTAATTGAGATACAGTTTTATTCAAAATTAGTCCTAAAATCAAAAGTTAAAGTGAGTTTAAGTCACATTACATGGACCTCACCCTTTATATTATAGTTGTGGGAAATCCTTCACTCAACTCATTATGACATCATTATGTAGCGGGTGGAGAACCAACCATTAACCAATGAAAATGGATCTACGGGGCCTGATTAAAAGTATGTTCAGACTTCAGTAAAAAAAAAGGGCACTTTTGGTTACAGTTGCTTTCTTGGCCATGCTTCAAGCTCGTGGGGGAGATGTTTAGACAGGCCTCTGGTAACGCTGTGTGGAACGCCAAACGTCTCCCTGGGATAAATAAAGTTTTCTGATTCATTAGAGGCTGAGGAAACTGTTGAGGCTGAGGCTGAGGCTGAGGAAACTGTTGAGGCTGAGGCTGAGGCTAAGGCTGAGGATGAGGATGAGGATGAGGCTGAGGCTGAGGATGAGGCTGAGGCTGAGGCTGAGGCTGAGGATGAGGCTGAGGCTGAGGCAGGCGTGGGCGTGTTCTGCGTACCTGGCAGAAGGCAGGAGGTTGAGGACGGCGTTGAGGATGCAGTGGAGGTCCGCGTGGCCCTGATCGACCAGCAGCACCACGGCGTCGCAGCAGGCCGACCGCACCGGGGCGCAGTCGCCGCAACACTGCTGCCACAGAGCCTCCAACGCCGGACCCTGGTACACAACGACATGCACAAGTCAAGTTTAAGCTCACAGGCAGCATTAAATGAACAGAGACAGATTAGACCCATCAGAGGCGCAGTCTGAGTGGATTTATTCAGCTGTTTTCGTTTTCAGTCAGAAAAAAATGTATTTCAAACCAACTGTTTTTGTTAGAAATAAGCTATAAATAAGAATCTGACCAATAAAACCATCAAAAGTTTCTGAACAATCCCTCCTTTCCGATGAAATAAAGCCGCCCAATGACTGATATGCAGTTTGTTTAAATTTTCAAATGAATCCGATCAGGAAATACTTCACATTCAGTGAGTAAAGAAGCACTTCCACAGGTCTTAAAGCTATAAAAACCATTATGTTGATGAGCTCACTCACCTGGGCGGAGGACTGCGTGATCTGTCCATTTGTCCCTTTCTCCTTCAGCACAGCAGCAACGAGGCTTCTCACAGTCTGAAGAGGCAAAAAGGAAAAAGTTGGTGCTTCTGTTTGTGTTCAGAAACTGAGATGTGAGATATGAAATGTGTCCATTAGTGAGCTTCACAGGGTTGGTAGGTTTTTTTTTTTTACTTTAATCAGAGCCAGGCCAGCTGTCTCCCCTGCTCTCAGGCTGAATCCTGAATAAGATATTTTAGTTTGACTGGGAACTTCACACTAAAATCTCCTGCTAGATACTTGTAAAATCAAAACAAACTAGTTTTTCCAAATAGATAGGATATTTATATAGACCTGATGGGAACAAAAATAGGAATAAAGACGATCTTCACTCCCACGTCAGCGTCTCGTCTGACCGCGAGTCAGCTCACCTGCGCTTGTATGACAGGACTGGGGAAATCAAAGCGTATCTTCAGGCTCTCCGTCATGTCTGCCAGTCATGCCTTCAAGCAGAGGGAGAGAGAGGATAAGTCAACAAAAGGTGAGGCCAGTCATTCGTGTTCCAATTTCTTATTTTTCACTTCTAAGAATTCAGAGTTTTGTCAGATAATGTTATAGAAGGAAGATGATAAAAGGGTATGGTTGATGCTACCTTTCCATTCAACTCATTGATGTCAGATATCGGTGCTGTCGGGGCAGGGTTAGGTCAGCCTTTCGAACAAAAGCTCGGAGTCGCGGCCACCTGTCGCTCCGTGCTGACGGAGCGTGCGTCCAGAGGAGAGGCACTGCTTGGAGGCGTTGTCCCCGGCCCTTTGAAAGCCGATCCCCGCCGTTCGTTAGAAAATGATTGGCCTGCAGCCATGACATAATTTTGCGTTAAATTATTCACGAGTCATGGGCGCACCCCCCCCGCTCTCTGAGCCGCAGGTTGTCGAGCGGACGGTCTCAGGTTTTCTCGTCAGGCCTGACGGTGCGTGGGCACAGGTGCTGACCGCCACCTGTCTGAGGCCCCAACACCACAGCTGCTGTTTGACAAGTGGAAATTTCACTCTTTTAGCTTTTTGATAGAGCCGGGGAAGGGTTCGTACTTTTTTGGTACTCATTAAAATATGCCTGCTGCACCAAGTAACAAAAACTTAGTTGTAATGTGCTGAACTGAAAACTGGTTCTGTACAGGCTGTGTTGTAATGTTCTTTACTTATTTAATCATGTGGTTCCTAATTAAAGTTGACATTTTTAGAAAGACAGCTACTTCCAAGAGCTAGTTAATATGACAGTGTTTTTTAAACAAAGTTTGTCTTCAACATCTAATGCTTTGAGACTCACTTTCTGTTGGAACATAGAGAGAAAAGATTTAGTTTCGTTTTAGTCTGACTGTCCATAATCTGGAAAAATGAACATCAACTAATTTAGTTAAGAAAAAAAACATCCTTCCTCCCCCCGGTCCTCGATATCTGTAAACCGATATATTGGTTTAACATTACTATAAACGCAGGGAACTCGAGCCTCGCGCAGCCTAACCCCCCCACCCCCCTCCGCCGCCGCCCCCTCCCCAAACACAGTCACCCAGCCCGACCCAACCCCCCGGCTGTTATCTCACTGATAAGCCAGCCTGCTCTGCTGCGCTGTCCGCCACGCCGCTCCCTCGCTCTCCACACCGGCTCCCGCTGCCGCTCAGCTTCACGACCGAACAGGTAAGTGAGCAGCTACGACGGGACAATCAGCCGCTTATTTATTGAGGTTTGCGTGTGAAGTGTGTGTAAATCATGAAACGTCTACCTGCTTCATGTGACAGCTGAGAATGACCTAAATGATTCATTTTAAACAGGTTAAAGAAGGAGGAGGGAGAAAGTTAACTGTCATACTTTTCACTTGTCATGTTATATGTGACCTCTACGATGTGGAAGTGTCTGGTCTCTAATCCAAAGTGCTCAGCTAAATGAATAAAAAAAAAAAAAAAAAGTTTGAGCACCCAACAGTTCGAGCTGTTTCTGCAGCACATTTACCTTACAGCGACACAATATAGGCCGGCCTGTACTGCTAGGTCTGCATTAGCGATAGAAGAGCGGACAATGCGCCGACAGTGTTGAGCCAACAGTGCTTTAGAAATGACAGCGCTGAGGCTTTACTGTGTGACGCTCGCCGCCGCAGGCCGCGCGGTGCAGGGCAGGCACGTGGGGGGTTCGGACGGGCCTTTCAGGTGGCGCGGCGTGCTCGCTTTCACAGCCATGATGCAACGGCTCAAGTCAAGGTGGATAAACAGCCGGACGACACAGCTGTCTCTCGTTTTTTTGTGTGTTCAGGCACGAATCAATACATCAGTTCATCGGTTACTAGAAAGTCACCAATGGCAATTACAGTAACCTAACGATTCTTTAAGTCCTTAATCAAACATTTGCATCTTCTCTGTGAAGAACTATTTTAAAGAAAATGAGCAAGCTGTTTTAGGATTCTACTGTGACGGCCATTTTTCACTATCTTTGACAAACCCTGACAGACGAGAGGTAACAGCTTGGCAACACTTATTAGAAGAGAAAAATATGTTCAGCAACCAATATCTACAGCAACACCATCGCTCACTGAGAACCAGAAATGTGGATGGGCAGCCTAAAGAGTGGGGGGGTGAAAAATTAAGCTCAAATTAAAGTAAACACAGAAAAATGTTCAACAAATTGTAAAAAGAAATGGAAACATCACACAGTCAGTAAATACCACCACAGAAATAAAGGCAGAACTCAGGACCAGAGTGAACATTAAAACAAATAAAAGTGTCTATACTGTAAAAAAACTATTAGTATTGATCAGTTTACAGGTCTCAGTCACGGTGGCTGCTGACTTTTTTAGATTTCATCCCTTTGAGCTCGTGAGCTCAAACAGTGTTTTTAAATTTGACAAATTAAAGCTGCTCTTTTGGAGTTTTTGACCACTTGTAGCAGAACGTCATCTCAAAGAGCGGGCACCCAAATTTTTAAATCTCACGCGAGCACACGAGAACACCCACACGTAAAGACGGGCGACGTGACGGGTCCCCACAAACGAGGCAAAACCCGCCCTGCAGTAAAGGTCACGGACCCCATCGCTCCACATGACCCACTCCACTGAAAACGGCTACATTTAGGTACAAATATCAAAATCGTTTACCTCTAGAGGTGATCTGTATGATTTTAAACACATTTCAACTCCCTGATGTTTCACTGATTAATAATATTCATAATAACATTATTTCATGACCTACTTCCAGCTACACACCAACTTCGTACAACTGTCTGCAGTGCAAACATAAACTGACCCTTTGTGTGCTGTTACACTCAGATACATTCCCATTAGCTTTAAAAAAGGAGAAGAACCTGTTATTGGTGTGATAGTGGAGATGTGAGGTTTAAACTTCACTGATGTGTTCATCTCTGCTGACTGACTGTCTGCAGAAATGAAGTTTCATTTAAAGACTGGGGGAGAGGAGGCACAGTTATTGGGCTCAGTGTCTTATAAAAATAAAAAAAAAACCTTCAGCACTACACTGATATCTGCTGTGTTATAATCCCGGGCAGCTGTGGGGGCGCAGACGTGGACTCAGAGTTTTTTTAAAAAGCAGTTTCCACCTCAAGTGCTGACTCAGCAGAAAGTCTTCGCAGCAACAAACATAAACCACGCAATGCCTCAAGGGAAATAAACTGAACCCAGGGCACACAGACGGATTTCCACCTGCCGCTGCGTGGTGCGTTAGTGGCAGGGTTTCCCCTCGTCGGCTTTCATGATTATTTTACTTATGCGAGACATTACTCAGCATTATAGCAACTGTACTAGCAGCAGGTGTTACATCAACAGTGATGCTGAGCTCGAGTTCAGCAATAAGTTCTTGTTTTCTTCATTAATGAACGCGAACTGGTGGGCTATACTTGTGCCAAATTAGAGGACGCCTTCTCCTTTCTCAGACATTGCTTTCAGTTTGGCTTTAATATATAAAATGCGTCGCTAATAATAACCTGAATTTAAAATTGACCGTTTTTTCAATGGGGTTCGCTGTGTCGCATGCTAGTCTTCATGGTCTTGATCCCGGCTACGTGTCGCACATACCAAGGCAGTCACGTCACAACTGTGGCACAAACCTCCGTTAGACAAAAGAACAACACATCCACCTCTACTTAACAATTATACCCAAATTAATTACAACAAACACGCTAGCAGATAAAGTTAGCTGAGTAATAGCGGCACTGCAGTTAGCCACACAAGAGCCGAGGCTATTCAACTGGCAGTGTTTTTATAATAATGAATAAAGGTGCACTGTGTTTGCCGCAGCGCTGTCAGACACACATTAGCCCCTCAGTTACAAGTTAATAAAGTTACACATGTCGCTGTCTGAACTTTACCTTTTCATCCAACCGCCCGCTAATACGCGTGGAACTACGGAGAGGCCGGAGGGCCAAAAGAGACGAACAGCAACCTGTCACACACCATACTGTCTCTGCTCAGTTCACGCCATATCCTGGTGTTCCGATCTTAGCGTATTAATCAAAACGTTGATTAAAAGTTAATAGGTAACCTTTGACCTGCATGTTTACGTATTCAGACACATACAGCTTTAAAGTCAGTGTGAGCAGCTGCTCGATCACTCTCTAATGAACTGTAATGATCTGTGAGACATGGGGAGACTAATGCTGCATATATTAAATGGATTTGTTATTATTATTATGACCTTTATTTGCTGAGGTTAAATCCACCGAGACTGAAATCTTGAAGTGAGGTAGGTGGGATAGGCTCGATCTTGAAAATGATAGAGAATATTGAAGAACAATAATTCGCTTTTGAGAGCTGTCTGTTCTCCGTTGAGTTTTAATTGAGTTTTAAAAATCTGAATATTATTTTAAGGTGTTAAACGTGTGTGTGTTTTTTTTTTTTTACAAATTATAGTATTTGCATGTTCAATCTGGAGATAAAACTTCACTTTAATGAAAGACTTTCATTTAAATCTTGGTAGAGCAGACATGGTTACAGTGGTTACGTGTATATAATTTAAGTGATGGAGATCAAAACACTATCTAACACTATCTTTCTTTTTAAATCCATTTATGCAGACAGCAAATCAAAAACTGTCAGACCAGCGAACAATGGAGAAAGTTCTTTTGTAGATGGCTTTACTATCAGTGCATCACAATATCAGTCTTGTCTCTAAAATAGCTTGTAAAACTTTCAGCTGCATGTGCTGATGTTTGTCGCCGTTTCGTACAGAAACGATGACGTTTTAAAAGGGTTTTGAACAGCTCACAGAAACTGTTCAAACACGCTCCACTCGCCGGTTTTCCCCCGGGACATGAAGGCAGCATAATTACAGGAGGGTCGCAGCCATCTGATTGGAGGTTGGTGTGTGTGCTGAACTCCCATTGGCTCTCTCCGTCTCGTGCTCTGTCTGCGGCCCCAGCGGGCATACCGAGCTGCGCGTGCGCTTTACCCCTCAGCGTCGTTAAGTGTGTTGAATTGAAGCAGAGAAGTAGCGGAAATGGCATGACTTTAGTCTCAAAATAAGACAACACACACAGTTTCATCAGTGGATTGTTAAAGAAATGAACTGTTTTAAAGAGGCAATGCTAAGAGTTTCTCTTACAGTTTTTGTTGTTTTGCTACAATACTAATAATATCTAATAATAATATATACGTTTTGATCAATGCATGTGTAAAGGAAAATTGAACATAAACCAACTTTAGTCTCAGAAAATGGGGATGTTCGTCAAAGCTAAACACTGTTGTTACAGGTTGGGGATCTTTGACATTAAGACAACAGTGGGCTCATGGGGATGTTAACTCAGCACTGAGGACCACATACATCCAACACATGGACTCTTTTCCGTAAATGCACAACTTGAGCCGACTGCTCGATTTTAACAATGTGGTGTGGTGGATTTTTATGAAGTAATGTAAATATTTAAGAATAGTAAGACTCATAATATTTTATCAGTTTTATTCAGCAGTAGAGAAAAGAATCATTTGCCACAGCATTTAGAGCGTCACATTGAGAAATGCACATTTTTGGCAAAATAAATTGAACTGTAAAAATATGATAATAGAAACAGACTTTTTAAATAACAATGGAAGGTTATTAATGCCTGATTAATTTTTAGACAATGAGACATTTTAAGGCATTGTTCTCTGATACCAAAAATGAAAGAAGAAAAAAAATCTCAACAATTCCCTGCAAGTCAAGGTGTCGCAGTGCAGAGGTTTTATTCTGACAGTCCACGGCGGAAGTCCTCCGGGTGAATGTGGGTTTTTGACAGCCGGCGAGCCTTTGAAAGTCTTGAGTGTGACTTGAGTCCGGCAGAGACCATGTCCGCCGTCATAGGCAAACTGTACGCTGCTCCGCTCTCATTTCAAACTCCTTCTCCATGAAATAACAGTGACGCGGGGCCTCGAGGATGGCCAACTCTGTGAGTACCCGGCGGGGGAGGGTTTCGTTCGCCGGTCCGCTCCGGTGGACTGTGTATTTTTGACATTTCTCGGCGTAGTCCCGGCGGAGGAGTCGCTGCTCCTCAGTCCGCACCGAGGCTTTTCTCACGGCGCGCAGCTAGCTAGAGCCGAGCCGAGCCGAGCCGCGCCGCTGCGTGCTGAGCGAGGAGCGAGAGGAGACGCGAACCGTTAAAACCGGGCAGCCCTAACGCGCGTGAACGCTGTCACGCGCGCTTTAGCTAACGTTAAAAAAAAACATTAAATATTTGCGAGGGCTCGCAGAAAAGCCTTTGACTCGGCTTCACCTTCCGCCGAACGTGTGAAGTTCGACGGCTAAAACGTCAACTTTCTCCGCAGGCTCCTCTCCTGATTCTCCGCTCATCGTCTTCAAACGGCCGGCTCACGTTACAGCGGCGCTGGCTGGAAGCGCCGTAAAGTTAGCGCGTGTGTGTGCGCGCGTGCGTGTGTGTGTGCGCCTCATGCTGGGGCGTGCGTGCGTGCGTGTGTGCGTGTGTGTGAGAAGAGGTGACCCGCAGACTGGATCAGAGTATAAAGTTGGATGTTGGGATTGAAAAAAAAAAAAAAGAACAGTTTTAATGGGTTTTTGTGAGGCTCGCCTTGCTGGACAAACGGGCATCTTTGTTAAACCTGAACAAAAAGACCCCCCCAGCCTCCCTCATGTTCATGGATCACTTTAAGTCAGTGCTGTATCCTCCTCTGTCCTCACGTGTCTGCTCACATGTGTTCAGCCTCTTCTTCTGTCCGAGCTGTAAGCAGTTTTTTTCAATTTTTTTTTAAATTATTTTTATCTGACAGGGTGCTGTTCAGGTGAAACTAGAGCTCGGTCATCGCGCCCAGGTCAGGAAGAAACCCACGGTGGAGGGCTTCACCCACGACTGGATGGTGTTTGTCCGAGGACCGGAGCACAGCAACATCCAGCACTTTGTGGAGAAAGTGGTGTTTCACCTGCACGAAAGCTTCCCCAAACCAAAAAGAGGTAAGAGGCCCGTCCCCCCCCCGCTGACCCCCCCTGAAGCGAAGGTCTGTGGATTTCAGGTGTCCCCCGCTCATGGTGGAGGAGAGGCAGTGCTTTCTGGCCGTGTGGGCAGAAGCGCCGGCGTGTTTGATCCCCCGCTGGGACTGTGTGGTGGCGACTGAAACGAGTCGTGTGTGCTTTTCTCTGTAGAGCTCTGGAAAAAAAGGTGGGAGATGATGTTTGATGAGGCCAAATGCATTTTACAGTCAGCTTGGAGCGTTGTGGCGTTTCTTTCTAAATGTCACTCGGTCCAGATGCCGTGCTGAGCCAAATCTCACCCGATGTGGCTTGTGGATGTAAACTGAGGAGCCTCGTGTGTGTGAGAGCTGCTTCAAGTGGTAGGTGGAGCTGAGAGTAACCGCTGATGACGCCTGCTCAGCCGGCGAGCGTCATGTTAGGAGATGGGAAGAGTTTAAAGTCGAGGCTGGACTGATGACTGCAGCTCATTCTCAGTTTAGCTGACAAGTCTATGCACATACACTGCACACACACACACTCTCTCTGTGCAGTTTGTATGTGTAAAATTTCCGCAAACAGTGAGACATACCTTTTTAATTTCTCAGAGCCCAGGGCGATGTTTTCTTCCAACAGTCCAAACTTCATAATGTATACGTGACGGAGAACAACATGAAATGCCGACAATAGTGAAGCAGCAAAGGTTTGGCATGTTTGCTTGAAAAAGTATTCAAACAGTCGATCAGTTTTGGAGTTGTAGAGTAAGTGTCTTTCCATCATTCATTGTCTTCTCTCAGTCTATCAGCCTGCTCAGTGAATCCGTAGCAATTCACACCACTGTGGTGTAAATGAAAAATACATCATCATTTCTGTGGTCTCGTGGTGTGTTGGAATGATCGGTGGAACGTGGAACCTCGTGCTGCATTCTGATTGATCGGTGTGCAGGTCGTAGCAGCGGTCACATTGTGTGAATGTGGTGGAGCCGCCTCTGGTCATGGATTTTTGTGTAAATTGATATAAATCAGAGCAATATATATAAATCTGTCAGTTTGTGTCTTTTAGAAAAGGTCTAAATCAGTTGAATAGTCCTGACTGTGTAGACCTCCTGCTGTTACATTTTGTTTCGTTTTTACTCTGAACTTTCCAGATCAGGAACTAACATACATTTACATCATCAATTCATCATTTGTTTTCTCTGCTCATTTTCAGGTCAGGAAAATGTGTAAAATGTCCATCACGATTTCTCAGTGACTTTAAACAATTAAATGGAAATCGCAATCGATTTACAAGAATAATTTTTTCGGTGAGCTCATCAATTCAGTCACTAACAGTTTTAGCTCTTAATGCATCCCTGAGTTTCTTGTGTCGACTAAGAAGTGTGCTGCTCTGTCCTGCTGTTTGCGTCGTTGTGTGGTTTTGTTTCAAACATTATCAGAATGTGTCATTGTTCTGGGTGGTAGAAAATCTTGTCTGTTGGTGACATCAAGCTACACAAACTGTCTTTGTCTACTTTTTATTTGAAACCCCCTCTGCCCTTCTCTTCTAACCTCTAGTTCAGCCTCACAGCAGTGATGTAGTTCCAGTCTGAACTTTGCAGATTAGTATTATGAATAGAAAGATTATATCCAGATTTGGGAAGATGATGTTGGTCAAAAACGAGAAGTGCGATTCTCTTGTTCACTTTTGCTGCCATTGTGTGGAGGCTCAACCAACTGCTATCTGTTAGTTTGCTAAACCATCCCCTTATATGTGGAATCCATTTAGTAAACCACTAGATCTGTGTTGGAACTTTTTCTAGGATCTGGGAACCTTTTCGGGAACAGTGTGAGGAACTCTGAGCTAGCCTACCTTTTTCCCAGAGGAACCAGGGTCTAACCTCCGCTGTGTCGTTCCTGCCTGTAGACAGGGTTAGACATGTTTAAAGCAGATGAAATGTGCAGAAGGAACTTCTTAGTTTCCAGGATTTGTGGTATGTGACCAATTACTGTATGCCTGTTGCCTCCAAGTCTTGTTTTGGCTGACACGTTCAAAGTCATTTTCTTCAACCTGTGAAAATGATATTCGTCGCTGCCGGGAACACCTGAAAGCCTCGCATGACGAGTACATTATATCACCTCGATTGATAACCAGCTGAGAATTTGAAGCACTTCAAAGCTGTCGAATGTTCTCAACGAGACGTGTTTTGAGACAACCCCCGTGAACACAGCACGTTGGAAATCTCCTGTATTCATTTCTCCTGGTGCCTTCGAGCTGTCTATAAATCAAATTCCTATCTGCAGATATGGAAGCTGCAGAGCTTAAAGTTTCTCCCAAAGTGCCTTTGATTACAAGCTAAATGAGATTTGGCTTCTGCAGCCTGCTTCCTTCTGCCTGCACTTTTTGTGCTCCAGCTCAGTCTTGATTAATGTGAAATGTAGCAGCAGAGTACTTAACCTTCAATAAGTCTCTGGCAGTGACACATGCCATGAGATCTTTCCAGTGTCTGTGAACTCTTTGGAGCCATCGTTGTTTTTACACAGTGACAAATAGAGAGCCAAAGTGCTTCCTGATCTGTCGGGTCTTCAGGTGCTCTCCAGTGTTTCCAGCTGAAAAACAGACCAAGTGTAATGGATCAGAGAGAAGGACTGTGTTGTTTCATGTGCTAAAACTGCTCAGCCGTTTGTTACAACTAAGCTAACAGCACCACAAAACGATCTTCCATCTGATCAGCTGCTAACATTTAGTGTTGATGTATACAAACTGTAGATTTAATGAGAACATAATGTGAGTAAATGATTTGGACGTTAGCTCTGCATCATGCATCTATCGAGGTTAAGATCTCTGCACAGATAGAGGTTAAATGATCTTGGAGATAAAATCTACCTTTGCACACTCCTCTGTTGTTTGATATGCAGTTAATTTACAGTTTGGGAGGAATCTTCTGATGAATTGTGGTCATTTACTGTCCATATTTACTGCATCATATTTTTGCCACAGTGATTTTCTTTGCCTCTTTGACAGACACCAGATTTAGGGCTCTCTCTCTCTGCTGAGCACATGCAAATTCAGGACAGAGGAGTAGAATCTTTTTCATTTGGAAAAGTGGAAAGCGTCAGAGATGGAGGATAATGATTGACCAGCAGAAATTCAGAACAGCAGCTCGGTTAATCGGCTGCTATTTTGATGATTAATTTATTTTTTATTCACATTTTCACAGACGCATGTCTCCAAATGCTTGCTTGGTTCAGCAGTCTTAAGTGCAAAGATATACATTTCACAAAGTGTTAAAACAGAAGCTGTGGAACATAACATCTTAGAATGTCTTTAAACATTTCTTGAGCACTGAATCCATCATCAAACTGTCTATGAATATGACTACTCAACAGTTAGTTGTTTCAGCATTGACTGAGTTGTTAAATTGTTGTTGATTCATTTCCTTTTAGCACTAACAAGCGGAATTTGTCATTACAGGATTATTAGAAATGTTTCTTTCCACATTTGACGTTTGACCATGTCTGGACTCTCAGTCCTGGTCCAGCTGAGCCACAGCCGGCTTCACACAGGCTTTGGGGAAGTTTTGGGGCCTAGGCCAAGAATATCCACTCCCTGCTTTCTCTTTTTTCTCTCTGTGGCCACAGCGTTTTGTTTGGAGCATTTTGCAGCTGTCATAGAATACTCTGTGCTCACTTAAAAGTCCGATTTTTGCTCACCTGCACGTCTCACGTGGCGACTCACCGTCCACTCTAAAATAAACTGGGAGGCAGTAGAAGAAGTCGTAAGCACAAAGTAAACCTGTCAGAAAGAGTAGAAGGCTAATGTTCTGCTTTCAGACCGACAGTCATGCTGTGTTGGAGTCTAAAGGTGACATTTTACTTGTCTTATTTTTACTTGTATGAGCAGTGTTGGGAAAAGTGCCATTATTGGTTCCATACTGTGTAGCCTTGGAAACCTGATGTTTAGTGAGAGTAGTGGGACGGTGCTGGAAGGACAGAGCCCATCTCAGACTAAATGGACTAGAACATCATTTTCTCTTCTTTTTTCACCTGGTTTGTCAAACTGAGTTTTAGGAGCACAGTGGCTGAATTAATTTGTTTCCTTATTCTAATTTTAAGATTAAAAAGCAAAACAAAAATGAATCCTTCTTCATTTGACCTGATGTATTTAAATCCAGGCCCTGTGTGCTGAGATACTTCCACCCTTACATAAGTGACAGCAGCGTTTGATAAATGGAGGTTAGGTGTGTGAACTTAGCTCCATGAGTCTGCAAAAAGGATGGCAGCAGGAAAGCGTTTGTTAAGCGGACGCGGCATCCCCGATGGCCTGTCAGGATTTCAAAGACTCCTGTGCAGGTTTAAAAATGCAATGAAATCTATCACTGCCACTTGGCTCACCCGAAGGTTCAATTTAAGAGGCGTCTCTAGTTCAGATCGGTGTCGGCCGTGCTTTATTTGCTCTTTTAAAGATGCTGACGACAGGTAGGCTCGCATGGCACGCCGACAGGATGCCGCACAGCCTTTTCACATCGCTTTGTTTTTCTTCTTATCAACATGTCATCACTTTCCTGAATTTCACACACACACAAGGTATAGCAGTCAAAACACAGAGAGCAGTTAGAATGAGAGAGTGATAAGGGACCATGAGCGTAACTTCCTACCAGCGGTCCTCCCACACTCTCCGTGATTTGTTGTGCAGCTCAGCACACATTTAGATTAATGACGAATCAGTCAGTAAAGCTGCCACTGCGCTTCATTATTGCCATGCGGTTAACGGGCCAGCGTTGAGGCGTTGCCATGGAGACGGCCTCATGGCAATGCCGTCTGAACAAATGGAGGTAAAGAAGCTCTTTGGAACCAGTGAAGGGGGTGCTATTTTGGCAATAGGCGGCAGTGGCTCATGCTGCTTAAGCACCTCATTTGGAGCCTCGGCTGCCATTTAATCTACTCTGGAGATGGCATCTCTTCAAAGGTGTTTGTGATATTTCAGAGGATTGTCACTTTTATGGAAAGATGTAAGACAGCGTAATGGGAAAGAAATGGGCGAGCATGGTGAAAAGAGTTTGAGATTTGTGGTGTGTGCAGTGCAGAAAAGATGCACAAGAGCTCAGCTTCTTTTTGTGGTTTTTTAAGACCAAGGTGCTCTTTGTTACAGGGAAGGAAAAGGGTTTTTACTGGTAACACAACATGCCAAGTCAAACCTAAAATTTTCCAGTGCCGTTTTTTAAAGCACCAGCCGTCCGATATATCAAGAAATTCAGCCTTGAATTGTTTCTGTATAATAAATGAGGTGTTGTTCAACACTAAATCCACATTGTTAGGTGCTTTTTCGGTGCAGAAAGAGAAAGATAACATTTGTCATTCATGTATAAAACTGAAAGCATGAATCCACTGGTGTGGAGATACTGCTGGGGCAGGGTGTAATACTTGGCTTCTTGTATAAAAGGCATTGGATAAATCCTGGATGGTTTAACCTTGTGCTCACTGTATGAGGTGGAAGATCATTTCAGGGTGGCTGTAGCCTCTCCTCTTTTATACCGGGCAGAGAAAAATTCCTGGACTTCTTGGCGTCTTGTACGCAAGGCTTGAATAATTCCTGGTGACATTAACTTCTGCTCATTCAAACAAGGCAGCTGACAATGCCTGGATGACTGCGGCTTGTTTTCGTTTGTACAGGCTGGGTGGTAAATCATTTCTGGACAACTGCAGCAGTCAATACTGGGCACACACAACTCACTGATTGACTGATGCACATGTGAAGGAGCATGACAGGGGCGTTCGGACACCACAGAGGACGCATTCAGATGACGCCATCTCAAATGGTTTAGATGTTTGCATTCCCAGAAAAAACATGCTGTGGTAAAACAGTATGGACTCTGTTTAGTCAAATCCACCTTCTTTGTTCAGTGTCACTGTAAGTTACTGAAAAACCAAAACATCCCCCAAACGATGGAGACTGTTCCAGCTGGAGTTTTTGACATGGTTATAAGAGCTGTACATCCAGCGGCTAACTCAACATGCCTTTGGCCAACAGAACAGACCACTGCCAAAGCTGTCCCGGTGGAACTCGCTCCCTAGAATTAATCGTCTACAAGTGCCAAGATGTGAAGCTGATTTGACTGTATGAGGCTAATTGTATTGTAAATATTTGGTTCAAAGGGCATCCCAATAAAGTCCCAAAATCATACTAAATATCCCGTACTGAACAGTTAGGACCTTTGCTCATGCTGCTACTCCCTCATTAAAAATCAGTCTCATTCCTATCTTGTTTTCTGACCCTATCTTGAGGATGAGCACATGCACATCTGTTTAACAGCAGCAACTCATCAGCTCATTTGTTCCCATTAGGTGCATTTGTAAGTGGCTGTGATCTATTTATGTGAAACCATGAAAATGTTTGTAATTGTCTTTATAGTTTTAGGGCACCATACATACATATAAAAGTAAATATATGCACACGCACACACACACACACACACACACACACACACACACACACACACACACACACACTCTCCATAGAACCTCACTGTGTGAAACTAGTCCAACTGTGTTTCGAAGTGTGCTGTCTTAATGGCCCAAAAGCTGGAATGGGCTCATTACTGCTGACTTGGAACTTGTGAAAGTGAGCTTCATGAACATTCACACTTGTAAGCTATCTGAAGCTTAAAGTTTACACCTCCTGTCTTAGGCATTTCAACGAGCCTTCTCCGAGACAGTGAAAATCATTAACCGGAGTCACACTAGACAACAATAGCGAAGGGAGGAAGAGTATCTCCTTTCCTTAAAGAACGAGCCTCCCGTTCTGTTCGCCAGATTGGCGACAGTGTAAGCCCCTTACAGTGTACACACACACAGATTGATGCCTTAATGATTGGGCCAACATGTTAGCCTCTGGCCATCTCCTGGGCTCCATGGAACGCTCGCATGAAACCTTTTAACTCCCCTCATCCTCCGCTCAAGCTTAATTTGTGGCTTGTGTGCACATACCACATAAGTCAAGTCACAGCAGTGACCTATACATGAGATACAGATCCTCAGGCTGAAATATGTCTCAGAAGCTGCAGTGCATTCCTCTCCTCTTTGCTGTGGTTTTGCTAATGTGATCTCTCTGAGCTCTGATGATACCAGTATTGATATCCTCACAGGACAAAAGATGCATCCTGAGCACGTGTGGTTTCTTTTAGATCGTATGTATCTCCACTCTGCAGTTAGTAAAATAAGACTTTTTATGACGACGGATACTAGATATCAAGTAGATTAAATATGCACTTTTCTGTTAAGTCTGTTGTTCCAAAGAGACTGTAGATTCTTTCAATCAATTGATTTGCTAAAAAAGAAGGCAGTACATCACATGAATATTTGTCTAGTAGAGGTACTTGTATTAAAGGTGCTATTAAATAATTACCTATTAAGTGGCCTTCTATATGACAAAAATGTGAAGATTCCTGCTTTTATTCGTGGATCTGGTTCAGGTGAGGGGGAAACCCTATACAAAGTAAGGAGAACAAGGCATTCCTGAGTTTTAAGGAGACAAATGCAGGTATTTTAGGTCTGAGGCTGCTAAGAGTAAAGTCAAGTAAAGCTTGTTGGGTTGCCAGAAACACGACTCCACCTGTATGATAATGTTGTTCTGAGTCTCCTGGATGTGCGGCGTTGATTATTTGCACGCTGCAGCAGTAAGCCAAAGCAACTTCATAAAGCATCATGATGATCCTGTCAAAGGAATAATGAGTGCTCTAAAGATGTCCCAAACCAAACTTAATGAACAATATCTAATAACTACACCGTTCTGTAACTCCAAGAGAGTGTGAGAGGTCTTTTCTCTAACTCATTGCATCTAGTCAATTTTAGATGTGACATTTGTCCACTTTCACTGATATTGTATCAATAATTTGAGCTGATAATCTTTATAGTTTTATAACACCTTCAGTATTTCAAGACGCCCATGAAAATATAAAGGATAAAATAGCTTCAGCTGCTAATTGTTTGTGTTCTTTGTTGCTAGTTCAGTCCGCCTAACTGCAGCTGTGGAATCTGGCTTCTTGTGTGCATGTAAACATGTAGACTTATTATTGTTTGTGCACCCCTCAACCATAAAATGGTTTCATGTTGAAACAAAGCTTTGAGGGGGATCATTTCAATTTAGGATTATCAAGTAATAATTTTACCCATTGTTCTTTAGTTTGTTTGCTGAAAAGAAAGCTTAGCCTGTTTCTCCCCCTGAGGAAAAGGGATAACTGCCTTCAGAGCCCAACAGTCCTTTGTCCCAGCAATGGATGAAATGAGTTGTTCCTTTACTTCTACCTCATCCATTCAGTCTCAGCGCTTTTTTTGTTGTTCATGTTTGTTATTCTTTTTTTTTTTAATGCTCGGAAAAAATTAAAATATTAAACAAAATGCAGCCCTCAAGCTGCGATGATTGTCTCAACACTGAAGGAGGGACTGTTTCTCATGCTGTTTTGCAGAAATACTGTGAGTCAATTACTGATCCAGCAGCTGGACGTTGGTCTAGAGCTGACACAAGATTGAGGCTCTATATATGATAGCTGGTACTTTGTGAGTTGGGCTGTACATTAGGGACTAAACATCAGGATGCATGTGCAGCTGTTTTTTTGTTTTTTTTGGGATGAAAATACCCAACTTTTTGTGTTAAGGCTCCCAAAACCCCTGCTTGTCCCCCTCTCCCAGTGTCTGGCAGAAATCAAAGAGCAGCAGGAATTTGCCAGTAATTGTTTTACGATTCCTCAGAAATCATACCTACTTGTATAGGTGGAACACAAAGAAAGCAAGAGCCATGAAAGCTGCAGGCTGGCTGCTGCTGGCATGAAAGGACGGGGAAGGGGAGGAGGTGCAAATAGACGGGGCAGCCACCACCAAATAACAGGAACTGAGCTGTAAATGCCGGCTCTCCCTCGGTTCAGTCAATGAAAGGAGGTTGCAGGAAGTGGTTTATTGGAGCACGGTTTATATGGGCTGTCTGTTGGCAGCTCTTTCACTCCTTTCTCACTCACCCCTGCCATAAAACATTTGTCTTTTATTTACGGCACCTCCACACACCAAAGCTGGAAGATTTGAGTCAGGAATCACTGAGGGAGCCATGGTTTCCCTTTTCATTAATCAAATAAATGGAGTCAAAATGCAAAATTATTTACCACAACTAACACCAGCTGTTACAGTGGTTTCTTTTAATCTATGAGTGCATTGGCAGAAAATGAGTCACAATTAATCTATTGTAGATGTTGTTTATCAAGCAAAACGCCAAACATTGTGAGAGGATTTTATATTTTGTTTTGTTTTTGTTCTTTTTTTTTTTTGGACCATTGGTCAAGAATGTTACGATGTCAGTTTAGACCCCTGTCATCTGGAACTTTTCAGTATTTTAATGACCGGTGCAGTGCCTGTTCGGAAAGGACACTTCCTTGGCTGCCAGTATTGCTGCTTGCAGAACAAACAGCTTGACACTGGATGCTGCACTTCTGGGGGTCTTCAGCAATATGTTTCTCATGTGAGGTCGATTGGATGAACGCTGGTCAAGATGATTAAGAGACAGAAACATGGGCAAAGATTCTTAGCATTTATAGTAGCCAACAAGTAACAAGATGCTGCACTACAGAGGCCACTTTGACCTTTACTGTACCAGTGGTATACCAAAAACCTATACCTGTTTTTTTTTTTTTTTGTTTGTTTGTTTGTTTTTTTTCAGCTTGCCAGTACGTTTCTGTATTCTGTATTTATTGTAGATTCATTATTAATGGTAGCCCACCTTCCAAACAGCATCAGTATGATCACTAGTCACTGCTTTAAAGACATCTGTGGGAGAAGCAAGAGGGGTGTAGTCACGAGATGGATTCTGAGTACGTAGTGGTAGCTGGAGGTCAAGCGCAAATGGCCACCAGTGCTGGAACCTGCATAGGTAGAGATATGAAATGTGCAACAGCAATACCTGCATTTTCATCTTGTGAGCACTGTGGCCTTCTGAAAGACCCTTTGAGAACGTGGCATCAAATGTCAGATCAGATGCACATAATTGTTCTCATGGGAGGATGGGAGGTACAGGAGTGTGTTGGCAGCACCTTGTGCCACTTTGTGTGTTGCTTGTCTGCTGTCAGGAGCACCCCCATGATTTTGACTCCCACCCCCACCCCTCATTTCAACCTCCCCAATTGTCCTTTCCATCTGTGTTTGGTCCCTCGAGGTGGGTGTGGCTTCACACTCGTGTGGTTTTAGTCTAGGATGTGCATATGGTGTTGTTCATGTAGAATTTCTTGCCATCCAGCCTGTTTCTGTTCTGACAAACAAACTTTGGTTTGTTTTTCTTTGTTTTCTATGTTAACTTGCACCTGGTGCTTCTGGTTTTGTTATTTTAAAGCAACCTCAGTTTAATCAAATGAAGGTACTTTACATAATGAGAAGTGAGGAGTGTATGCCATTTTCCTGACACCTGTTCAGCCTTTAGCTGTCTCAGAGCTGCCACCTGTTAGGCCTTTACTCCAGTGAGCTGACTTAGAGTGCAGGCATAGATGTTTCATGTGTTCTGGTCTTTAATCTTGGCACTGGACTAATCTTAACCTTGTTTTGTTCAAGGGTCTTAATGTTAGCTGATTAGTGTGAGGTTGTTTGGGTCAGCAGACTTCCTGCAGGACCACACTCCACTAGACGTACAGTACAGCTCCAACTGTTCATTTGTATCGAAGGAGTGATTCATCCCATTCACTGTTGAAATGAAAATATTTGGTCACAATTTTGCATTTATGTCTTTGTCCTTTAGTGTATGACACAAACGACTTAGACTACTAGATATTTCCTCTCGTGTGTGTGTGTGTGTGTGTGTGTGTGTGTGTGTGTGTGTGTGAGAATATTTTGCTTCTTCTTTGAAGTCGGGTTGTTTTTTCACGGCTAGTTTGGTTTCATCCCTGCCAAAGGAGAGGGAGAGTCACCATCGTTCACCAGCCTTCTAGTATCAAACTTCTCACATGCATCATTTTTTAATAGTAAGTCAAGTTTATTTATTAATCTGTTGATTATTTTCTTTATTAGTTGATTTGTTTGCTCATAAAATGTTAAATAGCGAAAAAATCATCTTTTTTGCCCGAGCATGTAATGTATAAAGGAATTAAATAATTTAAAATAGAAATTTTCTGTTTGCTGATTCATAGTTTGTATAGTATTAGTGCTAGTCATTAGTTTGGAATGATGGTGCGATAAAATGCTTAATGTAGCTTAATCATTTTCTTGCCAATAATGAATAATACATTTATAATACATTTCTTTTTTAAACTATTCAAAAGCCATAGTTTTGAGAACGTCAATCGTCAATGAGGGTGAGATAATCGATGTGCTGCATGCAGCTCTAGACAGATCTGAAAATCAGTGTGCAGCAGTGTTGATATTGTGACAGTCAGCCACAAATATATCAAACTATGGGAAACACTGTTATCTAAAATTTATTCTTTTAGCTCAGGTTTGGTCTCCATCAACTCCAAAAAAACCCTGACAGACCAACAACCAGACAGCATAGAGGAAGCAGCACAGCGACCTTCTCTCTCCTTTGGAGTTCTGTGCACACAAAAAGGAATGATTGATGATTGAGTTATCCTTGTTATGCTGATGCTCTGTTTCTTTGAAACTCTCTCACAGCTCCTAATAACAGGTTCTCTTTTTTATTGTAAGAAACAGAGACAATGTTTTTGCACTGTAATGGTCAAGCAGAGTAGGAGAGAAAAGAGCTCTTCACTGAGCTGAGAGTGAGGGAGAGTATACAGTATTACATCCCAAATAGCAACAACTCTGACAAAGCACTCAACACACAGTGAGTCAGAAAAAGAAAAAGACAGACACCCAACAGGTAAAACAAAATGGAAGATTAGGGGAGGTAATAGTTGGTTAGAATAGTTATATATAGAATGAGAATAAGGTCATTTTAAAATAAGATACAGATTTAATAGTCAGGAATTGAGACATGGCACCTGACCAAAAAATAAGCAATAAGTGAACTAAAACAAAGGTTTGAACTGGGTCAAAACAGTGAGCTAAAAAAGGATAGAAAATACCATGGAGCTGCAATATTGGTGATAATTCTCTATAGTTTGTCTTCAGAAGAGACTCCTTTTCTCATCACACGCTCATTTAATCAATTGTTAACATTTATATATTGATGAGTGCAGCCTTATGTTGGAAATGGAAAAAAGAAGGTGTGTAATAGTCCTAAGTATTGTTTACTGCACGTATATACCTATACCTTCCTTTTCAGGCTGATATTAATATTTGAATTTTAAATAAATCTCAAAACAATGGTTAATTGGTCAAATTTGTAAAATTTTTAAAGAATTTCTGAAATTTTCATCAATAAGAACAAGAGATTTCACAGTTGGAGCATGAACTTGTCGGTGTTTGGGGATTGATTAGAAATAACAATGAGCTGCGCATGTGGACGCCTCCCAGCCAGATACCTTCCATTGATTGGACAACAGATTCTGAGATGAATACATCTATTAGGAAGAAGAGGGGTTAACAGTAAATCAGCGAGCAGAAGGAGTTCACATTTGAGCCACAAGCTTCACTGAAGAATTTCTGATTTCCAGTCTTGTCTTTTGTTTTATGTTCAGGTCTGTAGTCTGGCACGGCCTCATTACAAACCAGTCTGTGTAGAAAGGGCAAATACAGAGTGACTGGCATTGTTCTGTGATTGGCATCTGGGTTTAACCCAAGGCCATGTTAATAAACGACACGGCCCTGTCCCTCTTTGAAAGCTTCTGCGACCACTGGCATGTCTCTTGTTACAGGTCAGCGCCTGCATTGTGCATCTCTGCCTCCTTCAGATAATATTAACCTTTTCAACGTGAACTACTGAACCCCAGCCAAGATGTTGCTCTGACTTCTCCTTCACGTTAGCTGGGTTAACCTTTGTCGTTTCTTGACAGTGGATATGAACAGTATTCAGACAGCATTATTCTGGCTGAACTCGACTGAGTTTTTAACCTACCAATACAAGAAGGGTCAGGAGACTAGGAGTCCCCCCTAAAAATGCTTTTTGAAGGTGTCAAGAGGATTATTTTAGTTCTATACCATGCTTAAGCAACAAACATAATTTTATATAACAAACAAACATAATCTTGGTTAAGTTTTGCCCAGCAATACAACTAACTGTAAGCCAAAACTAAAGCATATTCAGTTTACTGTCCCACTGGATATGCTAAAGAAAAGCTTCAAGTTCATTGATAAAACCAATGAATGATTGGCATTTTAATTGATTATATGAAAGAGATTCAGACTCTATTGTACATCCTCCCTGTGAAGGTGAAATGTGTGTATTTCATGGTTTTGTATTAACAAAATAAATTATGTTTGAAAAAATGCAAACCATTAAACATGAACAGGAAATGGAAAAAAAACATTGCTGATATTTAGAGTTTGTGCATATGTTGATAAGTAACAGGGATTTTACAGGTTATGCTTTTATAACTTTAAAGTCTGCATCTCAGTAGTATGGTTGGTAACTATTCTTTGATTCTACTCTATTTATCTATTCTATTTTATTAGAGTTTGTATCAAGTATATTTGTTCTGGTGTGCCTTTTTGTTAATATTTGTTCTAAAAGGAGTATCCCAAAGTAATCCTGGATTGGTCTGTCTCTCATTTGAGTTGAATAAGTGAACTGTAGCTGCTCTGAAAATATCTCAGCATGACATCATGTCTACCCAGTTATCCATGCAAATAAGAAAAATATACTGCCCCATGTACAGAGTTTATGTGCTTGAGTGTGAATTTTTCTTTCCATATAGGGGTGGTTCTGCTCATCTCCTTCTCCACCTCAGTTTATATAAAGGTGTGGTGGTGAATGGGCTCCTTTAGCTGGCTGTAATTGAACCTGACCCACTTGCACAATTAACTCTAACCCATAATATTTGCTCAGAGGTATTGGGTTTGGGATGGTTTGGCCCCAGTGGTAAGGTCGACCCCGGCATAGTCAGCGGAACCATCAATCACTGTCGCTCCCCGAAGTGGCTGGGCTCCAAAATGAAAGCGAGAGCACAGTGATGATTACTGTACTAAGGATGACTCAAGGTATTTCCAAGGTCTCCTGCATTAATGAAAGCCAAGTTGTCAGTTGTATGCTTAGAAGCCCATAATATTTTCCTTTGAGATTTCCCTTATATTCCAGCAGTCTACTCTCTTTGCTTTAGGAAAGGGTGGTGGAGCTGTCAAGACCTGCAGCTTGACACCAAATGCGTGGTCAGATTCTTGGTTACTTTATACCCTGATCAGAAATGTCCTGGTATTAGATAATACATTTATGAATTTTATTCTGTTGTAAATGTTTTTAGCTGCTGTTTTTGGGAGGAATTTGTCAGTTCAGCCTGAATAATATTCACATTTCTTCCGAGGTACTGCAGACTTTTGACATCTCAGTTATCATGCATTCATGCTTCACATCAGAGTGACTAAAAGCTAAGACCTGCTTTTGTCTGTTCTTGCAGTAAACATACTCAGGTCTCCACATACATGGACTTAATTGGTACTTTTTCTGCAGAGTCCACTGGGAGAGAGGCTGACAAACACACACACACCTCTGGGGAAGAACACCTGAGCTCTAGTAGTTTGTTTTTCTTTAAAGGCCCATGGGGTGAGGGGGGAAAGTCTTCACCTTGTCATCAGCGTTAGGAGTCACCAGCTTTGCAGGCCTTGGTTCTAATTTAAGCCATCGTTTTTGTATTGATAGCAGTGTAGGCAATGGAAATGGGAGTTAATGAGATCTCACGAGAACAGAGCTGTGGTTTCAGTGGCTCAGTACATTCAGTGATGCACTGAGGATTTTCAGGAGCAGGAACAGTCACATATTTTTTCATATACTTCTTCACCTGATTTTGTGTTCCCAGAATGGTGAGAGAATGTGATAGATGTAACAATGGTTTGGACTGTCTGTGTTTGCCAGAGCACCCGTCCCCCAGCAACCACCAACACACACACAGGCTGCTGCTGTGCACAGTGATTGAAGGAGGATAGCTGCTTTGCATTTTATAAAACTAAAAGAATTTAAAGCAGCCTCTTTTTTTTTTTTTTTTTGTCTACTTGTATTGAAGGTCGGTTGACCTCTCTAACAGGTACATTTTCTTTTGTTTTAGTGTGCAAGGATCCCCCGTACAAAGTGGAAGAGTCTGGATACGCAGGCTTCATCTTGCCTATTGAAGTCTACTTCAAAAACAAGGTACATTTCAGCATTAAACTATACAAAATGTTGGTTAAGTCCTGTTAGACCGACTGTGACTGTTCTTTTTTTTTCCCTCGCTGGGTGGATCTCACTTTTCCTCAGGAAGAACCGAAGAAAGTTCGCTTTGATTACGACCTGTTCCTCCACCTGGAGGGCCACCCGCCTGTCAATCATCTCCGCTGTGAGAAGCTCACCTTCAACAACCCAACAGAGGAGTTTCGTAGGAAGCTACTGAAAGCTGGAGGGGTATGAGTATGAGGGAGAGGCTGGGGCTTGAGTCTAACTTGTTGATGCAATACAGCAACTTCTACAGCAGCTGCCCAGCAGGAAAACTTTAACCTTTACTTTTCCAGGGAAAGTTGCTGTTTTTCCAAAGACGCTCTCTTAAACATACACTGTGTTAAACATATATATCCTGCATAGTCAGTTACATTTCTTCAGAGAGTTGGCTTATATATCTGCTGTCTTAAACTGATGGTCATGGAGTGCCTTGCTAAGAAAGATGTTTGAAATAAGCCAACAATTCCTGCACCAAGTATGTTAAAATGTATGTCATTGAAAAATTACTGTCAACATATCCCATGAAAAAACTTGAATAACCATTGAAGGGCCACCCTCTAAAAGATAATAATTTAGCTCATCACTAGATCCTGTGCCATTGTACTCAGAGCTAAAGCAGGTGCAACAGCATACCAGACTTTGAACTTTGTGAACCAGTGTCCTCTACCTGTTTGGCCTTCCGGGGGAACCTTCTGTTCAACTACCTCAGGCACTCAGGTGCTTATGAATATCCCACACCTGGTCCTGTTCCACATCCCGAGCTAGCTCTGGTTTCTCACCAGAGGGGAGCGTTCCACATCCCTATAACCAGTCTATAATGGTGGGGATCAGGACACTTAAGGCCCCACCTTTGCCTGCTGCCTAGTTTATAGTAGGTGTACACTGTGGTGTGGTACAGTTTTATGTGTGTGCCCAGTTTTACTTTGTCTGACTGTGTGCAAATGAGCTGTTTTCACATCACTACGATGAACCATGGTAGATAAACCATGAGTAATATGTCTCCATAACAAACGCTCGGCCCATCTTTTTTTTTTTTTTTTATTATTTTACATAATTGTCATAAATAAAAGTAAAATAACAGTTTGGAGACTGTCAAATGATATTAGGCTGAAACATCCATTTGAATATGCCAAGATCAACCCAGATACGTTGGATCAGCTCAGGACATCTCTAGCTGCTTCCTCTGTGCTGGGTGTAGTCATTCTGTTGGCCCCCGGCCAGAGGACTTCTGTAGTTTGGAGGTTTTATGACCGGAGCTAAGTGCTCTCTATTTACTTTGCCCTGCACCCCTTCTTAGCCTCAAAAAGGCTCAAGTGCTGACATTGACCATGTCGCAACTCGGGTTCTCTATTGTCACAAGCTTCCCACTGCTGAAAGGTCTTACTGAAGTGCTTTGGTCAATTTTATTCAATTCTGTCACCTTACCACACCCTTCCACAGATCTGAACATTGACAAATTGATATTTCACTTAAATAAAATTCTTTGTGTTGGATTTTATTGAGCTGTAGATGATATTATTCATCTTTTTTTTGTCCCTCTCTTTAACAGCAACGGGATCCTCACAAACGAAGTTCAGAGGACTCAAAAGTAAGATTTCCAAAATGCTTTAGGGGTCATGGATGATACAGACTCTAAAATGTAACCAAAGATTTGGACATGCTGTATAAAGTCGCTTCAAATCACTATTCACATAATGATACTAGTACATCTATTCTGGCAGGGAGATTGACCATCAGTGTGCCTCAGCACCCCAATATAGACACACTAAAGCAGCTGTGTTTTCCATACTTGCAGATTTTGGCTGTAGTTCTGGCCCTTTAATGACTGCAAGATATTCCCGCAAAAACAGGCAGCTGTAGATGTTTGAGTGTGTGCTGTGTAGACAGTTGCTGTTCTTGGCATGGAAGACTGCAGTTCACTAATTCATTATTCTTAGGTCTTCCTTGAGTTGAATGAAAGCCTTTTTCTCAGTTTGCACTGGGTCACTTGGAGCAACCAGGAGTTACTGTACTTTTTAAATAGTTTAAGATGAATTGCATTGTTTGTGATTGGTGTGACAATGCGGGTGCTTTTGCAATTTATGCAAGTGTTTTTTTTTTTTGTTTTTTTGTTTTTTTTAAAGAGTGAAACGAGAGGATTTATATCATCTTATTAGTCTTATGTCCAAGTATAGAGTACAGACAGGCTGTGGTTGGCTTAGCAAGCCATAAAGACTGGAGGACTAGGAGAAAACTCACTCACTGATATGTTGTATTTTGTTCAGTCATACAAAAAAAAGAGTAATTTGTGGTCACACAGGGACTTGTGTGCTCAAACTGTTTCTTGGTGAACAGCCAGGCGCAAAGCATTATACATTTCTGTTTGTAGCTGGAGTAAACAACAAAGATGTGTAATAATTACAGAGCTGAAGAGACGTTCTGTTTTTGTTCGCTTTAAGCTGAGGTACACAAGCAGTTTTCTGCCTGCTACCTCTTTTCATACTAAGCTACAGCAGCCACATCCTCCAGCTCTATGCTTAACACAGAGATATGAGTTTGAAATAAACTTTTTAAAAGAGACATATTGCCCAAAAGTTGAATGGTTCCCTCAAGATTAGACTTTTTAAATACATAAAACAGAAACATTCAGTTATGAATATGTTAAAGCCTTTATTCCTTACGACATGAGACATTGACAGGAAAGTCCATTCATGTTACTATTTATACTGCTGTCTTGAGCCTTAGTCACAATGACTGAGTAGCACAGGCAGCTAAACCTGTAATACACACCATACAGTTTTTTTTTTTATATGCAGATGATATGTTGTGTCCAAAATGCAATATTTGCAACAATTTCAGCCATTTTTAACATAAATTGTTAAGTTCAGTATCAGAATATTTCATTTGGATTCCCAGCACAGCATCATAATTGTGAACCAAACAAAGCTCCTTCAGAGTAAAGAAAATTCTAACTATTATGGTTTGTCGCTGTTCCTCCGGCAGGTGATGGTAATGCAGGAGGGCTCCACCTCCCTGTTTGGCCAGCACCTGAAGCTGCCTACACTTCCCAACAGCTCGCTGACATCCACCTTTTCTGACCCAAAGAAGAGCAAAAGCTTCCATGGGTCAAAGGTCAGTATTGTGTCCAGGTACACCCTGGAGCTAAACAACCTTCTCTTTTGCCCCTGCTCATTGCTCCACCCAGCCCTGAAACTTTTTACCTCTTCAAAGTCTCCAGGCCTTAATCCCCCACATATTTGGCAGGTTCAAAGACATCCAATATATTTAAACTCAGGGATTGCAAAGACATCCAACTTTGGCTTAAGCAAGCTATATCTTGGCTGCCCCTCAACCATAAGCACTTATTCTACTTTCTTGCTGTGAGTTTAGTTGGCTTTAGAATTACCATATTATGTGCTTTTAAAGATATTTTATGTAAAGAAGTTTGAGACAGTGTAGAAAATTAGTACCCAGAATTTTTCAATGAGATGGGTAATAAATGATGGACCATGATCTTTTGCGATTTGAGACATTATCTTGTGTAGCACTAAATTATGTATGTCAATAAGCTGGCATGTTGTTTCCATTATGTGTTATTTTTAGTCCCATTTAAATAGTGTCATTTAAGAGTCAGGTTAGGAGAGGCCCATTTCACATGGAAACAGTTTCCAGTCTAAACACAGTGTGTGTGATGAATTACTTGTGGAGCAGGAGGTCACCCCCCTCCCCGTCTCTTTCTCTCTTTCTCTCTCTCTTTCTCTCTACCTCTCACTCTTTCTCTCACTCCTGGTAGTTGTTAAGTCATATCAGTATACAGCCACACCTGAAATATAGACTTAGTTAAGATGAGACTTACTGGTGAAAGTACATTAGCTTAGGAGATTGGAGATAGGATTTATCTTTTTCATTTTATTCATATACATCTCTAAGATGTAAAATTTGAATACAGAATAATACATTATTTTACAATTAAAGTGATAAAGATTTGGTTTTTTTTTTTAAAAAAAAAAAACATCCTTTGTAGCTATTTTTCTTGTCTGTCACAGTTATGTTATAGAATGGTGTTGTATGTAGTTACAGGCAGACTTTACACACCTACACGTCACTACAAGTAAGATTGTAGTGACGGTGAAGTTTGAGTCAGTGACCTGCAGCACTGTCACTACAACTAATCACAGTAGTTCAGGAGCTAATCAACTCATAATGGGAAAGTATCAGTTTAATCATTCCTGACCTTACTGTCTATTCTGATTTTCCATCGTACCTTTGTCCTTAATATAATCATGAAAGAGGTGTTATTAAAGGTAACAATACTATGAAATCTGAAATGATATGCTCTCTATATAGAAAAGAATAATGTGTGATACAAAAAAATTAGATGGGTGATATAATGTAATATAAGGAAGTGTTAAATGTTGATTTGTTGTGCTGATTTTAATAAGTTATAAATGGTAAATGACATTGTCCACTTCTCCTCCTAAAAACTGCATTTTATTATTTCTAGATATTCTATTTCTAGGAAGTAAAATTTCTTCTGTATCTGTTTGTAATTATGACATGTTCTCAGTCTCTCTCTGACAGTATTATTGTCATTGGCCCTTTAGTGATTTACTTGAACTTGGGTCACCTGCTAACCTGCCAATGTCACGGTGCTGAAAGGTTTGTTAAAAAGTGCCACTTTAGTGATCTCTTCAATGTTGATGGCAGTACGCTGCACTGCACCAGTTTTTATGTTGGGCTGCCCAGGGAGGGAAATGGGTTCACTGTGTGGAGAAGCATGCTGGAGTTTAGAATGAGCAGGCAGCTTTACATCCTGAGGTCCCAGGGTCACCAGTAGATAGACATAATGAAAGGTTTTAGAGGTGCTTGGGCAGAGTTGTAACACACCCCGTCGTCTAGACTGCTTTAATGGGTTTACTGCATTGATGAAATATTGACAAGGGGGCTGGAGGTGAGACCCAGGGACAAATGGCCCCCGTCGTTAGAAGGAATGCATTTCCTCCTTTCTCCACATTGCCCTTCGCTCCACTTTTAAGGTTGCGCATGTGTGACTGTTGAAAAGGCCCCTTCACCCCAGTGAACAGCACTGTTCAAAAGAAGTCCTGAGTTTGCTCTTTAAGCCCATAGATGGGGACTAAGAAGACCCTTTTGATTTTCTTTTAAGAATAGACCTCTTTTCACAGATGGTAATGCCAAACTGCAGGGTGGCATGCATGTTTTCTCTTGTGTAAAAGGCAGAGGATTAATCTTCATTTGACCTAGCTGCCTGGTTTTTGCTCATTTTGTGGTTTAGTACTATGTATTTTAGAAGTTGTACACATAGTCTAAAATGCTATCCAAAGTCTACATAACACAAACAGTGAGAGTCATCATAATCACAGGGGACTTGTTTTCATGCTGTAAAGTAGGGTTGGAAGTGGAAAAGATGAGAATTAAATAAAAAATGGGACTCTGTTTTTCTGATTTTGAGTTATTAAGTTATTTTCAGTGGTATTTACATCAGTTATCTCAGCAATACAAGTCCACTCCATGTTGAGACAACCGTATTTCTGAGTAGGTATTTGTGTCTTTGACCTATTATGTTTGCCCACTGACCTAAGGTGGGATTTCCTTCTAACCCGCGTCATAATCCCTTAAGCTCAGGTTTTTTTCTTTTGTAGCTTAGATGATTTTGTATTATTCTACTCAACAGTCTAAATGTTGATTTAAATTATACCTTTTTTTTTGTACATGACTTGCCATCGTGTGGTTCATGTGTCATGATTCAGACTGCCAGTAACTAAGATGTGGCTGTTGTTTTTGTAGGAGCTTTCTCATTTGTCTGTTTGTCTTCATCTACAGGATGGCTCCAAAGGAAGTAGTACTACCCTTCTCACCACCGCCACAACCACCAGCACCAACAGCAGCAGCTTCTCCAAACTTCACAAACCCTCCAAGGACCACAAAGACAAGCTTCCAAAAGACTTGAAAGAGCCCAAAAGTGCCTTTAGAGACTCCAGCTGGGAATCCAGCAAAGCTCCCAAAGAACCTTCCAGGAAACCCAAAGAGAACCAGCCACTTAGAGATATCAATCCTAAAATGGGCTTCAAGGAACCCAAGTCTTTGTCCAAGGAGCATCGGACTGAGGGGATGACCCACGGGTCAGGGCTAAACAAGCGTCTGTCTACCCCTGATGGTGACGATCCCATGACCAAAAAACGTAAAAAGGGATTTGTGGATTCGTTAGGGAAGCAGACATCGGGTTCAGATGCTCAGTTTTCGGATAAGAAACTCTTGAAGGAGAGATCACAGATGCGAACAGCTAAATTGCGACCAGAAGCTGACGAAGCAGAGCGCAGAAAGGTGCCAGCTCTTCCTCCCTTTCAGGAACTGGTGGACCCCAATGACTCTGATATGGAGGACCAGTCAGCCAAATCAGATGTAAGTACAACATCTTTTTCGAATCTTTTTAACTTCTGAAGGTTGGTCCTTGGTCTGTCTTGAGAGCAAAGTGGCTGATTAAATCGATATATACTTGCAGCAAGGAAACATTTTCTTTATCATCATGGAGGTTTAAGCAGCAGCTGTCGTGGCCCCTGTATGAGTCCACCACACTCACTGATAGAAGCTTTTAGGCCACTTTAATGGAAGAAGTGGTGAAGGGGAGGGAGGGTAGAGGGGTATCCAATTCTTGCAAGACTTTAAGGGGGAGGAATTGTTGGTGGTCACTCCGTCCTCGGCATGGAAGGCCTGTAAAATCAAGCAACCAACAGGGAGAGAATCTTCTTTAGTGGTGGTCTGGTGGGCTCCAGGGGGCTGGGCAGGGGAATTGGAAGAAGGGGTGGGCACCAATAAACCTAGTGGGGGTTCAACTGCATTCGTCTGGGTGGCCAAACAGGAAGTGGACAAAATTTGAATCACGTGCTTAAAAGATTCAGTTTTCTTGCCCCATTGACCAAAAGACTCATTTTGTACACTTAAGATATGTTTGCATTATAAATAAATAGGCTGTAGCATGTCTTCACTTGCAAACTTTAAGTATTCCTCTGTACTGCCATGTCAAGAGCGGGATTAGAAAAACTTCATGTCTACAGTGGCTCCTTTCATGAATAGGCTGACATTTGACTGGGTTGCCTGGTCCACGCACATTTGGTAGAGAACCTCCCCATAAAGAAGGGCTGTTTTAAAGCCAAATAGTAGACAAGAAAGATTTATGGTTTTACAACACCTGAGGAGAAAGGGGAGACGTGGCAGTGAATAGCGTAGAGTTCCCCTTTAATCCTTTTAGCTTTTGAAAGAAGAAAAAGGGTGAGCATTTGAAGAAGAAAGGTCTAAATCCCAGTGCTTTGAGCAGCTTTCTTTTATGTGATGTTGTTTCATTTCTATTCTGAAATGCTTGTATAAAGCGTGGGTCTTTATGTAGCTGTCTCTGTAGGGGCAGCCTGTTTAGCTGGGGGAGTTATTACTTAGCACTAGAAGGGCCTGTGTTTTTGTCTGCGCTGTATGTAAATGCCTTTTAAGTTTTCCCATACAGGGGCTGGGGGTCGGGTTGGTTGTAAAGGGGATGTGGGGTGACAAATGCCAGGTGTTTGATTCTCCCCAGGCTAGCAACCCCGGTGGCCGAGGGCAGGGCCGGCACAGTGCACCGCTCTGATTTCTCATGTGACCACTTGTTTGATCTCAGTGTTTTCCACTGAGCCAGAAACGGCGCGGAGGAGGAAATGTGGAGCAGGCGATGACATGAAGGGAAAGCAGGCTGGCGTGTCAGCATGAGAGTCTTGTTTTTTAGCACACTGGATGTGGGCATAGGCTGAGTGATTTGTCACCTGCACACATTTGTGTAAACCACAGCCCTTTTATATTCCAATTCACATCATCGCAGGGAGGTGTTGTAGATGGCTGTCTGTTATGTTAGTATGTCATGTGATGTGAAATTACATGGATGGTTGATGAGCGTTGAAGAACTGGAGAAAGTTTAATAATTTAGCCCTTAATGTTCTCATCTAAAGACTTTTCTTTGACTGGAACAACAACAAAAAACATCTAAACTAAGTGATGAGTGAGTTTAACATCAGACTTTTGGGTTTGAGAAGCAACTTGACAATAAGTTGATGAGTACAATTTAGAACCAGGACATGAAACTTAAAAAATAGTTTAGTTTATATGACTTGAACTTATAGGGGATCTTGACTGAGGTAATATTACTGCATATGGAATAATAATTTGATTAAAAATCTAAAGCAGTACCCCCTTTATCATAATGTAGCTATTCTGTCTGATTTGTGTTTAAAAATCCACCACAAAATCAACAGACTGGACGTAAGGTTAGACATTATTCTGTTCCAATGGTAAACCACAAAAAAATATGATTACATGTGATTACCTTTGACCCTAAACATGCTTCATGTCAAGTGTGGTTTTATTTCTGCCTCCAAAAGGAAACCCCCCTGAAAAGATGTGGTCTGAAAATCCCAGCACCCCTGTGCTTTTTGAGGCGGGGGGCTGACTTGAGTCTCAGAGTGCTCTGGTTGAGGACAGAACAATAAATATTCCAGACACATATTACAACTACCAGCTGACAAATCTCTGACAGGCTAACTTCCTATTACATTTTCTGCTATTTGAAGTGTGCTGTTGTAGAATTTATATTAATGCTTTTGAGTATAGATGAGTTGGCTTTGTTTGAATGAGTCTACAGTGTCACACTGAAAGGCTTCTTAATTCACATTAAAATGGTTTTGTTTGGTTAGCCCCTGCTGAATTGGACAAGCAAACCAAATAGTCTTGGTCAGTTTGGTCTCGTTTGCTGGCATTTCTTTTGGACCATCCTAACTGTGCCAAGAGTTAAGAGAAGACGCCACATTGATGCCAGCAAACTCCGACTAAAGACCATTTATTGTCTTTGAAGAGGACAGCTTTGGTGGCTTTGAGTAAAGCAGGACAAAAGCCTTAAAAAGGAGTGATGGTAAGATTTATGGCTCTCTGAAGAAGCTGCCCCATAAACCAACAGACCAGCTGTGAGTTGTTTGTTGGCAGGAGGTGACAACCATTGAAGTCGCTCTGCCTTTTGTCCTCACTTCTCTCTTTTTCTCATGTTTCTTCTTGACGTCGCTTCTCGACATTTTCTTTCTTTGGTCAGTTCTGGTCTGCAGTAGTATTCTCTTTTTATAAATTTCGTTTTGCGTACCAACATCCAAGTGCATTTTAAAATCCCTTTTAGATGGTCACAGTGACATTTCAAACCCACATCTCAAATCGGTCTGGTGGCTCAACACGTCATCCAGCCTGGCTTCACAAGCCTCCTTCCAACAGTCTTTTTTTTTTTTTTTTGTTACTTTTCAATACTAAAACATAGTAGACTTGTCTATATACATACTTTAGGAGCTTGTGAACTATTGCTATTTTACAAAAACACACAATCAAAAACATCCCAACTAATTATTAGAGGTATGCCAGTATGCTGTCTTTACTGTGCAGTATAATATAATACTGTTTTCATATGGCACCATGAAGATGACATAGCGGAGTCTTCATCAGCAGTTTTATTTTCATTTGCCAGAGGGGAGTTCCTTTTTGCCCGTCAAATAGAAGCAGAGCAGCCACAGAATTAAAAAAAAAAAAACAGACTGCTCATGTGTCTAGCTCTGTCAACTCTGCATTTTAAGTGACACAAGTGCATCAAGATCACGCGCACATTATTCTTCTCCTCAGGTTAGCCTCAGCTTTATCCATGAAATTTGTTAGAAGTCATTTGGAGCTGGTGTGCAGAGAGGCAGTTGGCGTTAGTGGCCAACATAACTGCACCACGGCCCATTGCTGTTACGTTGTAATGTTCTACCCTTTAACTATTAACACCCAGCAGGCAGCACGTACTGCAAAGTCCTTTCACTTCAGAAAGTCTCACTGACTGGCTGATTGGATCATAAACTGTGAAAGAAACCAAAAATCACCTCCACTAAAATTCACATTATATGAAGGGGGTTAAAACATTAAGTGTAAATGACATGAATTGACGGTTTGTTCGGGTTGTTCATTTTAACAGCCAATATAAATAAGGACAATTATGAAAACATGGATGGGTGCACACAATCAAAGAGACACTAACTGAATCTGCACAGTCTTTGAATTCTTAAATACTGAATAGAAGTGTGTTGATGTTCTGACTGCCTTGATAAGGGCCAAAGTAATACCCTGTCACATAACAAATATGAGTATAATTTAAAGTACCCCCTCATAGTCCAATCCAATTATCATTAAGCACAACCGTAGTTTAATACGTGTCACTGCTCCTACTATCCCATATGTGATTCCAATTTTCATCATGGACGTGTTTATTGTGAGTACATATTCTGGACAAACATTGAGAGACTGTTTAAGGATAAAATTTCAGAGAGAATTGTTTCTATGGTGACCATGAAAACTCAAACATTATATAGAATATTACTTTGCCTATTGTCCTACTTGACCACATTTGTGAGAAGAATGGGAGACTCCCATTATCATTATACATCATCTTCACTGAGCTCTGCTGAATCATTACACCTACACCTTTTGTCCTATATTGGGAATTGTACAAGAATACCTTTTACATACAAACATAGAAAATATGATGAGTTAACATTTTTTCACAGCCTTTCCCCTTCATGCACCAGATCCTATAATGTTACATGCATAGTATGCTTTCCACTGTTGGAATATACATAGTAAGTTCACGTGTGGCACTGTATCTTTGTGAGCGTAAAAGATGGTGTTTACGAGAGAACGAGCAGGGACTTTAAAGATTCAGTGTGTATCTGATCAGGAGTGAGTATACATGGATTGCAAACACTACCAGTGTGTCTGTCGTTTTTGGAAAGTCTCAAATCATTTGATACAGTTAAAATTTAATTTCCAACTTTGAGTATCTTTCAAAGCTGCTATAGACAATAAGATTAGTTAGAACTTTTTTTGTAGCTGACAGCGGGCTGCCCATCTGAGACCAGTGCGACAGTGGATTGTGCTGCAGGAGGCTGTTTAATTGTTTTTTGTGGGGTTTGAGTCAGCACCATCAGGCCTGTAGCAAACACTGGCACTGCTGCTACTTCAGCATATAATGGCCAAGTATCAATTTCTGCAAAAAAGTTAAAGCAACTTTATTAATTAATGATTTTTTTTTACTTATAATCACATTCTTTTATTTTCTTCTACTTATCTGGGTAAAGGCCCATGCAGCTGGGAAGTAATAAACATTTGATAAATGTCAGTTACTATATGTGTTGATATGTACATTATGATTGACTTGTATAGTTACTATCTTTGCAATTATGCAGGTTTCCATATGAAATTAACCAGATATTTTGAAAGTTCCCTCCCTTATGTCAGGTGCCCATCAGACGTGTCAGCGGATAAAGTGCTCTATTATCAGAGTCCATGTAGTTTGTAGGAGGCCATAAACATGTCCAGTTATGAACCATACTGTCGCAAATATTTTCTTGGCTGTTGTTCAGACGGCCTTGGCTGCATTCTCCTGTTTTTAGAGAGGAAGTGCACAATCCCATCACGGCCAACGGGCAGTTTGGGTGTCTGATAGCCCACAGTGTACAAATGTCAGGAATATGAAGAGAAGAATCTGTAGCGTCCTTGGAGCTCTGTCCACACCTGGGATCACTGCCGAGAGCAGATGTGGCTCTCTGGTTGGAGGCATCTAAAAGTTCCAAATACTTGATGAGGTTTACTCAGGCTGCTGACCTTCTGAAAGGGCATGCATCGGCCTCAAGACTGTTGATGCAAACATTTTTTAATGCCAAAATGTACAGTGCTAACAATTTGTCATGTAAATTGGTTATTTCATGTCTTTGTCATTGGACTGTGTCTGTCATTCTTAAAGTGTTGGACAGTATATTACAAACAAACCCATATAATGCTAGAAATAAAACAAGGCACTGCCATTTAGGGTGTTTGGCATTACTTTTGCATAGAATGTTTGCACAGTATTTAAATTCTCCACCGTGTGAAGATGGCAGAGCAGCCGCCAACGACAAAAGAAATAAAACCACCACTGGCTTCTTTAAAAGCAGATTTATGGACATAAAGAAATCCTAAATCTGAGATGCATCAAGAATCATAATCAAAGCGTGAGCTGACTGTCCCCATCCCTTGCTGGGTGTGTGCTTCCTGCACGTGTGTGGCAGATCATGACTCCATGATTCATCAAGCAGTAAAACATGGCTCTTTTCAAAGGAAACCAGAGCAGAGCAGCTCTCTGGATGAAGGTTGGCTTAGGACCCAAACTCACCAAGATGACTTCAAAGAATGAGCGTTGACAGTGACAGACTGCGTGCTACCTCACGACTTGTTAAAAGCAGCACAGCTGGCTGCAGCAGTCTTTATTTTGTACTTGAAAGAACATCACAGAAAACAAACTGACAACCATTTCTACACAACTCTGAATCTGATCAAACGGGGTGCAATAGGGCCGGGCAACAAGGCCAAACATTAAAACTCTCTTTTGCTCCCTGTAAAATTCATATTCATGTTCTGTCATATTATTTTGGACTCACTTATCCCACACAGCCATGCACTGCCAGGACCTGATACTTAAACTACAGCTAGTTTGTACAACACACACGTCAGAGGGCAAAGTGTATATATCTGTTTCAGTCAGGTGAAAACTTAAGGGAATGTTGTAACAATTCATTTTTCACAATAAATAATTTGTACATGCCTAGGGAAAAAAACAAATGCGCTTGGAATATATTTTAACAGCAGGTCCAGTTTAAACTTGGATGGTGTGTAAGTAACTGACTCTATGGCTCACACTCCAAAAATACTGGCACAATGGCTACGATTCCCATAATGCAATTAGATAATATCTCTCTGTCAGATTGTCCCTGTCTGGTTCCATGTTCAGAGTTTAAGCAGGATTTTTATAATACATTGTATATTATTCAATCACACACTAAAATATCAGCCCTGAGGACAGAACCTGGAACAGTTTTTTATGTATTTGATTTGTAGATATATTTTAGCCGATGGGGTCTGTAAAAAATACAAGAGGAAATGCTCAACATATTATGGCATGAAAGTGGTCAAATGACAACATATGTGTTCATAAGATACTGGGCTGAGGTCTGTTTCATGTATATTTTACTTATCACAGTCTGTTTTCTCTCCTACCAGTCTGAACAGCCCAGTCCTGCCAGTTCCAGCTCCAGTTCAGGCTTTGCCCCCACTCACCACAAACGACAAGGTAATTACCCGCAAAATTCATAATATACAGCTGATCTCATGTTTGGCTTTTTCAAACATGAGATGAAATGGTCTGTGGTTTCAGTGTAACCTTTAGTCCAGTTTGTTTTAAATAAAGAAGCTCCACTTATGTCCAAGACAGAATTTCAACTGCGCTGGCATTATTGTCAACTTTCTGATGGGAAAACAGTGTGTTTTAATTTTATTTAAAGTTAAAGAACAGGAGCTTGTTTGCTCTGGTAACTTTTTACTGGTAAAATTAATTTCAATGCTTTCAATCTAATAATGGTTGTAATATTTGGTCATAGGGATCTACATGAATGACTAGATGGTTGAAACCAAAAAATTAGCTTGTTACTGTGGAGAACATCATCATTCTACTTTGACTTTTTTTCTTTTATTGGTTTCAAATAAAGCTGTGTGGCTGTTTGTGTTGTCAAAGCTAAAAAAAAGCCTGAGATCTAAAGCTATTAAAACAAAGAGAGAAAAATAGTTTAAAGTGCAGTGTAGGTCATTTAGGACTGGATATAGTGTACAGGGGCAGGTGAGTCTAAAATGTGATTTTCCTGGAGCTCCTTGTCTTGAGGGTGACCTCTGCTTGTGTGTTTTGTAATTTTCTCTGGATGCAGTGGTGGACTTCATCATCAGGAAAAGGGTGGCTCTTCCTGCCACCACCCACACAGGTAACAGTTCCTCTGAGACCTGTGTGGCCCTGCCCCCCACCCTTTTCACATCTGCATGGAGAATATTTTTCCTACTCTTCTATATGCATGAACTCTCATGCATCTCTGTGCAGTCATATTATTTGGGTTTGGCATTAAATCATGGATATGATACCCTCCAGAGCACCCATCACTGCTGACCCAGCAACAAGTGGACAAACATCGTCTGTCACCCTTTTAATACCCATGTGTGGTAACACATTGTCTGATTACCTCCGTTGCTGTCCAAAAACAATTAAAACCACATCAATGAGCCACCCTGTGGCACCGGGTGACACGCTCCTTCATTACCAAGAACACACACGCTGTAGTTTATTTAGTTTATTACTCAATCCCACACACACCATCCTGCTGCCTCAAATACTCACTAAAGCACCAGATGTGGATCAATCTGCTGCAGAAAACAGTCTATGGCAAACGCACATTTCTTCATACTTGAGTTACATACACACCGCAGTGTCGAGCTCTTTTAGGAACCTACTGAGCCTTTCTTTAATAAAACTATAGATTTATAAGTTGCTCTTACTGAAGATTTTTATCTTCAGTAGGAACCAGTGTGCTTGGAGCTGAGATTCACAGACAGGGTAGAAAACTCAGAAAGCCATGAGAGGCAGACTAACACATTGTTGGTTTTATTTTTATTGTGAGGCTCTTGACAATTTAAAAAGAAAATATAGAAAAATGATGGCTTTACCAGCAGTGTGTTAAGACGTCTGCCCAGCCTTACTGGGATCAAACCAGTAACAATTCTTCAGCCACAATCTCCACTGGATCGTCACACCATCCCTTCACTTTAAAGCATGATCCGCTGCTTCATACATGTTTTTACTAGATCTTAATTTGAAATTCTGGAGAAGGGGGGAAAAAAAAAACATTTCTCTTCCTTTTGTCACACCTTTTTGTCTCTTTCACTCTCTCACAGTGCTGGGCCCGTTGCAGTCAGTCATGCAGGATCTGCACTCGGATGACAATGATGAAGACTCAGAGGATGATGATGACAATGACATGGACTCTGACATGGAGCGACCCGCACACACACATCTCACACACCACCAACGCAGGTTAGTAAATAGTCCCAACCCAGCTTATTGATAGATCTGCACCATACACATTTGTTCTGTGGAACTGTATTCATAAGCACAGGCAGCAAACAGTAATGGGAACAAGGATTTTAACTGGACCGTTGCAGTCGTTAGGGTAGCAGAATTTATTCTGTTTCTTTAATTTTCCTCACCGTACCCACTCATGTCAGTGAATATGCTTTCCAACTGGATGTACCACCATCGCAAAATAGACCCAAACATTAATCAGCTGAGAGTCTACAGACTGACATGATGGTTTAAATCAGCCTGTTCTTTACACCAAAGATATCTATCCCTTTCTCTGGATCTCTGGACCTTATCCACAAGATTTATGAGGGAATTATTCAGCCATTTCCAGGTTTCACTATTATCCAATTATAGTTCAATTTCAAAAATCAAAACTAATATGGCTCAGAAAATACCTATTCCTCTACTGCTGCTTTTGATGACTTTTGGCCCATTTTTGTTATCAATACACTTTATATGCTCCCTCTCAGCCAAATCAGTGTCTCCACCACTGTTATGCAGATGACACACTCATAACCCGCTCCAAGCAAGTAACTCCAGCAGTGCTGATAATCTGCCTCTGTGATACAAAATCTGAAGTCAAATTGTTAAGTCCACCTAATTCAACCAACCTGCTTTATAGTAAGCTTCATTCCCAGACTAGAAATGTTAAGCAGACAGAAATTTAATAGTAATTTTTGATGCAGACCTTTGAGCACGAGCAGGTCCTTATCTACCACTGAGTCAAACCAACTTTAGAGTTTCTTCCTGCCTGAACTACTGTAATGCATTTTATGCAGGTATTATTCAGAGCTCCCTTCACCTAGTCCAAAGAATGCAGAGCGCTGGAGGAATTTTAACAGGCTGCAGATCCAAACTTTTGTGCTAAGAAACGTACACTGGCTCCTTTTTTCTGTATTGATTTTAAAAAGTTCATTAATTAAGGGGGTTACCAAAAACTGACACTTATGTTGGAAATCATTTCAGGATTGCAAAACTAACATAAACTTGTCTATACATACAGGTTTGAAAACGTGATGAGGTAGAAATTCTCTAATCACAATCTCATGTGTATCTCATTGTTTTTTCCTCACACAGGAAGTAAAATGAATAATGATCAGTAAAATAATAATTTAGATTGACTGAGGCATTTGTTCTTTTCTCCTGTGATGAACTACCCAGGGTCAGTTTGAGTGATGGCAGTGAGAGTGACAGCTCCTCGCCCTCTCCCCCATCCCGCATTGAAGCACCGCCCCTATTAAAGACTACTAATAACCAGGTATGATTCCACTATATTATAACTATAAAACCAGGTTTGTTGTTTGTTTAGTTACGCTCCACAAGGTTTCCAGGCCTGAATGTAGCTCCAAGTCAGAGTGATTTTGACTTGATGTGTCTACTGTCCTCTGACAGATACTGGAAGTGAAGAGTCCCACCAAGCAGAGCAAGCAGGACAAGAACAAAAACGTAGATTGTGACAAGGTACACAAGGCTCTCTTGTTTTGTTATGTACACCAACCAGCTACTTCAAGTACATTATCCAGCACAACAGCTCTGTGCACTGTACATGCTCAGCACTGGACTTCAGTAGGTCTGGTACAGTATGTTACTCTACTGAGACAGTGACAGGCTGATCTGAGCTTACTGTTGGTCTGAATGAATTCACGTGTCATCCAGCCTCCTAACCAGAATTTAACACGGCTCTGACCCTACCAGGCATCCATAGAAATATACTATAGTTATCATAGTATTATAACTTCTCAGCAAGCTCGTCTGTGTTCAAGTGGAGTTACCAAAGATACCAAATTTGAATATTTCCCTGTTTTGAATTTTGAAGAATTCCACCCATACCCAGCTGTGTGTGTAGCTGTAGCTGGATCATGTCGTGTATGAAAGTGTAACGCTAACACCATGGCGCTGTGTGTTTCCCAGGCTTACCTGGACGAGCTGGTGGAACTGCACAAAAGACTGATGACACTACGAGAAGGTCATATACTTCAACAGGTAGCGTTACTGTACAGTACCGTAAATATGGAACACTCTCCTTTATGATGGGCCTTTCTCACTCATCCTTCCCCCTCTAATTCAGCTACAAGTCTCCAGAAACTTCCACAATGCATTTCAGGTTTAATAAACTCAGGCACACCCCTCTGATTGAGTTGGGGTTATGGATATTTAAAATATCGTCGTCATCCTCCGAATCTTCGCCATCGCCGTGGTTCTGTGCGTAGATTCAGTACATCCTGTAGCTGCACTGCAGTCACCAGCTGAAGTAACTGATGGTCGAAGCTGCTTTCCCAATCCCTTTTATTCTGAAAAACTCCCTGTATTTCAGGTCAGGTCTGTTTCAAATGACACCACCATTGTGGAGGCGAGACGGCAAACTGATTTTGTTGAGTAGCAGAGCGTAGTAGACGGGGTTTAAGGTTTGACCACGTCTTGAATGTAGAATGGGCCTGAGCCGTTCACAGCACAGTGGACTGAATCACACTCAGCAGCCAGAGCAGGCAGCAGAGGAGACGTGTGGTGTGGGAGAACTCAGGCTGGTTGAAGACTGTTAGATGTACTATCACAGTCTTTAGAAGCACCAGTACTAGCTATAAAACATTGAGTGCAGTTGAGGCTTGGGCTCCGATATCATCACTCACATGCCTGCAGTATTACCTTCTTTGCAAAAGTCACACTAGAACCGGCCTTCTCCAGAGAAGGACTGTACTGGCAGGCTTCCCACCGTTTTCACTGATCTCAGCATAATATCACTGCGTGCCAGTGCTATTGGTCAGCTATATTGTTGCGTTGGATTAGGAGAGGAGCAGTGATCTGATACAGATCCTCTGTAATCTGCCGCTTCATCTGGAAGCAATGAATTATTTGGTTAACCTCTCTCCACCTAAGAGATTGCATGTTTCTTGCTTATATTCTCGAGGCCTATCATATGACTGTATTAATGGATCTTCCCAGCAGCAGCTGCCAAGTTCTGCCTCGCTCTCCTAACAAGATGTCTGGCTCCGAGGAAAGACGAAATCCCATCCAAAACAGCATGTCCCATGCAGAGCTTTAACTCGCACAGCAATCAAGCTAATCTAGCTGAGTTCACCAACTGGCTCCACTTCCTGTTACAAGAGATGGAAATGATTAACTCCCAGCCTCTGCTGCACACTGGTGGGGACCACGTACTGTATCACAGGGCACTGTAATACAAATAGTCGTCAGACAGTGGAGTTTTGTAAAACGGCAACAAAAAAGAACAAACCAAACCGTTACGCACCAGACTAAAACACAGCACCAAAGTGGAACTTCCTCTTTTAGCTCCTAACACCAAGCTGTACTGAAAAACCTCTAAATGTTGGGTAAAGCTAACAGTGCTAACATAGCTCAGTGTTGTGTTAATGAAAACATTCAATGAATCCTTTGCACACTGCAGCAGCATAAACTGGGCTCCAGCTGCGACTTGTTAAAAAAGCAGAATTTGTGTATCTGAATTGGTCTGTATGTTTTCAGGTTGGCTTTCCAAACTAAAGCTCATTTCAGACAGTGAGACTAGAGGAATAATGTGTCCTCTTATCTCATGTTCGTGTTCTCCTGTTCAGCACAAGACAAAGAAACGATGAGTTGGATGTTGTTAGTTTGGGCTGTGCACTGATCATGAACTGTGTCCATTGAAAATATGAATTGTGTGGGCAGTATAACGTCTTCATGTTCATGATGGAAATACTCATGTACCTTTTGTTTTCCAGATTGTGAACCTCATTGAAGAGACCGGACACTTCCACATCACAAACACTACTTTTGACTTTGATCTTTGCTCCTTGGACAGAAGTACAGTGAGAAAACTTCAGAGTTACCTGGAAACTTCTGGACTGTCCTGAGGCTCTGAGCAGCTGGCTGCTGGATCTGTCTCCACGTTAGACTTTTGATTTTTCTCGAATGAACTCCAACTTTGGATGTAATGCAAAAGCCCCACCGCGGCCGGGTCCAGTTGCCGTGCGTCCGGCCTGCCGGTCGGACTGGGCTCTCTGAATCAAGAGGTCATCCCACTACAGAAACCAGAGCCAGGTGCCGTGGGGATGAGCCCTGTCGATCAGGAGATCACCCAGAAAGCCTTGAAAACGTCACTTGATTAATGGAGGAAAAAAAAGTGGGGAGTGGTGACCTTGTTGCTCTTAATGAATGTGCATATTGTTACCATGTATGTTTCTTGATTTGTTGTTCATCGTGACAAATGCATGGTCAACATTGCCTTACGACATTGTAAGTCTTATTTATTGAATTTAATTTGCAGGTGTGTGTGTGTGTGTGTGTGTATTTGAAATGGCAAAAAAAAAGAAAAAAAAAACAGCAGAATGAGACTTTGTTGAAGCACTTCACAGCAGGCGTATCTCTGACTCTGTGTGACAGCTGAAGCATTATACCACGCTCGTCACTGACTTGAATAGAAATCGAATGTCGTACTGAAAAATTTCAATGGGAACAAAAAACTGCCTCAGCAGGCGTGAAGCCGACACGTGTGCGTTTCTGTTCCAGTCCGTTAAAAACTCATTACACTGCGGGCGAGAAGTGCTGGATTTTCAGAATAAACGTGGACTTCGGTTCGGGTTAAAGCCCGATCCAGTTTTAGCTCATATTTTGAAAATGAAAACAGCGCTTTGGGTTCTGATTGGTTGAGCTCGTACACACTCAGTTGCAGACACATTTTCCTTCACTGAAAACAACGCAGGCAAATGCTTGTGGGCAGGAAATCCACATTTTATTGTGGCTTCATGAGGAAAAGCTCCTGTTAAAAGCTCCTGTTTCTCACTGAATTTATTTTCACCCCGACTATTAAACTCCTCATGCATATCAGTCTCCACGCACACAGAAAAGGTCATTAACGTTGCACACACACAGAGATCGGAGCACGCCGCGTCACTTCAGCTGCAGCTTCATCCGGCAGTTTTTTCTTCCCATACTCTGACACTGTATAAAGTAAGACATGAGAGGCTGCTGGAGTGAGCTGAGCACAAATAACCGAGGTGAAAGTTCTCACGATACAATCAAAAATACCTTTTTACCAAATCCAGGAATAGTGCGCCGCAGCGGGCCCGCCAACCTGCTCGTTGGCTGCGACTTAAAGAAAAGCCGTCGTGTCGGCTCGCTCTCCTCGGCGGGGGGGGGGCGGCGGAACGCGCCAAAAGCATAGATGATAGGTTCAGTCGGTTTTAGGATACTACTAACGTTTGTCTGCAGAACAGGATTTAAAGGAGGTCGTTATCTCCACGAAATGGATTTGTAGAAGCGTGGCCAGGCCCGACGGAGGAAAAAAGGAGAACAAACTCCCCTCGTGATGTCAAACACGATAAGAAGGCGGCTCCTGCGTTTCTGAAATGTGTGAAATGTTTTGGTTAAATTTAACACAAAAAAAAGGAAAGGAAAAAAAAAAAAAAGCCAATGGGAATTTTGGCTGACCGGTACTGTTACGGGTGTTAAAAAAAAAAAAAATCTTTTTATTTATTTTGTGGGAGTTTGAGTTGTTAAATCAAAGCTCAGCATTAATTTTTTGGAGGAGAATGCCTTTGTTTGATTTGTAACAGAGGATCCTTTTTTTGCCAGTGGTGGTCCTTTCCAAATGACCTTAAAGGGTTTTTCGTACCCTGTGTTCTGTCTTATGGTTTCTTGTGTATTTTGAGGACATACAATAAATATTCTGTATGATGTACAGATGAGTTATTACGTAACTTGTGGAGGAGCTTTTCTCAGCACAGCTCAGTTCATTTGCCTCTTCTTTTTCTTAATATTTTCAGTGGCTGTACACACGTTACCGACCAAACACAGGTCGTTTGTGGCTGAACGATGTTTGAAATGAGTTAGTCAGCAGTGTTTTGGTAGCCCGTGTGCAGGATTTGAAAATATCAGACGAGTTAAACTTTTGAAGGGGCTGAACTTTTTCAGAGATCCCAACAAAAGTCCTGGATTTTTCATTTTTCTAAAAACAGAAAATAATTCAGGTTACATGGAAAAACTTCATAAAAAATGAGGTTCTCAAAGATTTTCATTTCACCATCTCGCTGCACCCGTGGTTAGAATTTGTAATCGCAGGTGTGTTTTTCGATCTCACCCCAGTTTCCGTTTCTTCTCGACCTTTTCTCCGTTTGCTCGACCAAAGTAACATTCGCTCACGGTTCGGCTGCTTCACGCGCAGGTGAGTCGACGAGCGGGTTTATTGCATTAAAAGCCTTGTCGAGAGACCGAACGTGACATTGGACCGTAGACTCGCTCGCCATTGTGTCGACTCCACAGAAATTAGCAGTTTTTGGTTTGTCCGTTCGTTTCGGCACAGACATCAGGATGGACCGAGTCTGAAGCCAAACGTGAACACGAGAAGAAAGCTGCTGTGGCGGGAAAACCGTGGACATATCTGAACAAAGTGAGCTGTGGACTCGAGGCCCAGCCCCACCACAGAGCTCCCATGAGGCAACGCTGCAGGAAACTGCCTGGGTTTAGGTTGGACCCACATTTTTTGTGTGGCATCGGGGGCTGATGTCACCCGGTGTGTGTTGTAGCCAGTTAGCAGCAGGAAGGTTCAGTGTTAATGAGTCCCCAGGACGCAGCCTTGGAGGATTACCCAGTGTTACCTGGGCCTTAACTGATAATGTCTGTTAGGGAGCAGGTTGTTACTCTTGATGCTCACTTGTGACCTGGACTCGTGTGGCCAGATCACAATATGTGCATTCCTGTTTTAAAATTTCTCTCTGCAATCCAGCTTTTTTAAGAGTCAAATAGCCCTTTTTAATCCTGTGCTGTATTTTGACCACAATAATGATTTTGGGGGTGGTCATCCGTGCATTTCAACACCAGAGTAGCCCATCCTGTTCTCCTCGGCTTAGCTGTGTTTGAATGTAGAGACTCCAACAGTGAGTCCTTCACGGCCCTCGGTGTCCCGCCGTCTTCCACCTTCTGTGTCTTTGTTGCGGTGCGTTCAGGTGGCCCCGCTAATGTTGGAAAATTATATTTGCCAGGTGTCCGAAATTCACACGGTTCTCACTGGTGAATACGTCACAGAACCCTCACCAAGATAATGTCTGCAGAACAAAACCAGCTGTTTGTTCATGGTAACAGCCTGAAACATGACTGATTCACCAGGATGCAAACACGCTAAGATTGTACATTTAAAATATCCAAATATCTGCTTCAAGCTCAGCATATCAACATTTCAACCCAAAGAAATAAATACATTTAATTCTTTGTCTCGTGTTTGGGTTAGAGGCCTTAAAATAGCAGAGAGTTTGAACCGAGTCATAGCTAGAACTTTAAAGATACAACACAAGTTGAAATAAACTGTTCTATATTCTCCACTACAGCTTTTTTTTTCCAATTAAGAGAGAAATCCTTATTCAGCATATAACGTGAAGATGCATGTGTGTAAAGTCCAGTCACAATATTTAAATGTCGTTTTAGTTTCTCGCAGGTATTAACCGCTCTGTTTTCCACTCGCATGCAACACGGGCACGTTAAAGTTTACAACCATCAGACGTTCGAAACAAGTCATTCAAGTC
>JAOXYL010000051.1:16170809-16182060 GCA_028564955.1 Terapon puta
TTACTTAACATACTATAAAAAATGTATTTCCTTTTTTAAAAAGTGGCAGCCATACAAACAAATTTATTAAATCAGGTTAATGAGAGTGGGATTGTTTGGCCACAGTACGGCTTCAACGTTGTTATGAAATTTGTGGTAGTTGGCATCAACAAAAATTTTAAAGTTGAAAGATTAATATTACCAAGATTATCCTTTTCTCAATAAGAAAATACATCCAACTTTGTGAAACATTCTTAGGTATTTGTATAACTCAGGAGGAGTGATGCTGTATGTGTATTCGGGTATTTAATGTTATAATTCCAGCTTAGACAGGAGGCGTATGTAGAGACTACAATGTGCTTGGTCTTATCTTTTTTTAAAACAAGTCTGTGATTAAGAGGTGATAATTGTAAAGCATGGAGGGGAGATGAAGTTGCCGGAAGATGACTCAAAGCCTGGGATGGGTAAGAGCTCAGGGGATACAAAATTGTATCATCTGCAAAAAAATGGACATTAAACTCCTGAGAGAACTGGAAAGAATGTATGACTGAAATAGTCATTTCAAACAGGATTTAATGAATAAGTGAAAGAGATTATGACCCAAAGCTTCTAATAAAAACAGTGTACATATATTATAAATAGTTAACAATACATTTCTTAAAGCTATGTAAGACATTAAAACACCAAGAAAGGAATCATCACTGAAATTATCTGAAAATTATTAATAAGAATTTGCACAGATTATTTTCTTTAGATATTTCTATTTAAAATATAAAGTGTTGCTACTGGACCAAACAGATTCTAAGAACTCTTGAAGTGCATATGCCTTTAATAAAAATCCATCTGTGTTTTGGTGTTAAGAAGCAATGATTCATGCCGACTCTGCTCGCCGTGGTTCAATATGCATTTAAAGTTTGTATGAAAACTATTTCACTTTGTGAACATTTCGTCAGCATTGCTATTCGCCTTACAGTGAACGCAACGGGAAAAAAAAGGCAAATTGTTTTTGTGTTGTTCTGGCCATTGTGTTCCAACACTGACCATGTGGACACAGCTGAGCTCTGAGCCATGCTCGCTGAGAAAATACAGTGAGTTTTTTCTCTTCTTTCTCAGCTAACTATGTGTTCAAGGCTGTTCAGCAATTCCCCCGTAAAACCATGTAATTCATCCTGAATCAATACAAAACATCTCATTATAGTATGAAAGTTGCCGGCAGGGAAAATGAGCTGGGTGGTTCAGGGCAGGAGTGAAAATGAAAACACAGAGAGCTGCTGGACGACTGCAGATAAGAACAGAGACGGTCACCGCTGAAACCTGAACACAAAGTTCTGATCCAAACTTTGTTACCCTGGCAGCGGGGGCCCTCAGAAACTGGCAATTTTTTTTTTGCAATCATGAGGTTTTTCTTTTGCATAATCATCAGTTCACTTCAAGTAATGCGGGGTTCTGCAGTTTGGCCATTCCAAACAAAAGCTCCAATTCCGCAGAGAAAATGACGAGGCTATTTCAGCACCGCAGCTAGAGCACAATAAATAATCTCATCGGGGTACTTTTAAGAAACACTTTATCCACACATGTGCACACATGCGATGCACAAACCAGGAATAAAATCAGAAAACATTGTCATTTTCACAACTAAAATCCAGAGCACTGTTTGTGCTGTAATCCTGATCGCATAATGAGAACGGGGACGGCCAGTGGCGTCAGACAGTTGTTTTGTGAAAGATGTCACTGATTCAGATTTCGATAGCACTGTTGCCTAGCAGAGGAATTGTTCAAAGATGTCAGCGCATAAAAGGTGACCCTTGACAGAAGGCTTTCATTATGGCTTCCCGAGGAACACGTTGCTCCGCTCCCCTCTGAATCACACCAATCACACTTCTTTCATCTTTCTGCTGATTTTGTTTGTTTCCTCCTGCATCTCTGTGGCGTGATCAGGTTATGCTATTATTCTGCATCCATTCTGCAGCATTTACACTTGAGGGATGCAGTTAAGGCTTTTGTCCGGCGTGCTTTATAAAAAAAAAGGTTTACACAGTAAGATTCGATTGTCACCGATATCACCAAAAAATGACAAAGGATGCAAATGTCAGTCGGCGCTTTAAAATGACTCCGTGTTAATCATTCATGAGTCTGAGAAGAGCACACACAACAGCGAGAGAAAAGACAGAATAGATGAGTTTCTATTCTATTCAGAGAACAATGAAAGAGGGAAAACAATACACAGGAAGGACAACACGACATTATTCCTGGTTTCATGCAGTGTTGCTGATGTTAGATTTTCAGTTTATTCTACTATTGATTTGAATGAAAGACTTCAATCCCGAACTCATATTTAGGGCTTTGCAGTTTGGGCTCTCATTCGAAACTAGCATCGGATATATCAGTACAAGGTGAATATTACAATAAATTTGCATTGCATTTGTTCTGAACTTTACTTGAATTGCCTTAGGGGGGACGATTTCTATTACTGCAGACTTGTACAGAGTTTGAGCATTAAATTCCGTTCACCGATTCATTTCCTTTCACAATGGGAGCTGACATAAATAAATTCAACATGTGTTTCCAGGTGTTGGAGAACAGCACTGCAAATGTGAAAAAAGCATTATAAAGCCTTTAAGAGCTGTGTAAAGGCTAATAAATGTCCTCATCTGATGTCACTTGTGTTACTGTCTGTTGGGTCCATAGGAAAAATCTGTGCAGACCTCTTCATCTGTGCTGCAGGCTGGAGGCTCCAGGCTACGTCAGACGCCACTACTTATGAACTGGGTGGAAAAAGATCAATATTTTAAGATGGAAATCTCTTGGCCGGCGATGAGCGGCTGCGATCTGATCTGAGGCCTGCCTTTATGAAGGTCGTGGATAAGTCTCACACCGTCTTTACGGCTGTGTGAAGAATTGCAGGAATGTTTGCGATCATTACTTTGCCGACCAATTTGGCGTGCTTTGAAAGTCGCTCGCTCCGAATGGAAAATACCTTGTGTTACACTCATAATTTTTCAGAGAAAAACCAAATAAAAAACAGAGTACTGCGCTTCTTGTCAGGAATGTGTGTGGGTGACTGAATGCTTTTCATTTACTCTTGCATTCATATAACACATCGAGTATATTTAGTGTCTGTTATGTTTTGATAGTAAAATACATTATTTTCATACACGTATATTGACCAGAATGAGAGAAAACAGCGTGGATTCAAACTGATGAACCACGTCTGTTGTTCTCCTAATCCAGCATCAAGCACCAACATGAAAACTTATAATGTGTAATGAAAAAAGTATTGTAGAAAAATCTGTTGGTACTCCGTGATCATCAGGCACTAATTGATCCACTGATTGCTGATAAATCTGAATGAAAGGAAAAGATTTACTTTTGTTTTTCAGCCCGAGAACAAACCGGTGTCAGTCAGCCCACAGTTGGACAGCTCTGAATGACTGGACATTTAGAAAGCATTTACATTCTGTTGGCTTACAGATCTCTATTCTGCCCCACGTCTGCTCTGTTCCCATCAGAGCTGCTGTCAACAAGTAGCATCTGGCCACCTTCCCAGACCAGGACAGAGGGACTGGAGGGTGCCGACGGTCATGTCAGCACTGAACCGGCCTCTATCAGATAAAGAAATATGAAGGTTTTCTCACGCCATAACGACAAACTTCCCCAAACTCTTATCAGGTGAGATTTACTGAACAGGCATTGGAATTAATTCCCACTAAAGCCCCACTGAGCTGTAACTTGGTGTCTCTTTTATTGGATCAAATTCATGAATATATTTCCGGGGACACACATCCTCGGGACGTGCAGCATCTTTGCCAGGAGGAAGCTTCAATCTGAGCCTTCAATACGGAAGGCGTTCCACTTTAAAATCTGTCAAGAGTCTGTGAAAATTTAAGACTTTTAAAACTGCTGCCTGGATCCCCAAAGAGGATCAAATTAGTCATTTTCACGACAATCTGGAGGGAAAAAAAAGATTTCTGACAGTGCAAGTTGAACTTTCTCTGTATGGACAAAACTTTATCCCTATGTGTCAAAGAAAATTTCCCAACTTAAGCGGCATAATGATACTTTTATTGACATTAAAATAGACTAATTTGTTTTGATTTTTGTTTGAGAACAATGCCCCCAATCGTCCTATTCGATGTACTTTCTCAATGCTTATTGAACATCTATATGAGAGGACTTCTGCCCTGTTTTGATAGGAAGGAAAGACTATGGGCAAATGGAACAAAAATGACTGAAATGCATCTATCTAATGATATAATATATGACTCTATACTTTTGTCACTTACTCAAACAGCATCAAAAAGTCCCACACATTGAGGGGTCTTTAGTTTACTGACACAGTCATTCATACAGCATTTAGGATGATAATGCAGTTAAAAACAGACTATTGAAGCATCTCAAGTATTCAAAGGAAAGCCGTGAAATGTGAGGAGGGTGAAACCTCACGACTGATCTGCTGACTTTCCCTTTAGTGACATTAGGAGGTCAAAATAACGATGTCATTCTGCAAGTATGAGCAGGCTCAGATAGTGAACATGGTTAACAGCAGGTCTAATGCACCGGTCAGATGCTGTTATCAACGATCAGACATAAAGAAGCTGAAGACCGTGACATGTTGGATTTAGCCTTCCTGATAAGGCAGATAGGTGTGTATACTGATACCGACAGTGTCAGATACTGTATATGGTAACGATTCAATAGCATATTGATTTATCGAGCATGTTGAGAGACAGATCCAACACGCGGACGAATGCGTCAAAGCGGCGCGAGGACAGTCGGGAAAAATCGAGCGGCGTAAATCAGATTTCTTTCATACCCTGAGTCTGCTTTCAATTACAGGACATCGAAAGCAGATATGATTGATATTTTCATAATTATAATTGATCAAATGACAACCTGAAAACAACAGGGGAGGCGTGATGACGAGAACAAAACACAACAGATGGAGGGACGGAGCACAAAGGGAAGACGGATGGAGGAAAAACTTCATCTAGAAAGGGAGCATGAACTGAATATTTCATTTAATACAATGCAGACTTGCGCTTGCAATAATGAACCTACAGGAAACGATCACTTGAATTTACAGCTTTTTCGGAGCTTTACAGCAGCAAAGTCTCAGCTCACATTAAAAAGGGGCATTGCAATTATGTCTGAGCACCTGAATTACTTCAAGCGCTAAATACAGAGTGTGACTTAGCTCAGTCTATCTGGGTTAAATCGGTGCAGCCTCATCCAGGCCGATCAAATAAATCAGCAGAAAAGTGTTGAATCATCAGCCGTTTCCCATACCTGACTCCTGAGCATGTGCTGAGAGCGACCCAGGACTCTGGATGTCCTCTTACGTGGCCGTGGTAGAAGCAGTGATCCTGAAAGAGAACAGAATTGCAATCAATACGTCATATTTCATCTGGAGGAAAGCCTTTAAAAGGCTGCGATAATGTTTATGCACACATGCCTCCGGTGCAGCCAACAATAAATCGATCTTTTGGATCGACTGAGCGTCCCTAAAGCGGGCCCACGTGCCCCACCGCGGCTGCCGGTAAAAACGCCGCCCGCGGGTCCGCACGGCGTGACGGCAATCATGTGAGGGCTGGAGCAACTTTTATGTGGCGCTGCTCATATGAGGGTTTGGAATTTGAAAATTAATTTAGCAGACAAAAGAGGAATCAGAATTTGATTTTAAAAAGAAGAAGGCAGACTGCTCAGGGGTGTGATTATCTGTGTGTGCGGATTCAGAGCTGCTCAGGTGGCACTGGAGTGACTCACCGCTGGAGTGTTATTATCGCAAATAGCTGCTGTGTCCACACTGATAATCAGCGTCAACATATTTACAGGATAAACGTCTGCACGTGTGATAGATTCTTCAGCGTTCCACTTGGAGGGCTTTAGCTGCAGGGTGGTTGCTGGAAAGCATAATAGTTGAGTTTCCTTCTAAATGTACAGTATATCTCATATCAACACTGTCATTTGTGGACGATGGAATAAAGTGTTAACTGTTTATGCAGGATCAATCAAACATTACATGAAACGTCATATGAAATACATATAGTCTTAAAATCATAAAATAAAGCATCATAAATATGTTTTTATCACAGGGCAAACTATTGCACATGTCAGTCAGTTTGCCGCGCTCATCCTTTTTGCGCTGTATTTTTCTCAAATCCAGGAATTATTCACTGCCCTGTATAAACAAGCTTGAATTATCCTCCCTCTGTGGAAACAGACACAAGCTGACACTAACCAGGAATTATCCACATCCCTGCATGGATAAACCCAGCCTGATGTTGTTCGCCAATTATCAAGTGCCATGTATGAATTAGGTCAATCTGCATATCATCCAGAGACTAACTGAACATGAACTGCATTAACTCAGTGGACTGCATAAAGAGACTGTAGGATTTATCCACTGCTGTCATCCAGGAAATATCCACTGCCTTACTATGTACAACTTGTGAAAGACCATGATATACTGCTGGTTGTAGACTATTTAGGTTTGTCACTGATATTTCCCCTCCTCACAGGAAATATACAGATTGAGTAACTAACATACTTACATTTGTCTTTACTTTCCATCTTATTTTACTGTGGGAATTATGGTGATTGAGTAACAACTGTTTACAAGGTTGTATGTGTGTATTGTTAAAAACCTAACTGACTGTGAACAGATGTAAAACCTGAGACTCAAGTTCACTTTCCTGAGACAAATACAGGGTGGGAAAATGAGAGATTTTTTAAAAACCATTACGTTAAAACCAGACAAGCTGCCGGGACACCCCACAGTCACAACAGTTTTCTAACTTGTACAAAAGCTGAAAAAAAATGGAAGAATAAGGATTACACCAGGCACAAGAAATGAACACTTTCAACCTTTAGTACAAAGGTATCACGCTTTTTATAATTTCCAAAAGCCCCTGTGCCTCTGGGCCTAAAAACCTACTTTTAATGTTGAAAGGGGAATTATCACCACAAGGTTTAATTTATGCCTACATGTCAATTTCGGACTATTCAGAAGTCTCTGTCAGCTCATCAGGGAATGAAATGAGCTCTTTCATTTGAGCAGCAGCGGCGGAAACGGCTCCGTCAGAGCCAACATACAAATCAATTGTCAGGGAGAACTCTCCCTGCCAACCCTGTGCAATTAGTCTGGTTACATGTAGACGGTGTGATGTGGATGCAGTCCAAGAGATTGGCCCGCTAAGCTTTGTTTGAGCTGCGTGGGGAGTAACCTGCCATCTGTGAGGGCCTACTGTGCAGAAAACCACTGTCACGTGCAGAGACTGGATCCCATCTGCACTTCAAGCTGTGTGACCAAAGTTAGTACATTTAGGGCCAAAGTGCTCTCCCAGTTCTAAGTCTGCGTTTAGAATGGACCAAATGCTCCAAAGTGTCCCTGCCCATTTAGACTCAGATGCTTCGGAAGCTGAGTGGCGTGTGAACTTTTTGCCGAGCATGCAAGCAACGCCAACGCAGAGTGACACATGTGCCCCCTTGAAAATGAGCTCCAGTGCTCTTGGAGACGTGAAGAACCGCAGGAAAGCCAACAGACCGGCTCCTGAGATGACCAACCAGGGTCAACGTCCATGGTCATTTCAGGGGTGTTATTTATTATCTATCACTGATACCTCCAGATATTTTTAAAGATGACAGAATTCCTTTAGGACAAACTTTGCTCTCAGAGAGCAAATATTTTAATGCCAGATTAGCTTGGTCAAAAGATAAAGTCAGGGTTGATGTTTTCATTTGGCAACTGTACTACATTATAGCAGTGCCAGACTAAGTCTCATTAGGTCACAAGTCTGGATGTCGAAGTGTCTCAGACCCAGTCTATCCAAATATCTAGTGTATGTTATTATATTTATTTTTTTGGAATTGTATGTCATCAAGAACATTTCTCATTTGCATACTGAGTTGTTGTGTCATCTTCCTCATCTTAGGAGTTTGGGCTGCTCAATTCAATTGGGCAAAATTGAACTCTCAAATTCCCCCTTTGAGGGACAAGTTACTTTATTAATTATTATACGTAAGAACAAAAACAGAGGGGGCTAGAACTTTAGGAAGACAGATCTCAGTGATTCCCTTTCAAAGAATATAACTGGGCAGCCCACCAAATACAGTCCAATTTTAAATGCTGGATGTTTGAGCTCCCAGCCTGCGCTTAAACAAACCTCCAGGGTTGGGGTCATAGTCAACTGTTGCAAATAAATCATTACCAACCACATTTATCTGGGCAACACTTTTTTTAAAAAAAAGATGTCAGAAAGGAATAACCTGAAATTAAATTTGGCATCATCCCAAAGTCAAATCTTGAACCTGGTGGATCATGGGATAAAAGCTCACTAGACCATATCTGACAATGTTACTACCTGTGAGTGCTTAGACCAGCTCTGGTTTACCCAGAATGGAAGAGAATCTGAATAACTTAAAAACATTGTTTGCATCTCACATTGAAAACCAAAAGTATTTCAAGAGCACTTTCTCAGTTGGCAGCTTGAATTTAACTGACCACTTAGCAGGAAATATTACTTTGCAAATGAATTGTTTCTATAATAAGAAATAAGTCATTTTGACTCATCTCAGTGCTGTGTGGGGATGAGACTATCTTTATAGAATTACATACTGATGAAAGGGACAGAAATATGTTCTGCTGCAACCTTATCACGGAGCAATGCATCAATTTATGCCCAGTCCAGACTTTACTATTAAAGTTGTAGTGGGTGGTGGTGTTGTACTGGAGTGCATTATATCAAAAGGTGGTTTTAATATTCTGTCCCTCTAATGTATTTAAATGGCATAAACAAAATAGTTAAAACACCTTTCAATATAACACACTCCAGTAAAACACAACTACCCATTACCATCTCAGTAATAAACATAAAGTTTAAATATAACCTTTGTGACGGTGTCAACAAAAAAATATGAGCTTGGTAATAGTAGGACTCATGGCAGAGCCAATGTGAATACATCAGTGAATATAATTTCCAGTCAAGCTACACAGCATACAACTCTGCACCACAGCAGTTATATTTCTTAATGATTCTAATAATAAAGTCTAAAAGGTTATTTCCATTGAATACCAATATTAATAATATTAAGTGGAGTGACTAAATTTAGATGTTCTAAGATCTCTTTATTGTACAACACAGGCGACAAATAGATAAATAACAAACTGAAGATGATGTGTGACTTGTAGGAAGATTACTCACTTGCATTGAAGCTGAATAAAGCTATAAAGCTATTAGCTCAGTTTGTAAGTTTATTAGTTTGGTTTGTTTTTTTCATTTGTATCAGAAGGTGGCAGTATTGTTAATGTGACAGCGAAACGACAATCCAGCAACAATCAACAGTCTGATGATTATGTGCAATGTGGCTTTTGTAGCTAAAAAAATCTGGCTTGTCTTCAAACTTAGGTCTTAGTCTGAGCTTCCATTGAGAAGTGAAAGAAAGACAGACGCCATAAAATTCTGTTTTAGAGAGAAGAGATAATTTATCAAAAGAAGCTCACAGTAGCATAGTGACCTTCATTAAGTGACTATATTAATTCAGTTTTTGCTGTATGAACTTCAGTGCATTTATCTTCATGTAGATCTATGCTGTCTTCAAACATCAATAAGCTATAAAAAGGAAGGGGGATCCAATACGTTGCTCTGTGGGACTCCATACTCTAGATTCAGGAAAGGATCACTGGACAGAACTGTATGATGTTAGGATGTCTGGGACTGACATGAGTGTGATAGCCTACATACGTGCTAACACTTCAGCATGCATGTTCAGAGACAGAGCTCCTAGTATTACTACTAGTATTACAACTAACATGTTCAAGAGAGCAGCAGTAAAGACGATACCCAATTAATCAACTTTTACCCATTTAAAGACATTATTCATCATTTAACTCAGCGTATGTGTATAGAATTGGGCAGCAGCTTAAACTCTACTGAGGGCAAATGGCTGACTTGATTCTTGTGATATTGGTCTTAACAGCCGATCAAAGGGCTAATCAGGGTGCTCAACCACATCTGATCATCAAAAACTCTTGAGATGTGAGACATCTGCAAAGATCCTGATAGCGTGTAAAGATTGAAATCAAGTGACTTCAATGGACATCGGATGAAGAGCACAGTAACTTTGCTAAGTTACTGATGAAAGACCAAGGAGGCAATCACCAAAAGGGTTTAATTATTTTTTATCTTGAATCTCAGCATTAGTAAGAAATGTTGTGTGTTCATGCTGATTTGAAGAAGATAGACTTGTCAGAAAATGTTGCTGTATTTAAAAATGTTTTCCGTCAAAATGTGTGACATTTGCCTTGTTTGACTATATGATGATGGCCACTGCTTGCATTGTGTATCTGATCACCATTCAGAGTAACCTAATATCAACCTTCAGAGCCTTGTGCGAATGTTGTTCCCATCATGTTACTAAACTAGTTTGTGCCCGTCTATTTATATTCTTCTGACTTTTATCATACACATTTTCAGGAACAAATGCCCACATTTTGTTATGAGGACAACTTGAATATGTTCTGTAACATAAAATCCTGTAATGAAACATGATAAGTGTTTTTTCAAACTGATTTCTGTTTTCCACATCTAAAATAAATTCAAAGAAAAAGTGCTCTAAAAAAATAAGCTTCCTCCTCTCTCTGCCATCAGGAAACGGATATTTACTGACAATATCTGACTATATCTGTTTGTGGTGTAAGAATGGCAGCTCAGTACTATAAAGCTCTCCTTGTTGCAGAGTTCATCCATGTGACCTGGCGGCACAGTGCAATGTGGAGGAAGTCTGAGGATGCTAACAGTCTTAAAGATGCAGTATAAATACGATATGAATTCCATGCATCTGTGTGTACGTTATTTACATGCCTTTTATGTCATGCTATGCAAGTGCGTGTGCGCATGTTTTGGAATCGAAAATAAGCAGCAGTCTTTCATACACTCTCTTTTTCCATACTTTCACCTCACAAATCCTACTACCAATACTGCCACACACCGCCTGTCTGACACATGGCCAACAGTGTTAATAGAGTGCTTCATAATTTAAGCATGTCTTGTGGCAGCAGCTTCGTGCCACTATGACATCTCCTGTATGGTCTTAAGAAATGTGATAAAGGAAAAATCCACCATTACCACCATAGTGATTTCAATCTGCAGTGTTATTTTACTGTGGACTGCTGGAATTTTCTTACTTCTTACCACTGTACTAGCTGTACTTTGTTCTTATCTAGTCCACTTAGTTAACTTTTGTTTGAACACAGAACTGACAAGGGGTTTATTAA
>JAOXYL010000051.1:16183109-16197453 GCA_028564955.1 Terapon puta
TCATCAACACATTTAATTTTTTTTGCTTTTGGCCCAAAACAGAGGAACCAAACTTCACATTCAAACTGACTTAACTCTTCGGTTATCTTCAAATTTAGTATTATCTCTTATTCCTGGGGCCAATTTATCTGCAAGCATGAATAATATGATATGATGATATATTTATGTGTCAGGTAGTTGCCCCCATGCAACCAGACATTCATTCAGTCATGTGCCTGGGTTCTTATCGCTGGACCCTCTTGTGCCATACATCCAATATTGCTGCGAGTTTGTCACACTCTCTGTTTGTCTATCATCGCAGCGAATGACACAAGAGAAAATATGGAACGTCTTCAGAGACATGGAGACAGGAAATATTGCTCTTCCAGTGCCAGCTTTCCAAAGGCTTGCTGTTGCTTTGCCTTTTGACTTCTACACTTTTGCAGTAAGAAGGTTTGCAGGTGGCTCACATCCAAGTCTTGCCAACTTAATGGATACAATAAAGAGCCCAGCTGCTGTTTTGGTGTTTTGTACACAGCTGACAACCTTTTTTAGGGTAACATGTTGACCCTTGGAGGCAGAGAATTGTGTGAAAGTGTGAAAAACGTTTCTCTTCTTTCTCCTTTAAAACATTCACCACCTTTACAGATAGTAAGCTGCAATTATAAAATTTTTCATTTCAAATAAAAATTAATTAAAATTAAGACCAAAAAAAACCCAAAAAACAACTTTGTTCATATTCAAATATTAAGCTTTTGTTTTGAGTAAAATCTTGTGCCTTTTCAAACATAAAATTGAAAAAAAAAAAAATAACGTTTTGTTTTCATTTCTCAATTTGTCATGTGCAAATGAAATTTCAAATTCATCAAATCATTTGATTCAGTCGGCAGCCGAATACTTCCACGTTGCACAAAATATCCATTCTGCATTTGTTTTATTAGACATAACGACAACAAGAATAAAATGAATAATTCTCTGTGGTAAGATCATAGATGTATAAATAATGATGTAATCTTAAAGGGATTTTTCAAATGCAGTACTAATAACTAATTATTGTGCAATCCAAATCATGGAAGCCATATGCTCTTATCACGATACAGTCTGTCAAGATTCTAGTCCAGGAAAAGCCCTTAAAACTGTGAGTAAAGGCAGAGAAAGAACTGGGTTTGATCAATGTTTAGATTAGGATGTGGGATAAAGACTTGGTATAGAGCTAAGAAATTACTGATGTCAAAAAATGTGCTCGTCAGACAGAGAGTGGCAACAGGATGACAACAAAGCACTGTTTGAAAAGCAGGCGGAAGAAATACAGCCACCTTCAGATTGACTGACACCTGTTGCTTCATACTTACAGTGTAATTGTTATTGGTCACAGTCACCGGCTGCCCATCTTCTGTGTAGTAGGTCTCTGTAAAGTCTGAACCCAAAAGCTCACTGGAAAAGACAAAGAGAAGAGAGGGAAAAAAGGTGGTGGCTGATTAGTTAAGAATCCACTTCCCTGTGTAATTTAGGTCTTAGCAGCAGCAGAAACAGACAGAACAAAGTAAAATAAAGTCTGAGACCATGACCACATTGAACACATGCTTTTTATCAGTCACTGTAATTGACAGGCCATTTTACATACTGTTTTTACACTCCAGGAAACCAGTGTTTATTCAGTGGGAGCATCTCACTTTTGCCATCCTGTTGGGTGAAATTACTATTATATAATAACCAAATGAAGAAAATAAAAGCCACTTATTGTCTCTGCTCAGCATTGATTTGCCATCACCAGGCTGGGAGTGCCTTCACAAAAAGGTTGTTTTTTTAGTCGCGAAATGACATTAGCTGTGATGACATTAGCTAATGTCATTAGATAGACATGCTAAATGAATGCAGCGGCTGGCTGTGCTGTTGCCTAGCAATAACAAGGGGCGTTTCCTGAGCTCATTCCTGTGTAGATCAGAGATATACCATACTATTAAAATAAAGATATATACTTTATGCTATATTGGACATCTTGTAATAAATGAACATATTTCACAGTTTTGGACTGCAACGGCCACCGCAACCACAGGTGGGTGTCATGTCCACGAAGGGCGAAAAGATCATTATGAAGATGCTACTGATTATGCTATGGGAAATGCAGCAGCCAGCATTTTAAAAATTAAGTCATGTGTCCGAGATCTCTTACTTTGAACTCATCATTGGACTTGCACAATTAAAAAAGTCCAGGATGCTGTGGGGTGAAACACTGAGCTCACTATGTGTGAAAAAAAATTAAGAGGAATTACTACGACCACTTGGGCTCAAGAATCTTTCCTGAGCACAACAAACAGAGAAAACACAATCTCTATAAATACATCTGAGAGCAGTAAGTTCATTCACCTTTACAGTGCGAGCTCAGAGCAATGATAGTAATTATCTGATGTGGGAGAGCTCGTTCTATCTCACATTACAGTTGCCTACCGAACCTCTGCTTTGAAGAGTGCAATGTCAGAGAAAGCTTCAATTATATTCATAGCTTCTTTCTTTGCTTGCTGACATCCCTGTATGATTCTCTTATATCGCCTAGCCTGAAAAGCATAATCTCTTACAAATTAAATGCTAGATCAGCAGGACTGGGGCCTTTCATGTTGATGGAGCTGGGTATTGATAACAAAAAGAGACAGAAGGAAAAAAAAATATCCCAACCATTGTATCAAATTTGATTCATCTGTTAGTTACTTATCTCATGCAAATTCTTATCTGGTGCTACCAAACTTTGTCTGCACTTGTATCACTGCTCTGCTAAGAGATGGTTTGCAGAGTGCTGCTACAGAAAAAGGAAACAGATTCTTTTTGATATCTCCCAAAAGGTCAGCTTACAACAAAAATGCATTGGCTCCATTTTAGCCTGCAAGAGGAAAAGGTGACATTTGTCATGGCTGGGGATGAAGGAGTCGGTTGTCAAATGCCAAGATGTCCCTGGACGGAAGCTCCTGTGTTACAAATGTGTGGATTAGCGCTACCATGAGGACTTCAGGCCTTATTCTGTCTCTGTGTGTGGCTGCATTACTGACCAGGCAGGAAACATACTCCTGAGCACAAATGGGCAAATGGAAGATGGACATGAAAAGATGAGCCCAATCTCCATTTGGTCCCGGGGGCCCTATTGTATTATTCATTGAGGGGGATCGTAATGGAACATAATCCAGCTTTCTCACCCCTTTTACTGCAGACAATTTGCTCTGCAGTATAAAAAGACTGTCTTACGCGGCAGTCCTATAAAGTTAATTCGATTGAAGCTGGTGCACAGACAGCAGTGTGTGAAATTCAACTCCATCTTATTCAGGACTGTATTTACACAGCATTTTCATCAAAGGGCAAAAGAAGAAAAAGATGATTGCTTTTCATGGCAAATCACAGTCAAATATCTCCTATGGCTTCATTAGAAATTGGAAAAGGGTGGGATTAATTCTGGAAAACCTTAAGCTCAGCAAACACTAGCGAAATGCTCACCTACAGTGATAACGTACTGTATAAGATAAATGACCTTTCATGTTCCAGGAAAAACACAACAGGCCTTAACCAGTGCATGATCAGTGTAGATCTACAACTCTACCAACCCAAGCTTGATTGAAATCATCAGATTACATTTGGGTCAGTTTTACCTGCAGATTGAGCATTAATAGTGTTTAAAGTATTAAACATTATTGCTACATTTGAACTTCCACTGTTAAACTGAAACAAGTCATCATCCCACTGAATATCATATTTTGTTTCTTTAGTTGCTTCCTACATGGATGTGCAAACGAGCAACATTAGGCCACTTTCTAGCGAGCAAACGGTGTTGATTGTGATTTATAGAAACTAAAAAGTTAAAAAAAGGTCACTGAAAACTTTTAAGCATTGCCAATTTGCTAGTTTCTAGAGATTCTGCTCTTTGAGAATATACTGTAGCTGATTGGATTCTGGTGGACTAAGAGTGTAATGATGGTTGGGTCATTATCGTCTGTAACAATTGGATTACCCAAATGTATGTCTTACAGGAAAGCTATAGTTAGGGACTTGGGTCTATCATTTATGACAACACTATTCTAACCAAAGTAGTAAGATATCTGAGCAGGGCAACATCACTAACAGGTTGTAAACAAGCCAACAGTTTAGTCAGATTGCCATCTGTCAGTGCATGGCAAGCACAGTAGGTCAAAGCTGAACCAAGAAGTCAGTCCATGAACTGTGGTGGATGTTGAACCAGACACATGCGAACATGCCAGTTGCTGTGTAAAAACAGGGGTAACTGTCTGATTGTCAGTTTTGGAAAGTTACAAAAAATTGTTAGTCATTCTTGGATACCTTGTTTGCTGAAATGTGCCAGCCTAAGAATGAAAATCCTAAACAGAACCCTGAACACTGAAAAATATTTTGCACTTTTTGAGCATCGTTGTGGCAGTTTCTATATAATGATCAGTATATCAGTGTTTTTGTTGGGCCTGAATGAATCAGGTTTGCTACTCTGTGTCGATTGTGGATATGTTTGATTTGTGGGTCTATTTTGGTGAAATACAATAGAAAGAAAACGAGAGTGACAAAACTGAAGTGTAAATTATATTTCACATTGACAGTGGCTATTTTAGCCCAACACAAAAGACCATTTGTCATGTTGCTTGAATGAATACAACACATATGGAGCGGTTGTCCTCACAAGAAAATACCACTTACAGTTGTTATCCACATCAGCTGAGTTACTTCTATCCACAAAATGTGATCATTTTATGTTTTAAGTTTACCAACCTCACAATCCTTTTGTGGTTGGTTCTTCTTCATTTCCCTGTAACCTATAAGGGAGGAAGTCTGCAAATCTTACTCTGCCACATACTGCGTTAAGCACTATCATCTGCTGTGGATGCTCATTAAAAAAGTGCCAGTGGATGTAGAACAACTCCTGAGCAGCCCTGATACTGAATAATTAGACCAACACACCCAGCCTTTTTCTCTCCCTTAGTACATCGGCTGGAAAGCCACACAGTGTAGCTGGGGTCAAACCGCTGTGCTACTTCCAAGAATAAAAGTAATGGGCTCTCTTCGATGCAGAGGAAAAGCAGACAGACTGGCTTTGGTGCGCTGATGGAATACGATCTAATGAGCAGGCCGAGAGGATAAACAGCTGGACGCAGCCGTGTGTGTGTTCGTGCGGTTAAACTGTAGAAGTATTGTGTTTTTAAACCAACAATCTTTGCTCCTATTGGCTTATAATTAGTCAGCAAAGCTCCTTTACCCTCGATAGAGGGGGGGCAATATAAGCAATGGAGGTATGAGATGTGAAAAGACGGATGTACTGTCAGAGGCACGAGGAAAACAGGGAGACTGTTTTCTCAGATTCTGTGCTACAAGAATAGAGGCAGAGATCCGTAAATGAAGATTAGATGTTGTTTGTGTGCAATCCTTCCAGGAAAATACAGGTTTCCAAGAAGAGCAATAACTAGAGGCTCATTTCTGGTAAAGGTTTGCCGATGTGACTTGTGAACTAGTGTATTAAAAAAAAACCTCTTCCACCTTCGAAAAAGGTGAATTCAAAAGCAATGAACACACACTTGAGTAATTCAGGACACTTTGCTACTACATCTTAACCTCTTCTAGTAGTATGACTAGCATGGTGCCAGCTGCTGGTTGCACACTTTGCATAAATGACTGACATTACTGTAGTTGGTCAACTTTATCACTCCCCTGTCCTTAAGTTACACTGGGGGCTGGGTAACAAAATTTGGTACTTTTACGACAGACTGATATCCTTTGGTAAGACTGAATGTTGAAAATGGACTGCCATTCAGCTCATCACTTTGGTGGGTAATTTAGTATTACAATTGAGAACTTGGTTCTGAATGTGGTCTGGTTCTAAATTAGTAAGTAAAAAACAGTGTGAGCTGGGCTCTTCTGTAGCAAACAACTAAATGTAAGTAATGTGTGTCTAAGATCGTTAAGGTCCAGCATACATTTTATTGAGTCAAAAATAACAATGATCATTACCATAAGTGCAGTAAAACATTTGAATTTGATGTTGGTGGTGTTCGTTATGTTGTTTTTTTGCACAGTTGTTATAAGGAAACAAACAGCTGAACTCATAAAAGTTGACGTTTCAATAAAATCCTAATGATATGTATTTAACAAAAGAAGCTGGTTATTCTAGAGTGTCACCATCAGAAGTATCATTTGCTCCATCAAATATCACCGCTTGTGGCGGTTTTCTTGGTGTATCCTTATTTGAAACCGACAAGATGGGTGGGACACCACAAATCCTGCAGAAGATAAGACAGCAACAGACAGCAGCACACAGACCTCACCTTTGTTCGTGTGAAATGAGAGATAAACAGACGTCCACAATCACCAGACATCATGAGCAATTGCTGCAAAATGCAACCAGGGTTATAGCTGGGTAAACAAACCTGTCACATGACATGACTAATAGTTAATGACTAACACATTCGGCTGTCTGAGAAGGTTTTATTTAACATGCCTATGGGCTACTGGGACTAATAGGAAAACAGGGAATACCCAAATAAGTGAATGGTTCCATTCAAGTAAAACTCTTCATTATTGCACTGAGTTGCTGAAAGGAACTATCACATGCTGAATACTGAATACAGTGGGCGCTCCAGGCACAGCTGCTCTCAAATTGAAGCTTTCTGGAGGGCTGTTGACAACACAGTCAAGCTGTTGCTAAAGCTTTAAGAAATTGCTCCTGTAGCTTAGCTTTAGCCTGAAAGGTTTCTTTGTCCGGCAGAGGACATGTGCTCACTTTTGCCTTGTGCAGCCAGACAGCATATCTATGGTTGCACACTGATGTTCTTTAAAGCTCCTTAGAAAATGGATTTAAAGGATGGAGAAGGAGAATGTGTCTTTGAGGGTATCCATGGTGATATCCCAGGGATCAGGCTACATTTTCTAGTTCACTGATGTACGTGAACATAGGTGAAACATTCATGGCTGACAACAGAGATCACAGTCTCCAGGGACCACTGGTTACCTCTGCTGTCAGGTGAATACCGTCTGGTCCTACAGTGAGAACTTTTCAGGAGCTAAGAGATTATATGATTATATCATAATGGATATATACATATTCCTTTAATCTGGAATACATACAGACTATAAAGAGTGCACAAAGACAAAGAAGTAGGATGACCAAACAGACCAAAGAGCCCACACGTGTTCATGAGAGCAGGGGAGAATTTAATACAATCAACTTGACCTTTAAGGGGGCAGGGGGGCCGTCAATATGATGGTGAAGGAAACACTTAACACTATCCAATTTTTAATGTAGGGCCAAAAAACAGCCTCTAAAATTAGCAGAGTAGATTTAAAAGAACAAAAAACATCGATACACCCCATTGAGACATACAAATCCATTTGAGATGCAAAAGGATGACTTTCATTGTGAAATGGACCTTGGGAAATATGCCGAAACTACACACTAATGCTTAGAGTACAAGCATATTTGCCCAATCTTTACTTGAAGCTTTGAAGGAAAGACTTTTTTATAAAGCAACTGTCCTCGCCCTGGTGACCCAATCATGCTTCTTTTGATTCCCTTATAGTTTTCTACTCTGCACAACTACATGAGGATGTTAAAGAAAACAACTTTTCCTCCCAGTTCTCTGATAGTCTGGCTTTTAAGGCATATCAGTACTTGAATTATAAGAATAATGCATGGAAACACATCACTATGGAGATGACTCCTTCATCATGCACCAGCATTGTAGCAACGTGAAAAATAACCCAAGTCCAACCTGAGCCGACTTGATATATTCTTAAGACAAACACACCCATGAACACCAACCTTAATGAGCCAGAGGCTTCATCTGTTGCCCCAGGCCAGATGTTAATGAGACATCTAAAAACTGAATTTAAAGTCATTACTTATAAAGTTAACAGATACAAATGGCCTTGATTACAAATATCATGCAGAAGACAAAAGAGTTCACATTCACCTAATACATCCTGCCACAGTAAACACAAGGATACGGGGTTAAATTGTTCCAGGCTGGCCAAGGACCGACTGCACTGTTCTACAAATGGTACATCTATAGTTCCACATGACTAGCAATTTTAATATACACAATATAACAGGGTCAGTGACAAGGATAACAGCGAACTAAGTGACTAGGAGGCAGAAAAACAATTTAACAGATGACAGACCTTTTTGTTGGAATACCATGAGGCGTCCATTGTCTTCCACTAGAAGACACTATATAGGCCAGTTATTGGTACACCTGATGCTCATCTTCCCTCCCAAGACCACTCATTTGTTCAGTGTAACACACAGTGGCATTGTGACGTCTTAGGCACATTAACTGATGCCTGCAGCACACAACACATACATTAGTAGGGTTAGGATGCACCGAACGAGACAACTAATGGTATAAATGACTGCATTTGTGGTGACTTGCGTCATCTCAGTTAAACAGGGCCCTGGCTTATCTTCACAAGCTGACGTACATCAGTCTGTCAAATGGGCTGATTCACTGGCTTACAGAAAACAATGGGTGTGTCTGTCATGATGCACACTTCCTGTGTGTGTCAGCCTTGGGGCTCTTACCAATAGAGGGGCTGATATTGTTTACTCTGTCTTATGGGAATTAGAGAAAAAAAAACATGGATCCGCATGGCAGCCTGACCACTAGATAATGGGATTTCCTGTCAGCTGCAATTGCCTTTTGTCTTCAGTGGTGCAAACTATTTTTACCTCAATTTCCGCAATTACTTTGATGAGTACAGACTAATTATAAGTGTTAAAATTACAAGGGTCATAAAAATAAAACTTGTAGTAAACCATGTTTTTTCTAGTAAATTAAGTATCGAAAAAAAATTACAAGCATGACTTTGACACGCCTGTTTTTGTTTGCTTGTGACTTTCGATCTGCCTCCATGTCCAGACCATACAAGGGATGAGCTCGGTTGAACGGTGGACTGGAAGGTTGCTTTGTAGTCACCACAGCATTTAAAATTTAGTTTGGAGATGGATCCTCTCGAGGAAATTAAATGAGTTTTTTAGTGAGTAATGACCCCAGTCGGCTGTTGAGGATCCCAAACAATGCAGAGTGGTTCACCTCAATCAGGAAAAGGGTACTGAAGAGGCAATACAGCTCCAAAAACAGAAGCCAAAAAGACACATTGAAAAATCGACAAAGAACCACATATTCTAAAAATAAGTTAGAACCCTGTATGGATTCTTATAATTCATATTAAAAGTCGAAAATGGACTTTTATCTGTCTCTGTGCATCTGTCTGGCTTTTTCTTTCCACCACTGAACTGACATAAAATAATATTAAAGATAAGTAGAGAATACAGGAGGAAATAACTTAAGGTTAAGGAGGCACAAAGTTTGTTGCAAAAGCCTGACCTCTATCCAATAGCTCATTCCGAATGAATTAAATTTAACCACAACAATAAGATCTCTATACCAATGGCCTCTCATCCACTTATTTGATGCAATAAAATGGCAAACCAGACAGTGAGTTACGCATAAATACATGGAACTACTGATTATTCTCTGTCCGTTATTTTCAGGATCAATCCATTAATTGATTAATTCTTTCCTCTACAGAAAACATGAAAAAATATCAATCACAGAGCCCAAAGTGATGTCATCATATTGCCCGAAAATATTACATTCATCATCATATACGACAAAGAAAAGAAGCAATTCCTCACGCTTGAGAAGCTGGAGCCAACAAAGTGTTTGTATTTTATTTCTTAAATGACTAATTCATCAAAGGGCTAATCGTTGCAGCTCTACTACGGCTACTGACTGTATGAATTTCAGTTTTCAGCTCATTTCAAATCCTAACCACCACACGCTCCCAGTGACATGCATTCATAAACAGCACAAAGAATCATAACTGGGGTCTTATACGGGAACTAATGCCGTCGGTGAACCATGAAATCATGTTGCTAAATGCATAAAGGAAGTGAGAACTGAAAGCTGAAGGGTGTCGTCCCTTCTTCTGTCTGAAGATAACTCCTCTCCTCACCATTATGATGTATTAGAGTGTAAATCGTGCGGCGATTTTCCACCTCTGTAACCAAATCTGGTCGAGGTGACACCTCGGTAGGATGGCTCCATTTTGTGTCTTTCGGAGAGTCGAACAAAGACAAATCCCCGTTGAAGCAGCTGGAGCATGTTTGAGGGGAAAATGGAGAGAACTTCAGGAAGAATGTGGAGCATTTACGGGCCAATCCTGTGGCTGAGTGCTTTGTATTTTCCTCTTTCTCCATTTTGGAAGCGATCCCGCACTTTTGAGTGCAGCTGAAAACCCTCTAAGTCATGATGACGGCTGACGGGATTTTATGGTGTGCTTTGGAGTTGCAGATTACAGTTGTGGGGAGGGGACAGTTTGTCTTTTCCCGCTGTGTCCTTTGTTTGGGCCTTAGGGATTGTAGGGAAGGAAGACGTAAAGCAATGGTTTTTGGAAATGGGTTTAGCAGAAGCCATATTTTCTAAATATTTTTTTCTTTATAACCCAAAACTAATTTTGAGGCGCATTAGGTCGTCCCATCAGACTTTATAAATCATTATTCAGCCCGCAGTGCCATGGTGGGACTTCAAGCAACACTGACATGGCCATTAGCTTCATAGCTATTTTGTCAGAATAATGTAGCTCCGTCGGTATGGTCCCGTGGCAGTTTGCAGTGGATCTGGTTATACCATGACGCTGTGGCTGTATGACAACGGAAATGTTATGAACAAATTTGCTGATAAAGGCTGCAATATGGTAAAAAGCTTCAGGCTAACAAAGAGTATGCAATAACTGTACCTTCAGCAGGAAGACTGAAATCCTAAATGAAATAATATCTAAAGCTGATCTATGGACTAAAAACCACAGAATGTGTGTTCACATTGGTTCGATTGGATTATTACACTGACAAACAGCACCACTAATGAAACTCAGCTGACTCTGTAACAAACATGTGGAACTTCCTTCTTCACAATAAAAGCGTGACAACTGATTTACCAGTGAAAAACTTTTACTGTGAAGTGGGGCTGGGCGATATATCGATATAAAAAGTATATCGATATATTTTCAAATGCGATATGGAATTAGACCATATCACGTATATCGATATAGTTCAAATTTGCGCCGTGATCCTTGCTCCAGGCAAACTGCTGACCCGGAGCTCTGCACTGCTCCACGCTTCCGCACCTCCTTCATGCACAGAAAGGGGCTGTTGTTATACATTATTTATGTTCATTTAAATAAACAGTTTCAATAAAACCTCTAGTGACATGTTTGGCTTTGACTGAACATTTGCTCTCACTTTACGATAAAAATATCGGGATATATATTGTATATCGATATTCAGCCTAAATATATCGGGATATGACTTTTGGTCCATATCACCCAGCCCTACTGTGAAGCAACGACAGACGGCAGACATCAAAATGGGAAAGATGTCTGAAGGTAAAAACAAAAATGCACGAGTGAAAAAAAAAAAAAACTACAGAGATCGAGATAAAAGTTAAAAACACTTCAGAACAGATATTTAAGTTTCACTCTGCAGCCCGGACACTTGTGAGCTTACTCAGCGAGGACACAGCTAAGCCTGTCACAGGTTGGGCCTTTGATGCTGTGGTACGGCGAGGCCATCCCCTGCCGTGAGGCCCAGGTGGAAACACGCCATCACAGCTTGGTTTAGCACGGGGGAGTCAAATGGAACCTGGAACCTAATGGACTACTGGCCTCCACTCTTCCCAAAAAAAAAAAAAAAAAAACATGAAAAGAAATCAAAAAGGGGCCAACATACTCCCTAACCACCTGACTAAAGCGGCGCTGAGGGACGTGACTGTATTTAGTTAGGGATGGTGCAGTCAGACTGTGACCGTGTGAACGCGTGTTATTAAGACAAGTTGATGAGATGACTTTCTGGAAAGCATGTTTAGTGAACGCCTGGTGGCAAACTGAGGGACGCGTTATTCTGCAGAATTATGAAAACATCACATCTAACTCGGAGGTAAATTAATACGACATTTTTCTCAATCTCATTCAAAGTTTGTTTTTTTCCTTTCTCTGCTGTTACTGATGATACACATCCTTGCAGTTCTCTCCGACAAGGGCAGATTTAGTTGCCGTCCTTGTGCCGCGGGGGGACACCGTGGCAAGGTTGTCTGCATGTAGAAAACATTTTTCTCTCGGTCCTCTACAGCGAGTCCAGGTGACGCTGACGACTGCGGGGCTGCTGCTGCCAACTCATTAATAAAAATAATAAATCTGAATTCAGACAGCATCTTGACTCTGTTTGGACCGAAGCTTTTGTGTTTTTGTGAAAGCAACATTTGTCTTGGTTATGAATTGCGGTAATGACTTTGCATCTGTCAGCAGCATGAGGCAGCACAAAGACCAGACTCGTGTCCGTTAGAGTCAAATGCTTTATTGTGATCCACTGAACCAGCATGTTTTTAACTGGCGTGTGCGTGGAATATCTGTACATATGGTGTCTTTATGGAGATTTCTGATTGGACTTGAACAGTTGGCATTCAGAATTGCACAATGCTATAAAACGATGCTCCACGGATCCTTCTGAGAGTGTGCAAAAATGTAAATGCTGGTGTCCATGTGGTCTGGTCATTTATATATTGATATTTAGATGCTATTTTTTAGTATCCCTGTTGTAATACAGTCTATTCAACCTTCAGGTCAACATTACATTGTTAGTTTTTATATATGACTTTGTTCGTTTTTTCTAGCTCTTTTGTCATAAACGCTGTTATCCAATACTGATATAGGACCACGGTATCTGCAGTGTACATCATGTTTTTTGTGTTGACAGTTTTAAGCAATTCTCGGCACTTCTCTTTTGGCTTCCTCTATTTTGGCACTTGGATGACTTTGAGATGGGCCTCTTTAGCCGAATATGACATTTATTTTTGTAGCAGTTGCACTTACACAATTTCTATTTCCTTTAAATGTATAGTGGGAAGCTGTACATCGTGTTCTGAGGGGCTGGTTTCTGATCCGCCACCTTTAGTCAGGAGTGAAACTTAAACCGCTGTCTTAAGGTCGGGCACAGGTCCCGGTTACGGTTAAAAGAATCCAACACTGACTGCTGGCGGAGGGCGGGATGCAAACAGCACTTCATCATGTGTTTTGGATGAAAAAAATACTGGATTAAAATGGGCATTCAGAGGAATCCTGACATGGCGTCACGTCGCTGTGGACACAGTAAAACAATTAGCAACGGAAGAACACGACCAGCTGATCCCAAAGCTGGAAAACTGATCTCATTTGTGCGGCCGCAGAGATAACAGCAAATGTTTTGTCAGACGTGCAGAAGAGAGTCTCTCATTTTCCTCCAGTCTGTTGTAAATTGGAAGTAAAGAGAGATAAAGCTGGCCACATTTTTTCCTAAAATTACAGTACATTAAAGGTGAAGACAAGCAACAGAAGCCACTCAAGGAAACATCATTCCCCCACACGGAGCAGACATGAGGATAAAATACCGATGAAATGAGTGAAGTTATTTGCTTCTAAGAGACGACAGTTATTTGCACCGCCACCAGGGGCCGCCTGTCGGGAAAAGACTAGTGACCGCAAAATGAAGGCTGCATTTTTTTTTTTCCTCATTTCTTCGCCAAAGAATCACCAACAGCGTGCTCAACTGCAATATTTCCACGCAGACGTCCACCCTACAGACCGCTTCACTTTGCACAGTTTAATGCCTTTTAGCTTCTGCTGAGTGTTTACCGAGCAGCTGAGACAACACAGATCTGAGAGCCCGGCCAGCTGCCGGGAACAAAGCACACCGCCGAGAGACGGCGCAGAGGCATCTCCAGGTAACGGGGTGAGGACGGAGAGAGGGGCGCGGAGGAAATGACCCATTGCCCTACTGACAGAAAAAAAAGACATGACGAAACACGGGAAGCGGGCGTGACACACATTCTCCCCTCGCTCACACACTAAGCGTTGCCATCTGTTGTTTATCAGCTCTCCTTGTCCATTTTCTCCCTCTCCCCTCATTTGATCTACGCATCATTACGTACATACACCCAGAGAAAACTCTTCTCACAGTAACTCTTCCTGCTGACCCATCATCTGACATGATGGGAAGGCAGGTGAACGGTTTCCCATTTCTTCTTTTTACAGCAGCCACCGGACCCTAAACGAAGCCGAGGCTCTATCCAATTTGTGTTTTGCTATAGGGTACGGGCAAAAATGGTATGTAAACATTATCACCGAAAGAAAAAAAATGAGTCAATGCCTAATGAGGCCAGAACACAAAAGCAAACGAGGAGTAATTGAACATTTGTGCATTTCTGAAGCGAGAATATTGTGCTGACGGTGGCGATAAGGCAACAAAGAAATGACAGCGGCCAGGTTTCAGGTGCCGTTCCCCCCCAAAAAGCTGCTTCAA
>JAOXYL010000051.1:16212263-16230673 GCA_028564955.1 Terapon puta
GACGGCGGGAAGAGCGTCGAGAGCACAACGCGGGGACGGCGGCTGCGGGATGAAGTCGATTTGTCGCAGAAGAAAGGGCGCCCTGAATAACCGCTCCTCCGGTTGAGCGCTCGAACCAGACTTGCAAAATAACATGAAGAGCCTCTATAATTAATCTATGTCAAATGTGCGTCAAAGCTGCTAAAATTAAACAAGTCTTGTTCTGAGAGGCAGAGGAGAGGAGCTTGGGGGGGGTGGAGGCGGGGGGTGGATGGGTACGGGAACACACAGTGAGGTACTTATTACTGTTCCCCTCAATCCCCCACTGAGCCAAAGTGGGGTGTCAACAGCCTGCAACGATCTGTCAGGCCAAAAGCGATTGGAGCAAGGCGTCAGTATTTCAACAGAATATCGTCCGCCATTTGGCGTCTTTGAATACTCATATAAAAAGAAAAAACATTTACCATCTTTTCATACAAAGTCCTAAAAGCCCCACTAACTGATGAGACGTGGGTTTAAAAAGTTTTATATATGTATGAATATGCATCAATTCTTGATCAACTAAGATATAGCTCTTGAGTTATGAGGTTGAGCTACGTGGATATGGAACCATACATTTAAACAGAAAAATCATTGTTAATTCAAAACTGTCAACCAGCCCTCAAAAATCGATCTTTCCCTGTAACTGTGCCTCTATGTTAGTGTGTGTCACTGCATACAACCAATTCTCAAAAAAAAAAAAAACACTTGTTTTCAACAGTAAAACACCCTGCTCAGCAAGTCTTAGTCACAATTTAGAAAAAGAATATAACATATCTAAGGTATATTTATTAATACTCTTTAGGTTGAGTAATTATGCCAATATATAATCACCAGATTATACCAGAGATTTTTGGTGGCTGTCAGCTTTCACTGACATTTAGACACAAGATTGTGTAAAATGGGGCATTTTACAGTATTACTATCAACACTGTTGCTTTGTGTAATGAACTTTTGCCTTAAAAAAACAAGAATGATCAGTTCATTTATATGAGCACTGCTCGGTGCAACCAATTCCAAGATGTAAGATAACCATACTTCATTTACTTTTGTTTTATAATTTCTTTGTATTATCTTCACTCTGCAAAACACGTCTCTTTTTAAGTTACCACCACCAAAAAAAGCTCATTACACACATTCGGCGTATTCCTCTCTGGCATTTGACATATCATTAAAATAATATACCCGCTCGTTCTACATACTCTGGATCTCCACTGTTGCAGTGACAGTAAACATGTTTAAAAAGGCCTTACACGGTTCCCTCAGACAAAAGCTGAAAAACAGCAGCACATCTTCGCCTCGTTGACCAGCAGCCATCAGATATCAGATATCAGTTACTGTTGCGAGTCAACAGCTGTCGTTGCTCTGGTTCCAGCTTGTTTGGGCATGTGCTGATGTTTGTCAGGATCTCCTGGCTCTGATGCTACCTCATGCTGTGGCAGACATGGTATCCAGGCTAATCACATGCATCGCAGCGCCCAGATCCACGCTGTGAATTCACATCGCAGAATTTCCCACGCAACAAACAACAAAAACTAATGGGCTGCTTAATCGCTAGCAAAGCCATCTAAGAAGGAATTCAGAAACGCGTGTTATTGTGATGGCACAGCTGGATATTTGTGTCAAACAAAATGGGCCACGCTGCCGAGTTTCCTTATCAAAGCGAGGGCAAGGCTGTATTTTTGGAAGACTTGTTTGATTTCGATGCCAGCAAGTCCCCTGCTTTTTGACTGCTAGTATTCTCGCTGAAAAAGTGCCATAAACAGTGCAAATGAAGCTTAATTTGGCCGTTGCTGTGAGAAAACCAGCATTTCCAAGACAGCACCGCTTTCCGTCGTGCAGATGACTCCAGTGCAGGGGGCAGAAAAGAAGTCATTCCATCGCTGATTGAACAGAGTGGATTTCAGGGACGCGTCCCCGCAATCTGCTCCGAAAGAGAATTTATCACTGATTAAATCCCGACAAAGCTACGAGGGAATGAAGATTACAATTCATTTCAAACAGGGAAACTTCGCACAAAGTTTCGCCTTATTTAATAATTCCACTTTGACTGTACAGAGCAGCAGTCCAGTTCACCTGACAGCTGCAGGACATGACTGGCAGTGAGACCGAATCATCCACAGACAACCGCACTTTTGGACAGAACAATTTACGATCAAAGATAATTCTTCGAGTAAGATGTGAAGGCGCTTTTGTGATTCTGGTCGCCTCCTGTACAGCAACACAAGCCACCTGGAGAAGATAAACACCCGCTAACTGTATATAACAAAAGTGGCTCACATCAGCCAGTGTGCCTGTGCAGAAATTGCCGCTGTGTGCACAAGCTTTCAGTAGGAACTGTCAGAGCTGACACACTTTCTCTCTCACTGCCCACAAATACCCATACCTTCTGCTGGTTAATATGGCTTTAGTTTTGTGCTCTATGTGCTGGCTTTTGATCACTGACTATTCCAGTTTCCCGGTTGACTATATCATTTTGATATTGGCTTGGTGGACCTATTATTACCAAGATTCATCCATTTCAGCTGACTTGAAAGCAGCTGATCCTCTGAATCAGTTCCTTTAATGCATAAGCACTTTCCGAGCGTGTGGAGCATGCAGTTACCATATGCAAATGCCTCTTATGCAAATGCATATGATAACTGTTATTTCCTGTACGCTAAACTTCTATCCATCTATTATCCATAGCTGCTTATCATGTGTGTGGCCGCAGGGATCCGGAGCCTATCACAGCTCATACTTTGCGAGAGGCAGGGACACCGGTCTATCAAAGAGAAACCGTGCTGCATACATTCATTCACCATCATCCATGCTCACCTTCACCTGCAGGCAATTTAGAGTTGCCAGGTGACCTAATCTGCATTTCATTGGACTGTGGGTGTAAACCACAGCCTGTGAAGGTAACCTGTGCAACAAGGAGAATCATGGAAACTCAACACAAAGGCCACACAGAAAATCCAGGGGTGCCAGAAAGGTGAGGCTCCAGGTAGCACTGGAGTCTCAGGTTAATGGGAAATGTGATCCATGAACTACTTTAGCCTCATGTATCACAGCTGCACTTCTACATTCACAGACCCCTACACCAACAAGATCAGAAAGCATTTCAGGAAATAAACACACTCAATATTTCTTTGTTGGTGAAGTACCAGGGGTTTTAATTATTATTTCCCTCCTGCATTATTAATTCTAACCTTTAGTGCCGTCATAGCTTATTGTCAATGTTTTCAATGTCACCACTGGGATTATTTCCACCATCCTTTCCTTCACTTTCACCACACTTCAACTTTCCATTGTGGACAGACAGTCTTTGGCAGAATGAGTATATGCAGCCAGTGCTGCATATTCAACTACCTTGGAGAATTCGCTAAAGTTGATTTTGAAATTAGTATACCAACAGCTTTACACTCCCGACTAATCTACTTCAGACAAACAGCCCTCTGCCTGACACGGCATTTAAATACATCAAACGCAGCTGCCAACTAAGTGTGGGTTCAATCAAATGAAGAGTCATTCAATTTGTCATTGCAACTAGTTTGGAATAACTCAGGCTCTAAAAGACCTCAGTAAAAAGGGAAATATAAATCTAGAAGTCAAGGCATCGCATGTCCCTGAACTCGACAAAGGAGAGATGAAAGACTGATCTCTGCTCATCATTTGCATATTATCTAACAGTGTTTACAAGAAAGAAGTCGGTGCTGTGACCAGATCTGTGATTTGCAGCCCCATTGTGAAGTCAGTACATCATGCCAGCTCTTTACTCAAGTTCAAGCCTCAACTGGCAAAACAACTTAACTTCAAAACAGGGAAGTCAGAAGTATGATTCTAAACAAAATCATTTCCATATAAATCAAATCCATTGGACACCAAAAGACCCTTTTTCTTGCCTCTTCCCTTGGAAATCCCACTCTGTGGCTCAGCACGAAATATTTCACAGGGCAACATCCCAGCATGATACCTCTCTTAAGAAAAATGGAAAATCCCTTTTTACACATGTAATGGGTCAGGGGAAACAGTCCCACCTGCAAAGAAGCAACAAATGCTTGAGCTGACGCAGGACAACGTGCCCAGGCAGTTTGGACTTTAAATCACCTGCAACGTCTGAATAATCTTCTAAACTGGCGTCACACTCCACCTCAAGTCACAAAAATTCATTTCATCACAATGCTGAGAGCAGTCTTTGAATGAAAATGAAACAACATTGATTAATGAAGCTCTTGAATAGGTACTGAGAGTTGTACATACTGTACCAAAATAAAGAAGAAATAGAAACCTAAAATTCCAAAAAAAAAACATTTATTGATTCTGGAAAATTCTGACCCATGAAGGCTTCAGTTTACAGTGTTTGTGTACTCCACTACCTGAGCACCATGAAAAAAGAAGTTGAGAGGGACTTCTTAAGGGGAATTTATCAGGTAAGAAGTGTATCACTCCCCACTCATAATGCTTAGTATCTTTGCCTCGCTCTTCAGCAGCGTCAAGTGTTTTTGGAAATGGACATGGGCGGCTGAATGAATGCTGATATGAGAAACATAGGGCTCTCATTTGCAACTTTTATATTTTATCTTTGCTGAAAAGCTCCTGTGTTTACCTATTTAATATTCACCCAGAGCCGGGCACCATAAACAGTGCCGCTCCAAAGCCATTTAAGAATAAAGAGCCAGTTAGGAAAATAAAGTGTGAGCAATTGACAAAGGGCATTTGGCATTCGGGCTGATATGAAAATATCTGTGCTGTCCTTTAGGTTGTTTACTTTATCCCACCACCGTCTCACTACTTTACCTTGAACAACTTTACACTGGTCAATAATGTGGCCTCCTTAGAGTGAACTCCACTACCAGCTTCTGCCAAAACCCCAACAACCCCCACTGGTTAGCAAGCAACAAGCATAGTTGAAAAGCTAATGCTGGACCATCTTTTACTTGAACACACTATACGTTGGCCCTGTGACTGACAACCAGGGTGTCCCGATCATGAAGCGGCTAATGGTTGGATGGATGAGGCCCTGTACTTGCAGGTGCATGGCACAGTCTCTTGGGTAGGCTCGTCACATATAGTTATTTTTAGGACCTTCAGACAGACTGATATCTTCTTTGAGTGGTCAGAAGCTTGTCCGTGGTTTATAATGCAGAGCTGACCAGCAGCAAGTAGACAGCTTTAAATCTCCTTCACTTCAGGGTCAAGGTTTCAAGGCGAGAGATGCCATATGGAAATTTAAGCACTATGAAGTGCTCTCCTCACTGAAAATACCAAAAAGAATAGAGCCGAGGTGCTGAATTTAGAAAAAAGACAGAGATAAAAGGATACTGAGATAAAGCACATAAGAAATTGCAAAATGAGGGTCTGAGATACTGGACTAGTGAAGATGGTGCAGCTTCCCACCCATCACCCCCCCACATCTGCTGTCCCTCCAGTTCACAGGTGAGCCTTTCCACTTTCATTTCTAAATGAGTCGCCAGAGGGCTGTTAGGAGGGATTCAGAGGGGCGCTGAAGCCCCTTGGGGATTTGATCTAGCATGAGGTAATGAGCGGCGGCATGGTTAAGGAGTCAGCTGAGCCCTTATCGGAGAGTGGCAGGCTCAATTCCCAGGTGCCGACACCGTGGCAAGATTGCTTCTGGGGCGACGCTCAAGTCCATCTCCACTTCCATCCAAGTCACTTTGTACCATGTCCAGATGGATGGTGCACACAGTCCTCAGCGCACTAACTGTACTTGACGCCCATCGCGCGCTGACCATCAATTACACCCTCCATTTGGTATCGGTTTCGATTTAACGGACGCACGTGAAGGCACTGCTCTATCTGTCTGTATTTTGCAGCAGAGGTGGATTCCTGCAGCGTCTTTCACCTGATTGGAGCTGGATTGGTGGCACATTTTGCTGCTGGAGGGGAGAACCTGTGGTAGCTCTTAAATTAGATCTTGTAGCTTAGATGGAAAAGGTAACAATTACCATGATGGGAATCTTGTGAAACCAATCACATAAATATAAGACGTTCAGACGGGGCGAAAAATGTAGAAAGAGTTGCCCAGTTTTTCTTGACAACTAAACAAGATGATGACACCAAAGCAGGTCCAGACTGAAGAAGGGCTACACAATCAACTTCTCAACTCATGGCACCACATGGTCCCATATTAACTGATTGTTACTACTATTGTTTAACTACATCAAACCAAGTGCTCACAATTTCTCAGTAAAGTGCGACGACAAATGACAACATGTTGCAACCACATGAGAAACTGAACAGGAGGAGGGGGAACAACGCTAATTTAAAATAACAACAACAAAAATGTGTCAGAATGGAGAAATCCACTGATGGTGGGGTAGAACAAATAAATGTATCCACCCCTGAAACAACTGAAAAAGGGACTGTAGTTGTACAGTAACAGCTTATGGAGTCGTCTGTGTGGGAGTGACAGTTCAAAGCCCTCGTGTTACTTTGCATGTTACTTTGTTGGGAACTCTCTGAGGTGGTGTTTGAGCTCAGTGCTCACGGCAACACATCAACTTGCTCAAAATGACAATACTACTATACTATACTGATGGTGAGCAGGCATAATTTTCACTATCTCAGTCACTTAACACACTAAAAAACGTCAAAAAAACAAAAAGTTAGACTGATAGAAATCTTAATTTGACATGGCACTCGATTAAAGGTCACGATACGATATTTTGCAATTCATCCTCTGGGGATCATAAATGTCAGTACCAAATGCCACGGCAATCCATTCAATAGCTGTCGAGATATTTCATTAAAAATAAAAGATATCAACCTCGTGGCGCCAGAAGAAGAGTCGGCGGATCACAAAAGTCAGCAGGATCCATCCTCTGGAAACATTTTCTGCATACAAAATTTGGCTCCTGCAAAATTTTGAAATGTGTAATAAATTAAACATTTAAAAAAAAAAAACACTGCTGCTAAAATTGGAGGTCTGCAGAAAAAGGCTGACTGTTCCTTCAAGTACAAATGCGTTTCTGTCTACATACTTGTGTGCCTGATTTCTGGCATGTGACCTCAGTCTCGACAGTCACGGTCCAGGCTGTGCGACGCAAATCTGAGCCCTCATGCTTTCTCTCTGACATGGGTCATTATGAGTTAGTGTCTTCCCAAGAACACGGGGATAGAGTCCCTGACAGCAGTACGTACAAGTGTCATCGGCAGCCTGCTTTTCTGTAGGAACTCTGATTCTGAGAAGCCATCCGAGTGACAAACCCACCACACGTGGATCATCCCGACTCTCTTTCACCCTCGTTATCATTTCTGTAACCAATTCATAGAAAGGATTCACTGCACATTAAACACCGTCACATGTGCTGCTGTTTGGTAAAAATACCCTCTACTTCATCGCTGACTATTCCGGGGATTTTTGTGGGTTTTTTGTCCATGTATGGAAGTTTAGGAATGTGGCACGCTTAGACCAGCTTTATATAATGGTACAAAAATCTGATCTCACAATAATTTAGAGCCGCTCTCAACAGCCCTGATATACACTTAGAAGTTAATATAGTTGTTTTTCTTTCTAATAATACTTTGGGATCACGGAAACATTTCTCCTTAATGCTCGCCCTCATGATGTAATGTGATTTGCTGTGGCACCTGGACCAGACAATGTTCGCTTGGGCCGACTCTATTCAGTGGTTCGGAAAACAACACTTGATTGCGAATGGCTGTGTGCTCAAAACTAAGCCCCTAAATCAGCGAACACAGAATACTCCTTTTGCTGAGAAGGTGAACTGATTTGGAGGACGGAGGTGGAGATGCAGGTCTTCCTTTCCTCGACGCAGCTGACCAATGACGAGCGAGCGAGCGGCGTTCACGGGATGATGACGTGTGTGTAAAAATGTGAGGGTAACACTGGTCCTTGAGTAGAGTTGGCTTTAAAAATGCACAATGATCTAAAGTACACAACTTGAAAAATATCAGCGGGGTAAACACACGGCCGCGCCAACAAAACCGGTTCTGCTCCTCTAAGCCGGTTAAATATGAAAACTAATCTTTCTCTCTGTGTTTTAGTATTTCATCCAACGGAAGTCCAGATTTTTCAAAAATGTTCACATTTAAAAACGCTCCAAGTGTGGATAGCTCAGAAAATTCTAGTCGCCTTTTTGAACACAGAGAGAGAAGACAGATTTTTGGTGCTTTTTTTTTTTAACCAATCAAGATGTAGAACAAGATAATTAGCTGTCTTCTTATTGTTCGCTGTGAATTCAAGCAGAACAGCCAAACACTTAACTCATTCATTAATTCATTATTATTTACTCAGCAGAAATTCGGATTATCAGTCAATCATGTTTAACATATTACCTGCTAAATATCAGTGTGCAGCACGTGAGGACGCAGCAAACGGCCTCGCAGACTCACAGGCGCGAGCATCTACTGTCAGTTATCGGGAAAAAAGAGGGAAGAAACCTCAGGAAAATGTTCAAGCAAAAAGGGGAACACATTCATGAGTTCCAGCTCCTCAAATGTGAACATTTTTCTTAGTTTCCAATGACAGTAAACAAACATTGTGGCATCGGTCACACAGAAAACATATCCCTCGGAGGCCTGAGAGCCTATGATGGGAATTCTTTGGCAAATCTTTGACATTTTAGACGGCAAACAGTTAAGGAATTATAATAAAAAAATCCTTGGTTGCAGCCCTCGTGTGAATGTAAAAATGTTCATTACTCCTTAATGCGGAGCTCTTTCCTGCCTCTGACTGAGCACAAAGACTCAGTCATCTGCAGGCAGAGAGACACATGAACACAGAGAGAGAGAGAGAGAGAGAGAGAGAGAGAGAGAGAGACATAAACACTAACTTGTGGATATTATCTCCATATGCAGCAGCTATGGTACATTAGGCCTTTCACTGTGGACATCGTTGATACACGTCCATACATCAGGCAGGAGACGCCCGTCACCTCCCATTTCTATCCCGCTCAGCAACGGGCGGACAAAGGAAAAAGCACGTCTTTGTGTTTTTGTTGTTCCTCCACCCGCCCCGCTCTGTCTGCACACTGCGTATATCATTTTCTAATGTTAATAGCCTGCTCGGGTATTCTCCGTCTGCGAGGACCTTATGAGACTTAAAGCCCAACCCCATATTGTTATGGCCCCTTTTTTTTTTTTTTTTTTTTTTATTTGCCTTTGCTCCGTCTTGCTTTCCCACTCATCGCGTTATTATTCGGGCTCAGAGGCGAGGGACCACATCGCGGCCCGCTTTCATTATTTTACTGTTGTTTTGTATAGATTTCTTTTTTGCTACGGAGGCTGGAAAAAAAAAAAAAAAGTAGGTCAGGCAACTTTAATATTCATGTTAATAGTAAATCACATTCCGCGGCTGCGACGTCGAGTATTACATTAGGAGGCAGGTAAAACGGTAAAAAGTTACAACCTCAATTTTGCAGAACAGACGAAAAGAGAGGGAACATGATGTATAGCCGTCGTCAGCAGAGGCAAAGCGGTGGATTTTTATTTATTAATTTTTTTTCATTCGTCTGCTGTAACCCTGTTTTCTTCCCTGGCCGACTGCAAAACCTCCCCCTGTTGTAAGTTTCAGACATAAACACTGGGCCTCTTCAGAGAGAGAGAAATGGGAGAGCGAGGGAAAACGGGTGAAACCGGACACGGAAAGAGAGGAGAAAACTGTGAGGACAAAGAGGGGAAGATAGAAGATGGAGAGGCGAGAGGAGAGGTGGAAGACCTGTACAATATGAAATGATAAAGGGGAAAAAAGGAGGGAAAAAAGAGAGAAAGAGGACATTTCTTGGCTCGCGCTCCTCCTCCCCTCATGTGCAGGCCATCTTAATGAGAGCCACATTTAGGTCAGCGGCGGTTGGCTTTTTCCCCTCTTTTTTTCTCCTCTTCTTTCTCTCGTCTTATTTTCCCTCCCCACCCCCACCTCCTGAGAGGACGATAAAAAAAAACAGCGCTGTGTGGTTTGGCTATGAAATTACAGTGATTTCACAAAGAAAGAAAGAGGGAGAAGGCAAAAAAAGGAGAAAAAAAAAGGAGGAGAAGCATTTTGAGTGCAAGCTGAAAGTGGGTTTGGTGCTGGTTTAAATGCTGCTGGTAGTGGTGGTGAAGTGTGTGTGTGTGTGTGTGTGCTGAGGGTTAAAATCACTATCATTCCTCTCCACAGAGAGGACACTTGTAAACAAGACACTCTCGTGCCCACTTGAGAAAATGCTCCGAGACTCAACCTATACTTATGGAGCACCCAGACAAAGGGAGACAAAAAAAACAAAAAACAAAAACAGCCCAAATAAAGAAAAAAATAGTTGTTCCGTCTCATCGTATTTCTCTTCTCTCTGCTGGTCCTGCTGCTGCGGATTGGAAATCCAAAGAACAGGAAAACAACATATTCCACTGTGGAGCTATTTTTCAAAAAAGAGGAAGGCGTGAGGTGAGGAAATGGGTATATTTGCCCATGAATGTACCCTAGGAGGTTAGTCTGGGCCGAATGGGTACATCCATCCTGCCGCTCTGCTGATGCCGTACCAATAATAGATGAGCATGGGCGGGAAGGGAGCGTGTGGAGAGCGCCGTGATTGGAGAACGGCGCCGTTAAAGGAGTTTTCTGCGGCGTGACTTGGGGGACGGAGAGAGCGGGGAGGGGGGGGTTAAGTTAATACACTGCAGACAGAGACACTGACACCGGGATTGAATTCACAGCATGTTTGTGGAAGTTTTTCAGTTCCGTTGTCAGAGTTTTTGAAATACGCCAGCATTGGAGTAATTACCATAAACATGGCAGGCCATTACGAAGCCTGCAGGAGAACTATATTTACTCTATCGGCCTTTTTCCACTCAGCTAGGGGAGAAGGGTCTGACACAGATGAGACATTACGGGGCAAATAAGTGTACGAATAATCAACACTCTAATACATTTGTAAAAGTTTGGCCGGTTATTTTTTTAAATAACAATTTGTCACAGTTTTTTTTTTATTTTCTGCTTTTGAAAAATGAGTTAATTTACTGTCATTTTTATCACAAGGTTGTCATCACTCATGACAAAGAAGTTCAAACTGAGGCTGCAGAAGGTGACATATTATATATTATATATCTGACTTCCCTATTATGAGTCCAATATAATCATTGTGTAAAATTAGTGAAATTCCCCTTTAACGTGGTAAACACGGCCAGCGGAACAGAGCTACAAACTGCAAAAGTGCTGCACAACACACACGCATACATCGAGCCAATCAGAGCACTGCTTAGTTGAGACTGGAGATCATTGCAGGTTGGCCCTGATTGGCTGTTCCACTGTCCGAAGACACAACTCAAAGTGCAGGTCAGTGTCACGGTGAAATGTGATCATGGCAGATGCAGTTAGATGTGACAGCGTCTTCATGGAGTCTGAGGCTACATTCGATAACTGTTGATGGTTCCCGGACAGCTGCAGATTTTCTGGTTTATACAGAGCAGCACGAGCACTTCGAGCACAGGCTTACATCCCATATTGTCTAAGACAGAGTGCAGGTCTCTTATCTGCGGACATAAACACGCTGTGCCGTTAGTGACTTTGTCGCTGTGGGGAGAAGGACTCACCTTCGTGTGTGTCTCTGTCTCGTTCCTCGAATCGATACGGTCGTGACGCTGCTGTAAACAAGTAACGTTTGAAGCGTTTCCGACGTGGCTGTACGGCGTCAGCACGCAGTTTGACACTAATCTCTGTCCATTTTCACTGTAATGAAGTGGGGAAAATGAAAGGCTCTGCAAACAGTGGATCTATATGTCCCGGCTGGATCCTCCAGCTTTAATCACACGCTGACATGTCCTTAAGAAAAACCCTGAACCTCAGTCGCCGGGCCAGAGTCTTGCACGTTAGCATGCTGTCATCGGTGTGTGAGTGTGTGTAGTGAAAAGCATCACATGACGCCATTTTATGTATCCCATATCTATTCATCGGGAAATGATGATCACAAAATAAAGAGAACTGAAAGATCCAAACACACTGGCAGCATTGGTTTGTATGTGAGCCTGTACACGTGTGTGTGTGTACGTCAGCGTGTCAGGATATCCTACTGTCCTACTTTACAGCTCTGACCGATGCTCGCTTTCCATAAAAGCACAAATTTTATCACCTTCTGTCGTTACTGCGCCTTGACTCCTGTCTGTGTGCTGTTTCAAATGTCTGCTGCTGCACATGAATGGACGAAGCATTAAGTGATGGTGCCAATGTGTGCAGTAAAATCAACACTATAGCGAGTTCAAAAGTTAAAAAAAGACGCAATGCCGAGCTGTCCTGTATTAATTACTGCACGTTTCCTGGTGTGAAGGTCCAGTGTGTTTGAATGGCTCCATTTTTATAGTTTATTATATAGCGCTCGCCCCTACTTTGCACTGTTTTTTTTTTTTTTTTGGACTGCTCAGGCTTCATCCAATCACACACACACCCATACGATGATGGAAGGGAGCGATCGCACAGCTGGGGCACAATCGAGAACAATTTGGCGGCACTTCGGCAGGCGAGGGGGGTCCAACAGCGTAACCCTGGTCCACTTCACGGGCAACGCTTACCGTAACCATGACAGCAGACTACGTGGGATTATTTGGCTCGTTTTTACAAATAAAGAAAACCGTGAATGTTAACTGGACAAGCTCAACAGGAAGAGGTAGAAACATCTGGAAAACCTGCAGAGGAAACTAGATCCACCCTCGCGTTTAGTTCCGTCGATTAAACCGCGCTCTCTCAGTTTCATGCGCCGCGTTCATCGAGCGCCCGTCTCTCATTTTACGAAAAACCAGCCAGTCAGAGGAACGAACGAGACCAGTGGCAGCGAGAGCCAAGGTAAGAGCGGGATGTGTGGAAAGCTCCAGATAAACAGGCGATGAAAGGAAAAAAAAAAAAAAGAGAGACGGTGAAAAGAGTGAAAAGGCCCGATTCAAAGAGAAATCAACAGAGCCATACTGGCGTAAACGCAGAGCAGCCCACACAAAGCTACGTGGGAAACGAGACAGAGACGTCCAAGTGAAAAGCTCACCAGTAATGTGAGTGGATGTGATGTGGAGTCTAATTGCCCTGTAATTAAACACACATGACCGCCCCCCTCCCTCTCTCTCCCTCCCTCTCTCTCTCTCTCTCTCTCTTTCTCACACACACACACAGGCCTGGCCTTTGTCGAGCAGCTAAATGAGGGAAACTCAAATCGGTGTTTGGCTGCGGTGCTTTGGCCCTGGACGTGTCAGATAGGCCTGACTGTGTTAACACCAGGGATAAAAGGGATGAGTCATGACTCTGTGTGTGTGTGTGTGTGTGTGAGAGAGAGAGTGTTTGGTTTTGCTCCACTTGTAAGAGCCATCAGTAACTACATGTAACTCTTGACCAAACGGTCTTTTCCTCCTTTATTGGTGTTCACCTGCCCGTCTACGACAGACGTGTGACTTTTTTCCTGCTAAAAATCCATTACTGATGCTTTTAATGATTCTCTCTCCGGCGCCTCTTTCCAAGTACAAATGGCCGCGCCGTTCCGGGTGTCGTGTAACGTCGGCGGCTTCTCCGCTAATGAGCCGCTGTCCTGATGAGCGGCCACGCTGGGCCGGACCACGGCGGACACCGGGGGGATGTAATGACGGCGTACAGTGAGAAGGGTTTTTAAAATGTGTGCTATTTCAGTGGATTTGTGCAGAACATTCAGTGACACACCTGCACTTTGCGGGTGGGTAAGGTTTACATTTAAAGGGTGAACAATGGCGCAGGAGGCCATTAGGTCGCCTGTAGTCAATACTTCGTTTTTTTTTTTCCCCCGGAGATAAATTAATTTTTTTGTTTCTGATTGTTTCTGATTTTAGGCACTGATCACTGTCACTCTGGTCATTATGAGTGACTTCTACTGCATCTGAAATCCTGTACCCATCTTTGCTCTGGTGGGAAACTCGATTGGCAGACGTATGCAGACGTTGGCCAAAGCAACCAAGAAATGTATCTGACTTACAAGTAAGTAAGTCGCGATCACACAATCAACAAAATGTAGGATCCTGTGTCACTGAGCTGCTGGAAGTTTAACCTTAATCCCACTCCTAATCCTCAACGAGTCATGAGGAAGAAATGAGGAATGGTAAAATATTCTTGCTCTAGAGGGTTTTTTTTTTCCTCTATCCTTATGAGGACATTCGGTTCTGGTGAGAAAACAAGTACGAGAACAACCACACACAGACTCACACACACTCCTGAACTCCGAGCCCAGATCAGATGTACGAGTGAAGCCGACAGTGGATTATAACATAAAAGCCCGTGAAATGGAACGGGGAGTAAAGGAGTTTCTTACGAAGTGGCTTTGGCTGCTCCCCGGCGCCGACGGCGGGCGGAGAGAGCCGCTGAGGTGACAAATTAAAACATGTCCTCTGTGTGTTTCCCGCGGATTGCATGGCGAATTGTTACCTCGCTGCAAGCTCTGAGCTCCCAAAAAGGCACTAATCCCCAAAACAGACCTCCAGAGTTTGGAGAGAAGTGTGGGGGGGGGGTGCACGGTGGTAGGGGAGGACGCCTGCAGCTATGGATAATGTAATAACAAGCATATAATCTTACAACTTCTCAGCACGTAAGGCTCCGTCCCTCGGCGCGGGTGAAGAGGTCAATGAAAAAACATGCTTGTGTAATAACAGAATAACATACTCGAACTGGTGCTTGAAAAACGCCATCTTTCCCGACGCATCGCTCGACTTATTACATTAGTTACGGCGCGACGTTTAACTGATGCGTAAAGTTGAATCGACGTTCATGAGCTCGCCTGATACGCCGAACCATAATAGGCTAAACTGTTTTGAAGCCGTTTCTCGAGGCACTTTAACCCGCCCACTCAAATTCAAATCTTCAAGTCCTTTAGGTTTTTTTTTTTTTTTTTGCTTACTAATGTTTGGGATTTTAATATCGTAGGTTCCGCTATCTTATCTGTGCTCCTTCTGACTTAAACACGCTCTAGCACACCCACAGACCAATTTCCAAATTAACATTTTTATCAGCGGTTTTAGGGAAAGTGTTTTCCTCAGAGTTCCCTTTTATGAGCGGTATGTTCGAAGCGCATTATCAGTAACTTGTCTGATACGGTGTAAAGAGTGAACAGCGGTGATTGGTCCTCAGACTCATCCATTCCCACGCTGGATTCAAGGTACCTTAACACATGTGATGGAAAACATGCAGCACTGATCAGCTTAGTGGCTCTGTTTACACTGGATTAAGTTATTGATGATCCAAACAGCACCCTACTGCTGCTGCTGCTTCACATTAAAAGCGTTCCGCCTGACCAAAGGCGGCTGGGCTTTTATTGTGAAGGAGCCAACGCGAAACTCGACGGATTTTTTTTTCATCAGCGGATCAGTTTGAAATATGTCAGGGAGTAATGGGAATGTCAGAGGCAGCCACAGTGAGCCGTTAGATGAAGAGCTGCAGGCGACAGGCTGCACACCTCCGACTTCTCAGCAAAATAATCTGCACCTTCGCCGCGTCCTGCTGTTTTGTGGGAAACTACTCTTGCCGCGTGGAGCATGAAATTAGATCACGGTTTCTCGTGACATGATGGAAAAATACTGGAAATTGAATGATTGATTAGGAACGTAATTCTTGATTAAAAATAATTTAAGTTTGTTGCTGTAAACAGACACACCAGCTGTCTTCTGGTGTATTTCCAGTAAAGTAATCATGAGGGCGCAGAATGTTAACTACAGGTGGCACCAGATCAACCGGGACTGACGTTCATGGTTACAACTTTATAACGGCCCGTGGTCTTTTACTCACAGCTGGTGGCTGATGCAGGTTATGGTTCAAGTTTCATTCTGCTTGACTGAATTGACAGAGTTTTTCATGAAATTTTGTAAAACTTTGTAAAATATGTTGGGAAAAGATATACCCGTATGCTTATCAAACAGTGTTTTTATTAGTTGTTGACGGTGCCTCTCCTGATCTGCAGTGCTCCCCGAGGCATTCACTACCATTAAAACTGAGATGACACACAGATTTACCTGTTAAAACAGTGAGGGGCAATATGAATGATCTAATATCTGTTTTCAATCCTGTCATCTGGACCGAAACAAATATATGTCATGTTGTATAGCAGAACCCAAGTACAAGGAAAACTGATTCTGACAGCGTCCACCGAGACAACAAAAGACAAAGACTTTAAAAACCACCTCTGACCTTCATTCAAAGTTTAAAGAATACCGTATTTTCACTCTCCTTTAGAGTTTAAAGAGGTCGAACTAGGCGAGTTGCAGTCAGTATTTGCGTTATGGTGCAAACAGCGTCAGTGATTAAAACTGAGAAAAGAAACACGAAAAGTGACTGAAAAAAAGTTTGGTGTGATTTTCAGGGGGAAAAGCTACATAGGAAAGTAAGTTTAACTCCTTTTTAAATGCACTTTTTTTTTTTAAAAAAATATGTGGACGTGGCATGTTCAAGTTAAAACATGCTGTAAATCGCTCATCAACAACAAGAAGACCAGCCACAAACTGGGTGCTTAATAGCCTTTCTTTGTTTATTTCTCACTCCGCAGATGAATGTTTCACCAAGGTATTGAGGAAATAATGGAAAAGTGTGGCTACTGCATAATGTGCAAGCAAATGTTCTTTCAAACACACACACACACTCTAAAAACAGGTGTTTTTACTAAATAGCAATGATTTGCAGACTCCACTGGTTATGAGGTTAACAGGGCCCTTGCAGCTCCAATTTCGGTGAAGGTGGCCTGCTTCCCCAACAGCTGGCAACTAACAACCAGCCATCCAAAAACAAAACCGCTCTGCAGAACTGGGAGGTTCCTGAGCACGCAAATGTCCCATGAAGACTTTTAAAGACTGTCATTCATCTTTTTTGGATTAAACCAATTTTCCCACAGCGAATACACAGTAACTCACCACCAAAGTTAACTTGATGGTCGATATCGATGTGTAGTGATTCATGTTTTTAGTACCATTTCTTGATTTAATGGCACTATAAGCACGTTCTGATAACTAACACAAGAAATAGCACCTGTTCAGCAGGTGATTCAAACTTTAGTTCAAGTTAAGGATTAGATCTCACATTACTCCAAATGATAAAATCAGTACATTAGAATAACTCGAAGTGTTAAACCTATAAGACCAGACTTTATTAAATGTGTTAGTGATATATGAAAGGCAACGGCCTACCCAATCTGAGATTTTGATTGTTCATTCATTGCGGGCTTATTCCGAAGCCATTTAGCAAGTCACTGGGGATTTGATGATCCATGGCGCTTCCATGCATGGCTAATCATGGCGGTTGTTAAATATGTAACACCTTATTAACCTTCAGCTGATACATGGCTGACGATAACACAGCTCGGCAGCGGTGATTAGCACACAAACACACTAATCATCCCCACATTTATGAAGCAGCTTTACCTATTGTCTTTAGCCACTGATTCGACACTACCGGAGTTTATGTCTTGATACAGTGGTTGTTTAATCGCGGTAGACGGACTGATGAAGCGGCAGAACGGGCCGACCGCGTCCCTGCTGCGTCGTGACGACTCCCGAGTTCAGACTTTGAAACAAGTTACACAGAAGGAAGAAGAGCTTCTGAGAGAGTTTCCCCCTCATTAGGGTTTGAAAGGTTTCTTTTAATGATATCCTCAGCGTCTCCCCAACAATGAAACAAGAATCTGAAAGGGAATCTGCGGTTCCTTACAACTCGGGTTTCATTTTTGCAGCTCCGATAACATCTTCTACCAGTTCTGATAACTTTGCACCCACCAAAGTAAGAGCTTTAAAGTAACTGAGACAGAAGGTCCCAAAAAACACATCCAGTCAGATAATCAAGGCGGGTTGTTGGATATCCCAACAAAAGTCACCTGTAATGCCTGTAATGCTGCACAGGGGAGCCTAAAACTGTGGGTTAGAGCTGAACCAAGACGAATGAGTTTCTAACCGAGTTGATCATCTTTTGTACTGATAATTTAACCAGGTAAGCTCCGGGCCAAGCTAAGCCCTCAAAGTGCTCAGTAGATTTGGTTCTGGGTCTTTTAAATCAACATTTCACCTTGGTTTCTCCACTGCTGCACATTCCTTTAAAAATACTGCTTTTAAAGGGTGTCAAAAGGTCATCCGTCTCAAATGCTGAACAGTTAAAGTGCGATACCAAAATAAACTCTGTGGGTCTCACTCACTTACTGCAACACCAACCCGAGTTTCAAAAGAACATTTGTTTAAAGAGGATAAAATGATTCTTCTTTTGCACATTCAAGTGTGACCCGCGTTGAAGCACAGCCACACTCCGCTGGCAGCGCTGCTCATTAATTTATGTGTTTACTGAAGGGCGGCGCATTAGCAATAATTACTTCACGACTAAACAGAGAAAAACAAGGCGCTAAAAGTGTATTTTGTTTAATCATGACCGTATGTGAACCTAGCGTCGAGAGCATTCGTAATCAGCCTCAACTGAGTCACCGCTTTTTTTT
>JAOXYL010000051.1:16258268-16270230 GCA_028564955.1 Terapon puta
GTTAGTTAGTTTCATGGGGGACACAGCCTGATGCCCCTTGTGGCAATTCTCCATACATAAGGAAATCAATATGAGACCAGCTCGCTTGCTTATCCCAATAATGGAAATTTGCCTTGATCAACACTATGACATCACTTTCATCCCATCTAAAATCTGGATACATAATTGTGGAATTTGCCTTTCAATTGCTGCGATCATTGTGACGGACTTTCTCTACCTCATATCTCAGTGACCCGTGAGAAAACCGTTCAACTTTTTAATGACTGCGGTGAAATGAGAGAGTGACTGAAGCACTCTAAGAAAAAAAGAGCCATCATTTCTACACAAAGGCTTTCACACTGTTTCAACTGATTTTTTGTTCTGGCTGACGCTCCAGTTCTATTTGAATTATTTCACGAGATCATCCCCAGTTGTAGGATGCTGCGGAGAAAAAAATAGGTTGTATCCACGCTTTCTGTGTTAGCTGGGAGCTTAATAGTGGACAAGGATTAGAGAACACAAAAGTAGGTGGGAGTCATTTACATTTCAAAAGGCCCAAATTGTATTGACATTGCTATAAATAGACTAAATACAGCTCAGTTATAGCCGCGGGCTGATGCTTGTGAACACTGCAAAGGGACCGAACAAGCTGCATTTCAGAATTTAAGACTGTCCAGCCACCAAAAACAAGGTTTGGGCTTGTAAAGCGTTCATCAATAACCGAGGTGATTCCCTGCAGCACTAGACTAAAAAAAAAAAAACAGATAATGTATCAGCGGTCTAAATAAATGTGGGAGGGAGACGTGACAAACCGGATCCCTGCGGAAAATATTCGCCATTATTGCTTTGTGGTGACTGAATGAACGTGGATGTGCTGACTGTCAGCTGCAGCGTCTGGTTTTAGGAAGCATGAAATGAAATGGGCTGACGGAGCAGCTGCTGCGGCTCGGCCCAGATGTGACCGCGCTTTAACGCGTCTTTCACACCGAAGGTCAGAGCACGTATCGGGTTTTTGCCAAATCACACAGAGACGCTCACTGTATCGTCCCTACAGTCAACACTACAACACGATGGCCATTCATTGGATTTATTTGAAAAACGACATTTTAAAATCTGTGGCTGCAGCCTGCAACTGTATCCAACTGATACTTGATACAAAGTGCTGTCAGCCATTTAGACCATTTCACTGAGGGTTAAGCATCAGCAGATCTCAGGGAAATGACACTCTGCAAACCCCACTACTCCACTACTTATCCTGGAACACGTGGAAGTGCTCTAATCGATATGAGCCATGATGTTTAAGTACTTCAGTGTTCAATAGAGTCTGAGGATTCAGTGCTCTCACTTAAAAAAAAAAAGATCATGTTAAATACAAACACATCCCATCCAAACAATCTGTCCTTGTTTAACACTTCAAGCTCTAACACCGTGTCCTTCTCCATGCCTCATACACACTGTCACACTTCATTTTTTTTATTCTCTTTTCCTCTGGCGACCCCGAGGTGCTCTGAGCCGGCGGCGTGAAAGAAAGCCGGAGGATTCGCGCCCGCGCCCCGGCTCTCGCCCGGCGAGCTATCACGGCGGGGTGCTGGGGGAAAAACAATGAGAGGCGTGATCTGTATCTGACAGCCACTCCAGCGGCGGAGAGATAGAGAGGGAGGGAGGACGGGGACGAGGGGTGGGCAGAGAATGGAGGAATAATACACGGCGAATGCTTTATCTTCTCGAGAGAGGGCTGTGTGGATTCACTTTGTAAAAAAAGGGAGCGGGGAGGGCTCTCCGGGGAGACAAAAACGGAGGGAGATAAAGTGGGTAATTTCAATGGAGGAGGCCAATCAGCTGCTTTACGTTATCGGGAGTCGAGCACATCTCAGTTTGGCCTCTTAGAGTCTATCCCCGTGCTGACACGTGGACAGACGTCGCCCGTAACGACAGCTCCGGCCCTGCCGCCGCTTTACTGTTTCACATCATGGGCGCCCATCCTGCACAGGCGCCGAATCCCTTCTTCTTCTCTCCCGTGGGGTTAATGCCCAGCGTGGAAACTACAGAGAGCTGGGATGGCACAGCGTACGCTTTCACTGCCAGACTCAACGTGAATGGATAATATTTGGTTTTTTTTTCTTTAACCCACTTTGGGGACTTTTTGCGAGACTAGGGATGGCGGTGGAAAGTTTGTAGGACGGCGACTCGCAGCCGAAGTTAGATGGAGAGAAGGGGAGGGAGACGGTGCCGTTCACGGCTCCTGCAGCACAAACATCAAGCGGCGGAGAGCCGGAGCCGCTTCCTTTTTCGCCGGGCATCGAGGACGCTCGCTTCTAATGCAGCCAACAGGCTCATTAAAAGAAAAAAAATCCCCGCGCAAAGTAGGAGCCGAGTTTTGTGATCTCCGTCTTCTGAAGCGCGAGCCAAGGGGCCGCGAGAATGACAACAGTCGCGGCGAGAGCCAATCATCTAACTCCCCTTCCTATCCAAACAGCGCCTGTCCAAGCCTTTCATAACTTTGCTGTGTAATGCGCGTCTGCACAGTTGATGTTTGAAATAGATGTTTAAAAGACATTTAAATGAGGTTTTTTTCCTAGATAATACAGCTGCACGGCGCACTTCAACTATATCAAAGTTATTAAAATCAATCCCGTGTACACGCCTGACAAGTGAATAGCTCTGCAATGCAGAAAGATATTGCCTGCATCCAAGCTGTTCTTTATTGTTTTTTTTTCCTTTTTTTTTTATAAAATAACAGAGTATAAAATAATAACTACACCCCTGTGTGATCTTGTTGGCCCTGCTGCCGTCTCCAGGGGATTGCTTAGTTTGTTGCTTCGGTGCAGACTTTGCCTGAGCTACTCGAGAGAACCGAATACTGTCGAGGGTTTATTTTGGCCATTTTGACCACTGGATCAGGACGTCCATACAACGAACAATTACCTAACATCTAAAACAGTAATCCTCACACTGCAGACTCAGGATAGTTTGAACAGTAACATGAATATTCTTCTGTTTCTAACACCCTTCTACAATATCTACAACTACCCCTGACTTCAGATTTTATATTCTCCACCGCCTTTTACTAAAGTTTAAGCGCTCGTCATAATCCACCTCTCACATGGCAGCTCTTTTATGTCTTTTGTTCCATTATTTTGACAGGCTCCTCTATTGTCCCACTGTATGGATTGGGGCGGGACATACAGTTACCCTGCCTGAGGCTCCATTATACCACTGCAGCCCACATCAAACTGCAAAAGCTCCGTACAAATCAATAGTTCCCTGAACGCATCACTTATGCTATCAACATGTGTAAGTAATGTCTCCAGAATACGCCGCTGTCAGGTTATGGCTGTTTTCCCAAAGGAACGCTCTCATTTAAAAGCAAAATGGCTTCTTAACTATTCCAAAAGGCGAAGCACTCCCATTCACTTTGCTCGTTACCTCGGTGAAAATGCACTCCGTCTCTGTCTGTGATAGCATGAGAAATTCATGACGGTCTGCTCTGCGTTGTTCACTTAATGTCTGTGGCATCAAACAAAATAAATTACAAAGAGTTTGAGGCCATTTCAGTGAAATAGGGAAAATGCTTTTTTTTTCTGAGGGGGGCGGGAGGCTTGTGTTAAGGAGAGTTTTGAACACATTTATAACCATTCGGTAAGGAGGCGACACAGGTTAGGGTGAAAACTGATGGAGAAACAGAGCAGGGGGTGGATGGAAAGACAAGAAGAAGGATGACACAGTTGGGAAAACCAAGGGAGGTTTTTTTATTCTTCAGGGTTTATACGCAGTGATTTAGTGTTTGAATGCTGTAAAAATGTTGGACAGAAACACTCACCAACCTGTGGACGCCTAACATCATCACTACCACTTTAAATAAAAAAAAAAACTGTAAATAGACATAAAAATACAGTCTTGCAAGTTTCAAGGTTATCATCTGTTTCTGCAGCAGGGTTATACTCAGATTTCAGTACTACTGACAAACACACATCTTTTGGTGCCATTCATGATGCACATTTTTTAAAAGACTAAAGATGCCACCAGTTTTTCCATTATGGGTGCACTGTATGTATTATGCATATATATATATTCACATTTAGCTTTACAAAGCCGCGTGAGACCAGGTAAACTCAGTCTCACATTCTTTTGTACAAAGCTAGTGATTTAGTATGCTTTAACCTTCAAACATTTTTTTTCCTTATAAAAATTTTTCTGTTTGACCATTGGCTGGTTAGGACTGTTGGTAACCACGAGAGGCAATCACCATGGGGACACACGCTGTTTGAAATCACCTCTTAAGATGGAAATCCAAGTAACAGAGCAACGGTGATTGATGAGAGTCGCTGATTTGTGGTCATTTCATTCCACAAGAGGTCACGAGGGTCAACAACGAGACCCGAACAGCTGAATGGAGAACATGCCGGCAGAGGACCGATACCTTTGCAGGGACACAACAACACAAGGGTTTAATCAGGGCAGGACCTTAAACTATACCAGTGGTGTGAACGCAACAACTGCAGAAGGACGGCAGGTTTAAAAAAAGCCCATGGGGCCGTGAGACAGATGCAGGCAGGAGCAGTGATGAACTGCTGCTCTCCTCATAAGCGCTGCAGTGCCATCGCAGCCCGATCCCTCTATAAACAGCTTACTCTTACATTTCCTATATCCTAAATCCCCACAGACCCCTTCTCTTCACCTCGCTCTTTATCACTCTCTCTCTCTCTCTCTCTCACTTCGAGTATTCTTGAGCTCGTCCCGGCCTTAATGAGGAGCTCAGTGAAGGAGCTTCCTTCCTGGTTTTTTCCCACAGAGGTGAAGTGGTGGGACGTATCGGTGTGACTGCTCTCCGAGGGGGGAGAGTGATTTCCTGTCTGCGCTGATCATTGTTAGAGGCCGCGCTCCCTTTCTCTCACACCTGGCAGAATGAGCGCCACCTTTATGGGATGTGTGTGTGTGTGAGGCAGAATAATAACCAGATCAAATGATACGCCACAAATTACTCCCGCGATTCCCGAAAAGCTGTAACATTTACATATAAATAAGCGTGGGTTTTACCCGTCTTTATCGCAGAGTGATTTGACAAAGCAGTCATTCAAACCTCCGACTGAACACCTACTTTAGACCGGCTGTTTCCTCGTGTTATAAAAAAAAAAAAATGTGTTAAAGTGGGGAAACGTTTTAGATTCATTTTCCACAACAAAAAACGTGCTTCATAATGACAGTACGCTAAGTCACACTTGTCATCTTAAAATCCTGAAGCACACGTCCACCGACTCTTCACGGAGGTTGTCGAGCTGCAATGTGCTTGTCAGCTAATGAAGGATGTCCCTTGATCATTTCTTTAGGGGAGGCTGTGTTTGGCAGAACATCAGGAAAAATCCTCCGGTGCAGAGGAAACGGGTTTGAAGAATCAAACGGTCGAAAAGCGTCCAGCAATAAAATCTGACAGGACCCTGAAACCATTTGTCAAAGCGACGACTCAATCAGCATCTCATTGGATCTGACCCAGCGCTGGGCGTCTATTTAGGTTCCACATTTACAAGTAACTTGATTTAAAAATAATAAAACTCAAAAATCTGTAACCAGCCTCGTTGACTGAAAACTAAATATTAAGCATCGACTCAATCAATGTTCATTAACCCGACGCTCCGGCCTGAAGACCAGCAAACCTTCTACATGTCTGACACGGTGAAATGAGAGTGAGACCTGCAGGCTTTCACATCGGCTTTCTCACTACGCAGCTCTTCCAAATACCCTCTCTGCAAACACGGCAGGCCCTGATTCAGAAACTATTTCAGCATCGATAATTCATTCGGTTCATGTTTATTACTTGGAATGAACCAACTGGTCAGGAGATTCAAAGATCGTTGTTCTGTGACATTGGTTTAATTCAATTCAATTTTTACCATTTTCTGGCATGATACTGACTAAATGATTAACTGATAAGAATAAACAACTGATCACTACAAATCAACAAATAATCCAATAAATAATGATAAGTTGCAGATCAGTTTGACGTCTATCACCCTGAAAGTGAAGCTCAGAGACGTTTGCCACACAGAAAGAACAGTCCAGCGTTTTAGCACGAGCCTTCATGGAGATCTGTTCCTGTGCTCGTGGATTACAGAGTTACACATTTGACAGCCACAGTTCAGTGATGTCGTGTTTGTATCATCACGAGTGCGTCTCGTCCTGGCGCTCTCCCTTCGGGGAGGAGATATAATCAAACCATTCATTTCTGCGTGAGGGAGGGGTCGCTTCCACAACGCTCGGGCTCCAGGGGAAGCGCTCCGCTCCGAGGACTCCGTCTTTGTGCGTGAGCTCGCAGCCCCGTTCATTTTTAAAGCGACATCGCAGTCAGGTCGAGTTAAGGCGCGGAGTGTCGTGATTTTAATCTCACAGTACGCGACACAGAATCATACGTGACCTAGTGAGATAACTATCAAGAAGTAACTCACTAACTTACTATAGACAGATAGATAGATAGATAGATAGATAGATAGATAGATAGATAGATAGATAGAACACAGAGCATTGAAGTGAGTGACAATGCTTTGTGCTGATTGGCTGATGGTCAGGGTGGGCGGGCCTGGAAAACAGGTTTAAATGGTGCAGCTTGTGCGAGATATATGGGAAAAAGAGAGCAAACATAAGCGAAAAATGGCCAAAAGCTCTGTGGGGCTGCTAAAAGAAAGAAAAGAAAGGAAAAGAAAGAAGCAGGTACAATAAAAAAATGTAAAAACGTACCGCAGATAAGAAAAAAAAACTAAGAATGAGTGAAGAAGAAACGGAGGATGTTGTGCTGGCTAATGTTAGCACAGCCTCAGCTAGCATGTCAGGCCAACAGCAGTTAGCATCAAGCTAGCTGCCTCGGCTCGGTGAACAAAATGAGGAAAATGACAACAGAGAAAGAAAGAAAGAAAGAAAGGTTGAAGAGTCCTTCTAAAGGTAAGAATCATTTGATAATGCTGTCTGTGTATGAGCAGGATTAACTACTGTGAAAAAAAGACTAATACTTTTCTTTTTTTTTTTCTAATACTAAAATTAGACCAAAAACTTTTTGCATTTTCGTCAACTAAAGCTAGACAAAAACTGTCACATATAGAAATGACTAAAATGTGACTAAAACTAATAAGCGTTTTCGTCCAAAGACTAAAACTAAGACTAAATCTAAAATGGCTGCCAAAAACAACACTGGTCCTGTGCGCTCGTATGATGGGCATGTCCCTTCTCTAGTGTTGGTTTGAGACGATTTAAATGCCGTATCCCTTACTCCTTTTCATTCAGAACTAACACATCCACACACAGGCCATCTCCACTGCCAATATCCCAGGCTTCAGTGGTGCTTAAAAAATGCATATGGATTTCAGGCAGATTATGCCAACTGTGATTTCGTGTGAAGAAAGTGGTTGAAGATGGGTCCAGTGCACTCGGGCAGCTCTGCTCCTACGTGGGGCTGAGTGCCAGTGAGCACCTGCCCAGTCTGAGCACTGAAGCCCAGCGAGAGATGGGATGAGATGAGACAACAATGGGGGGGGGTGTGGGCCTGCATATCACAAAAAGACTCAACATTTGAACACCGGACTTCAATTACCACGACAACGGTAGAAGCTTTGAGACCTCGCGAGTATCCAGACGTTGCTGTGAGGCTTCAGTCCAACTCAGGTACCTCCAAATTGTCTTGATCACCTTTGAGATGTTCCAACATGTTGATCTGAGTGCACCTATGCTCATTTCAATTCATGGGACACGCACAGTCGTACTGCAGTGTAAAGGACAGGTCTCCCAGCTGACAGTCCGCTGATGGTGTGGAGACCATCAACCAGCTACAAAAACACTCTTCTGCCCTGGAAGCTTCTACGAGGACAGCGGCCTCCATGATGGAAGAAGTTTGGAAAAACAGGGGTTCTCGGTAGAGCTGGCCATCCAGTAAAACTGAGCAATCAGGGCAGAAAGGCTCCTGTGAGAGGGGGGGGCTGAGAACACACCACTTCACTGATCAGGGCTGAAAGGTGGAGGCCTCTCCTCAGTAAAACAACACCACAAAGCCTCCGCAAAGTAAAAAAAAAAGGTGGCTGAAGGACTCTCAGACTGTGAAAAACTACATTTTCTGGTCTCATCCAACAAAGATCTGACTTCAGCTCTGACCATCACGTCCCGGCACCGCTCGGCACCTGCACAACACCGTCCCACGGGGAAATGGTGGCAGCGGTGGCTTCGTGATTTGCGGTAGAGGCCGATCGTTTGAGAGGAAAAGCTGAACAAAGTACAGTGAAGGAAAAGCTGGTCCTAACAGTTCCTAGTGGTATTAATGCAAACTCGACCAAACCTTCTGGAAAAAAAGGGGAAGAGATGAAGTCTTTCTTTCAAGAAAAAATAAAGGGATTAACCTCTGTCATTCAGTTAAGAGCATTAAATAATCAATAATCAAGTTGATAAATCAGAGACTGTGTGAGTACGTTGAAAAAGGTCAGGATGCACTGACTTATAAAACAGGATTACTCAGTTTTCTACAGATATTACTGACTGATCCCATTCAGTTAGGTACTATAGTGTCATATTCAGTACGTCATAAAAGACTTACTCTTTAAAAACCACAGATGAAAACTGATATAAATGTCATATTTGTTGCACGCAGCTTTAGAGAAATGTACAGTGAACAATGATGAGGTCTAAAACTTGACGGTGCTGGAGTTGCACTTGAAGTTACGTAATCATTTATCTTGTATGGAGTGTGACAGGAGGGAGAGGAGGCAGCACCGTTATCTGCTGTGGTGGAGGGCTCTCGTCTCAGCTCATCATAAAAGGGGTTACAAACTTACACTCCATCCCGGCGTGGGGACCGGCAGCATTAGACTGTAACAGGAAGCTCTCAGAAACGCGGCGCTCCCTGGCAGACCCTCACCTACACGCCGCACAAACACGACGCTCGGAAAATGAATAATGACTAAAAAGGGGGCCCACACACAGCAGACCGGAGAGGACCTTGCACAATATTTCTGTGGGTGTTACAAATAACAGCCACGCGGTCTCGTTAGGTTTTCAAACAGAATATTCTTCAAGGGTGCAGCCTCCGCGTCGCGCCGGCCTGCTGGTAGAAAATGAGCCGGTGTGAAAAAAAAAAAAAAAAAAAAAAAAAAAGGTGAGCCGGGCACTGTCGGGGAACATGTCGTAATGAAAGTTTGCCTGTTTGGAGGTCGAGGCACAACAGTTCTGCCGACCACGCAGCCCGTCCCTGCCCCCCCCCTGCCCCCCTCTGGAAATAACAGCCCACGCTTTTCAAGAGCTCTCGAATCATTCGGTACAGATTCCTCTGGGCGCCGAGAACAGGCCTCGCATTGCAAAAGCATGTGGAGCGCAGTCCCCGGGCAGGCCGCTCTCAGCGCCTGGTAAATGGGCCGTGCTGCAGGCAGATACTGTGGAGGAAACTGAACTGCTGAGCACGGAGATTATTACAATCCCGGCAGGGCAAGAGTGCAATAGGAGCTCGGAGGGCTTTTTTTTTTTTTAACCTTTTCGTGACACGTCTGAGATTGACGGGGTCTGAGAGAACTGTCAGGGGGAGTAATCAGGAGGAGTGCAAGGCGCGCTGGTAACAGGATGGAAGGTGGAGCGAGGTAACAAGTCTTTGAGCTGCACAGTAACAACAGATACAGATACAGATGTGCTGATCCACACACAGAGACCTGCATCTGGAAATCAGCAAGGTCATGAGATCTCACCTTCATCTCAACGTCACGCTCTGTTTACTATACATAAAGTGCAGCACGTTCAAAACTATCTGCGTGTATGTAGCAGTGTCCTCAAACTTTCATGTACGCTCCTCTCTGCTGACAGATGTGAAACTTACGGCCGAGCAGTTTTACACACGGCATCAATAAAGTAATGATCCTGCAGCGCGACGTTGTGTGTATCTGTGACCGAACTGAGCCACGCCACTTCAAATGAACTCCGCTAAAACACGCGTACGATGCAGCGCCCGCCCACACGTGTGTCTAAGTGGGCCAAACTAAACACTCAAAGTGAATTAAAAACCTTGTCACTTCTGTCAAGGTAAAAAAAACACGCTGCCCACTGAGATGTGCCGTATTTACCTTGAGGCAGAAAACAGGATGAAAAACCTTTAAGAAAAAAAAACACACACACAGTTGTGGGTGACACACGAGCCAGTGTGCGCTTGACCATAACACACCACGCTCAGGGAAGGGATGTATTAACAAAAGAGGAGAGAAATGGGGGTTTAAATTGGCTCCGTTTTTTTTGTCAATGGGTCACACAGATCTGTTTGATAATATCAGACATTTCCAGATTTTATATATTACTCAAACTCACTCAAACAATACTACTCAACTATTACACAAAGCTCCGAGGGGAAGGAAACCTTGTCTCAGCTGTCTGCACCAACCTCCCCACATAGAACACAGAACATAGAACGTAGAACAGAACAGCTGTGGCCCCTCTCTGGCCTGGTGGTCCTAACACAGACACGGTGGACTCCATTTGTATTCAGGTCTGCCTCTCTCTGGGGACGGCTTAAGGTTTTATAGGTATGGATATCGACGCTCTCGCCGAGGCTGCTCTCCATCATTTGGCGACTTAAACGACGACATGACACAAAAAGATGTGAAAAGATTCAACAGCTGATGTATTTCCTGACTTTCCTGCATATGAGAGATGAGCAGCTGAGACGTATGTCTGCTGGTCATGTTCCTTTACGCTGCTTCACCACCAGAAACTAAACGCCTCATGTGTAGAAAGCATTAGGAGAGGTTTAAACTGATGCCCACCGTCTCTGGAGAAAAGAACTTTTTTATGACAGTCACTTGAAAATCTCATGTATTGAATGTTGTATTAATAAGTATCATCCTAATCCTTTATGCCGTTAGCTGTATCTTACTGTAAGTCTGAATCTTTGTGTGTCAACTGGACCTACCCACAGCTCATCTGTGTCTCTTATCTTAAACTACCATTATAACAGAAGCTTAAATCATTTATTTCCTCGAATAAAAGCAGTAATCAAATAAAGTGCTGCCACAAACAAATAAGAGTCCAGCCCCAAATACAGGCACAGTGACAATGGGTACATCTGATGTACCATGTGGGTGTAACACAATAAAGGCAACGTTAGCAAATGAAGGGATTATGTCCAACGAAACACATAGGACGCTTTTAATTTGAAAGAGACAGAGGACGTGTTGAGTTAGTATCAATAATGTAATGCTGTAACACAGATTTTACAGGGAAAATTACAGCAGATCAGAAACACGAAGCCTCGTTTCCATCGGACATTTTAATGCGTCTGTGAAATAATCGATGAAGAAAATGAGGCAAACTTTATACGACAGATCAGCTTTGTAAACCCCGTTCAAACATCCTGAGATTACGCAGCACACTGAAGTGCTCACGGTTTCCTGTTTACACACGCAGCAGACAAAGGGCGACATTAGCCCTGATTTAGAGCCGTGTGTGTGCTCATGGCAGATATCGAGCCCAATGTTCGATATCTGGTGAACGTACGAGCTGAGCAGGTCGTGCTGCCGGAAACCAGCTCAATGAAAGCCGGGGACTGAACCAAAACCGCGAAGAGGCGGAAAAAAGCTCAACGGCGAGCTGATGGATGTTAAAAAGGTCCACGGAGCCGAGGGGAAGTGCGGAGTTCTGAGCTCGCCTGCTGTCAGTTAAAGTTTCCACCTCGGCTGACAGCGCCGCCGCCGCCGAGGTTTTCACCGTGACAGTTTGCTCTCTTTTCTTCAGACGACCGGCGTCTGTGACGAGAAGCGAACTGTTGATAGCAGATGGATGATGCGGCGGTTCTGCTGACTGCTGCACGTTCGCTCACAGTTTTAATGGCCTACGATAACTACTTTCCTGATGTCTGGATTGTTTTTGGAGGCTATTTTTATGCAGGCAGTCGGAGCGGAGGAGCAGTCAATTATCAGTGTTTTTTAGCCAGTTATGATCCGCAGCCAATCAACTGGTGCATTACTGCTTTACACCACGC
>JAOXYL010000051.1:16366999-16385274 GCA_028564955.1 Terapon puta
GGGTCCATTTATCACACAGGTGAGGGCCCTTTAAATTCTGCATGAAGCTTCTTGCTCCAAGAACACAAGGAAGCTGCTGCTGGCTGTTCAGGACTGTGGATCCCAGGTCAGGATGGCTGGAACAAGTACGCAGTGTACTTTGATCTGCCCCCCCCCCCCACAAACACACACACGCAGCATCACGGGGCCATTTTGTGATGTGAGCTTTGTGTGTGTGTTTGTATGTGTGTTGTTGAGGGTGGGGGGGGGGGGGTGGATGGATGGATGGAGGGCATTACGTAACAAACATTTCAACAACCAGTTGACTCTATTAATCCCCCCCCTCTCCTCCTCCGCGTGCGCGTGCGTGCTGATGCTGGCTGCGTCTCTCGTGCACATCACGGTTACTGATGCAGCTGCAGACGCTCGCGCGGCAGGTTACGTAACAGACATGTCAGCCGCAGAGGAAGTGACAGCGGACTACTGCTGCACGCGCACACACACACACACACACACACACACACACACACACACTGGCGTCTATGCAAAATATGCGTCAAGGCAAAGCAGCCGGAACATTTCTATAAATGGGTATGAGGAAACACACACACACACACACACACACACACACACACACACACACTCGGGTCCATCAGTGCTGCAGCCCCCCCCCCCCCCCCCCCTCTCAGCTGTGTACGTGCAGCTCTGCAGCTCTGCGCCTTACTTTGGGGTCTTTCTCATAGTAATGCTGCTGGGTCCGGATCCAGCGGCCCACCAGGTAGTCCCGGACCGTGTTGGCCAGGGCGAAGTAGTAGTCCCGCTTGGTGGCCACATTCCGGTCTTTGACCAGGGTGAAGTGGAGGTGCCGGTTGAAATTAGTTTTCAGGTCCGCAACGTTTTCCACCCCGGCCAGCCCCCGGACCGAGATCTGCTTCCTCTTGTCCTGGTCTGTCAGAGGCTTGGCCATGCTCGCTGAGGGCTCCTGGGTACTTCAGACACAGTGCGGGTCACGGTCACCCTCTGACAGACTCTGCTCTGAGCACACACCCTCTGACAGGAGACGGACCGGCAGCTTTATACGGCGCCTTCTCATCGTCAATGTAGACCCCGGAAAAGCGGCGTTTCCGGTCAACGCTGTCAAAATAAAACTCAAATGTCCGCCCAAGCTCGTAGACTCAAAGTGCGTCACACGCCCCCCTGTGTCAAGTTTGTCATTGTTAACAGCGGATACACGGGTGATGTGTATTTCTGTCTCGGTTGCAGCTATTTCCGCCAAAGAAATCATCAAGAGCTGAGAGCTGCATTGTTTTTTCAGGTTATCTTCTCAGTCAGTGAGACCAGTGAGATGTGCGGAGAAAATCAGCTAACTTTTATTTTGACAACGTAACTACTTTATTTCCGTTCTTAATCTGGTTAACTTGCCGTAGCTCGGCCTTTTCAGGACTTTTCCAAAAACTCCCAACAGAAACAAACCTTCTCAGGATGAAGTGTTTCTGCGGAGTCCGCCTGTTCCGTCTGAACGTGTGAGGACACGAATAAACTGACCCTCGTGTATTTTTCCGTTTGGACTCACAGAGGCAGAACGAGGAAGGAAAGCGCTCGTTAGGAGGTGATTTCCTTCAATGAGATGTGACTGTCTGAAAAAACTAATTCCAGCTCTCGGCCGCAAAGGATGATGGGAGTTCAGCATCATCTCTGTCACATCTTCACCAGGTCGGAATAAATGTCACTCAAATTCAGCTCACACTCTCTCCTGGTGGCAGGTGGTTTGTCCTGAACTACAACAGTTATGAGTAAAGTCCCCTGTTAGCCATGTAGCTATCCACAAGTGAGCTATCTCCATGGCAACTGATGAGGACCATCTGAAAAAGTGCATACTGATTCTTTTTTTTTTTTAATCCAACTTCTCCCCAAACTGCTGAACATTAATTCTTAGACGGTTTAATTTCCAGACAGCACAGACAGAATCTAACAGCTGAAAATATTTCTACATGATGCCATTTATTGCTTTATGTTGTCAGAACAGGAGTCACTGTGAAGGACTTGGTTTTTAGACGTGACACGGATGGAGGTTTGTCGTTTGTCCCGCGGTGAGATCAGAAACCTACAGACCTCCACAGTGGCCGTGAATGAGAGAGATCCCTTATTACTTTAACACACGTTTTAAATAGCATTTTCAAAATCCATGTTTCTTTAAGTGTGCACTTCCTGGACAGTTAGTGAGGCTGGACACCCATCACCAAACCAGGTTATGTAACAGCTGAATGAGGCAGCCAACAGGGCCTTGCCCGGAAGAAAAAAAAAGAAAAAGGATTCTTGGCAAGCATTCACAAAAGGTCTCACATCCATGAAAGGAGAAACCAGTCTGTAGTCGAGCACAAAAAGGTGAAATTGATGAGTTTAATGCTAAACCAAGCAAGATTTCAACAGCTATTCATTCAGGCTAGCGTCAAAACACAACGGACCGAACAGAGTCAAACTAAAACTTTTCTTGTCTAATAACTCCAAGGACAAAACGGATATTGTTTGTCCTCGCAAAAGCAACACAAACACCGCACACAGATTCTTACCATAGCAGAGAAATGCAGAAAAACAAAGATATCTTTTTTTTTCCTCAGCATTCAAGTAGTGCAGGGGTCAAAAGCTGATCGCAGCGTCAAATCCCCCTTTTTCAAACTCAATGTCACAACTGAGACACAGGCAACTGACAAAAGAAAAAAAAAAACAATTACTGGTAAAACCCTGGGAATTTCTGGAAAACAATTCAAGACAGTACTACAAAAAGATTCTGTGACAGAACTAAGAAACACTTCACATCTCGTTATTACAAAAATATTCATCTTATTCAACTCTAAACCAAAAGAGGAACATGACAGGAGTATAAATTTGTGAGTGAGGTGTTAACAATGGATCATGCAGGTTCAACTTCAATATATTAAATCCAATAATAGTTATGTGTTTAGGTTTGAATTGAACATGTGAAGCGATGAGACTGTTGAGCAGCAAAAATTAAAATTCTGGCTGGCTATTGGAGCAGTTTATTTGGTATACAAGTAACGAGACAAACTACGGTAGCGATGCAGAACATGTGCCCGACAGCAACAGTGTTTGTACGCACACAAGGAGCTTTGTGTTAATACAAACTTTAAAAACAGGAAAAATAACTATTTAAGTTACTCAACTTTACAAATTCAATCAACACAGCCTTTCATTGTTTGATGTCTTATCAATAAAAAATAAAGCACTGGATATATTCTTTTCTTTGAGCACACATCCACAGTGTGCTGCAGGGTGAAACTCTCTGTGGGAGGACGATTCTTCTGTGGCAGGGTTAATTCTGGGGTGGAGGGGGAGGTGGGGCGGGGGGCATGCCAAAGGGGGGCATGCCCGGTACCCCCATCCCCATCATGGTGACAAAGTTGGAAGGGTCCATGGGTGGCGGGGGAGGTGGCGGGGCATACATCATGCCAGTTGAGCCTGGAGGTGGTGGAGGGGGAGGAGGAGGAGCGCCTGGGGGCAACGGTGGTTGGACACCGGGGGGAGGCGGCACCATGGATGGGGTACCCATGGGTGGTGGGGGCTGGGCTCCGGAGGCTGCAGGCTGCTGGGGCTGCTGCCATGGAGGCAGGGTGCCAGTGGCGGGGGTGGACGTGGTGGTGGTGGTATCTGTGGAGGACAACACTGGAGGTTAACTCTTAACTGTCATCAGAACATCGAGCATGTCACCACCACACCATCCCTTCACTTAGAAATCACTCCACGGGTAAGCTACCAGATACATTCATGTTTACTGGACATGGAACAGGACCCAAAACACAGAGCGTGGACCTCTGCTCTGGAGTCACAACCGAGTACAGCAGGGAGCGCTCGTCACGTATTCTGAATCATTCAACAGTGTCACACCGACCATGATTCTTAACGTCACAGTAAAAACACTCATACTGCTAATATGTCAATTAAAAGACAAAGTCACAACAGGCACCGTGACGACAGGCCTGAATCCTGTATTCTCTACAGCAGACTGGTCTCTCATCTGCAGCCTCAAACTCTCCGCAGCATCAGTTATATGACTTTGGCACAGTCTGAATCTGCAGTGAGAGGCTGCCTGAACGCTGCAGGGTGGGACCTCTGTCTGGTTCTGCTCTTTGACTCATCTTGTGTTTTCAGAAGTGATGTGGTCGATGTGGCTTCAGCTGAACAATGTCAGTGTGATAGTTTCAAGTTTGGCTTCTGACTATGTCCACTAAAGTGCTACAGCTGATAGACCAATGACAGACAAAATGGCACACTGCCAACATTTTCTGGGTAAAACTTGCACTCTATCGTGTCTGTTCCATTGTGTTAGTAGTGACAAAAAAAGTATTATGACTATTTTGACTGTAATTACTTATGTCACAGTATGTACCAAAGTATGGTACTATATGTTGCGTGGACTTGCTAAACGAAGCTTCTGGGATATTTAGTAAAAAATTTAATTAAATTTAAAAGTATATGGAGTGAATGGTGGAATGGTTTCAGGTACACTTTTGTGTGGACTTACTCTGTTGCCAGGGCAGCGGTGTACTGGTTGCCATGCTGCTAGTTGGAGGGGGAGGTGGAGCCTGCTGTTGCCATGGTGGCAGGGGTCCAGAGGGGGGAGGGGGTGGCTGGTTGCTAGGGGGCGGAGGTGGAGGCGGCATCATACCCATTGGAGGTGGCAGAAGTCCTACAAAAAAACCCCCAAAACAAGTCAAGCGTGGTCTTCCACCTTTCCACCTCTGTCACAGTTTGCCGTCTCCAGAATGTGCAGACAACTTTGTTTTGTTCCAAGTTTTAGTTTCTACATAATCTTTAATGACAAACTAACAAGGATGTGGGTGTACCATGCACATGCAAGGAGCTGGCACAAAACAATTTTTCCATTTCAAGGTCTCTCTTTTCTGTGGCATTTCAAGACTTAGATGGACAGAAAGGTACACTTTATTAATCTCCTGAAGGAACATGTCTCATGTGCTTGCTTGTACTACCTTTCAGTCCATAAAGGCATTTTTGGGAACCATTATTGGCTGCTTCAAGAACTGGAATTATATTTTCATCCCTGTTTTTAAGCTTATGTTGTCTTACATCATGCTAAGTGCAGCAAAGGTCTGTTGAATAAGCTGTTTGCAGTGTACCTATGGCTGTCTGGACCATCATCTTTACATTAATAATGAAGAGAAGCCATCTCTCTGAAGTTTCCATGTCCTGTTACTGAGGATCACAGAATATTTTACTCCCTGTTCTTCTTGTAAATATTTACATGTTTAAATATGACTCTTACCCATGGGGTGTCCGTGAGGTCCAGGACCCTGGCCCATGGGAGGAGGAGGGGGCTGCATCCAGGGGGGAGGCAGGCCGTTGGGGTTGGGGGGCATAGGCGGACCTCCCATATTGGGCATGGGTGGAGGGAAGCTGTGTGGCCCTCCGTGTCCACCAGGCCCCGCATGCATACCATGGAAGTTTCTGTTCTCCGTCGGACCTGAGCTCATCCAAGGAGGCCGGTTCTGCTGCACACAAGGAGTCAGTCAGTCACTGAGCAGAATGTTCAACACCTACAAAACAACAGAATCACATGTTGCCAACTAACCGGTGGTGGCTGATTGCTGTTTGGTCCTGAGGCCCGAGGCGCTCCTCCTTGGGTGCTGGAGTGTCCTCCACCAGATGTGGGGACTGGAGCCTCCCCCAACTCAGCCATGAGGGACAGATACTCCTTGTCCATACGAGCCTTGTCCTGGGCCGACTGAGGTGGCTCACCACCTGTCGCTCTGTGAGCAGCGAATGAGCTACACAAAGAAAAAAAAAAGGATTTATGACACTACAAAACAAACAAGACAGGGCTTAATTACTTTTCCTCAGTTGATGGACGAATCATTACCTGGTGTACTTGCAGTCAGAGGAGATGTGGCCTGCTCCACCACACTTGGTACACAGGGTGGTGTTGGTGATACTGCGTGGCTCAGAGTTCTGCCAAGGACGAAGAATCCTAAAGAAACAAACAAGCTGCTCAGTGGTGCTCTGTGGCTAAAAGCTAGCATAGTGGACTATGACCTGAATTCCCATTCTTCTGTGCCAATACAGTCATCACCACTGATCTCTCAACATTAAAGCATAGATTAAGTTCCAGGCTTGTCACACTGACCTGTTGTCATCTTCTCTCAGTGTACCATTGAGTCTTGCCAGCTCCCTCAGCTGCATCTTTCGCAGGTCGTTCTGATCCTCGGGTGTCTCGATGCCTTGCTTTAGAATGTTGCGAATCTGTGGACACAAATGACTCATTAATACACAGTATGTAGAGAATAGTATCAAGGGTACTGAATACACATAAATGATCGCAGAAATACTTGGGTGAGCTACGAGTAGAGATCAACGATGAAACATCCAATAAAAGTACGATGCATCTCACCTGTTCCACAGCTTTTTTCACATTCTCCATTGTGTTTGCAGTGACCAGGGCATGCAGGGGCTCGTCTTCTCCTGGCAGCATCTGTCCATCCTTTCGGCCTACCTTGCCCTCCTTCACAGAGCCTTTCCCCCGGATCATGATCTTGGCGCAGCACTCCTTCTCAATGTTCTTCAGTGTATTACCACTGGCAAAAAAAAAACATATGAAGTAAGAACCCGAACTGACTTGTAACTTTACTGGCTGTTAACTTACTGGCTTAAAACAATGTGTATAATATGCAACACAATAGCAATATTGAGCTCAATTTACCGTGGCCCAATCAGCAGGCCGACAAAGTTGATTTCAGGGTATTCGTCTTGGGGGATCATAACTTTGTCATTGACTCTGGTGGCTGGAGGCCTGCAGGAGGCAAATACAAGATAAACGGTTACTATGACTGATGAACAGATTCTCTCTCTTTTCTGTGGACAGATTATTACTATCATCAGGACACCATGTGAATTTCTCAGTTATCGTTTCCTCACACTTTTCCCTTCATTGTTTGGCTGCGAGTGAAGACAGAACAAAAAACACCAAACAGATGATTAGTCTAGACCAAATAAAAAAGTCATACTTGTAGTCTGCGGGAGGCTTGAATTCAGGGTTCAGTCCAACCATCTCAGTGATGAGAGAGTGACGCTCCTCTTCAATCTTCTTTCGCGTGCGATACTCGCGGGTGTTTAGCCTCTTGCCCTCGCTGTTGTAGATGGGCTCTGGAGAAGGGGACCTAAAGATGGAAGAAAAAAGACAAAACAGACATCATCAATACCTTTCCAGAAGTGACGCTCTGCCATTAACAATCACATAGGCTCCCTACAGCTAACTAAGACTGTAAGAATTTAAAATCTCCAGAGGGAATTTTGAGTCAATGGGCACTGACATGTCTTAGAAACAAGGTTTTATCACACTTTTTAGAAATAAAAACTGTTTTGGGAATTTAGGTCCGAGATCATTTTCAGATAGAATGTGTGACTCACGGCCACATATTCTAACAAACTCAAAAAGAAAAGAAAATTATGAGGGGGACTGTGCACTGACATTTCAAAGGCTAGAGTCCATTGTTGTATACAGTTCTGGGTAAAAATGGGGCAATAAGTTGTTTAGTGGTATTTAACCCAATAAACTGGAGGGGCACCAACCATAGAGGAAAAATAAACAAATACATGGCCATAACTAAACCTGCATACAGGATTGTTGGCCTACAAGAAAGGAAGGTTGGAGGTAAGAAAAAGAAATCAAAGCAAAATTCGCAATCCTAAGCAGAAACGCTGGCTTTGAGAGTTGCTTGGTGTTGACGTGGCGGAAGAGGTCCGTACCTCCCCTTGGATGCTGAAAACCTGTGTTGCTGCGTTAAGGAGGCTCTGTGCTTGAAAAAGGGTTAGGTTGATGTGGGGTAATTTGGGTTAGAGAAAAGGAATTAAGATTAGATATCCACCTTTTCCTACGCTCTCCCATGAGAGAGCTACATTTGTGTCCACGTGATGTGAAGAGTGAGAAAAAAAAAAGTTTTTTCCTTTTATGCTTCAAACTTCCAACGCTGACAACCTGAAACACTCCCAGTCGGTTCTGTCACACTAGATTGGGGAGTGATTTATAAGAGTGTGCAGCTCTGCAATGAACTTTTTGGTTGCTGTGGAAACGTCTGATCAAGAAGAGAAACTCTATACAGTATACAGATGACAGGGACTCTAGCTAACAAGGGTCAACTCCACACACTCTTGAGAGCAAGCCTCTTCCTGTGGGACAGATCCTTATGGAACCTATGTTATAAGATGGCCTCTGCTTTTCCAGAACACATACAATTCTGGAAGTTTTCTTCCAGACTTCAAGAGTCCAGAAGGAAAACTGGAACACCCCTGGGTGGAAATGTTTAAAGCCACATTAAGGGAAAACCAGATATGACCAGTGACAATTCATTTGTTAAGTCCAAGACAAAAACTTATTAATCACTGGTATGTTGTGTTGTAGGCGACATGCCATGAGCTCAATCACCACTGGCAGAAGTTAGAACATCCAGTAATTCAAAAAGTCAGGCATGTCAATATGACTTGATGGGACTTGTGTGAGTCTTTGGTGATCAACTTTTCCAGAAGAGCCAATTCATCTAAACTATTTCAACCTTAAAACTAATGAGACGTTAAATAATCAATGCTAAAAACTTCGATATAAAAACACAGTATGGTGTATTGACCCAAACCTGTTTCAGAGGAAAATCTTCATACATTATGCATTATATGTATTCATATATTCACACAGCACTCTATATCAGACACACAAAACAGGCAGTAGGTGAAATCATGATGCATAATGAGTAAGAGGCTAAACCTGAAGCAACGACTCCACATAACTGTCAAGTCAAATTAGAGATAATCCAATAAAAAGGTGCAAATACTTGGTTATTGGTTATGTTTGTCTTGCTTAAGCGTCTCGGCTGGAACACATCTAAACTCACCTTGTATTCATCTATATGGAGAGGGTTGCCCAAACATTCATACGCCCTGCTCCCTTCCACTCTCTTTCAAAACAAAGTCAAATTTAATTACTTCTTTTTGTTTTGTTTTGTTTTTACCCAAGATTGAAACATTGTTTGTCATGACATCAATTAAATGAAACAAAGATCCTATAGATAAAAAAAATATATTTATAAAAAATAAAAAAGCAAAATGCTTTACTTTACTCAAGGACAGTAGTTACTCAGATCTGAGCAAACTTTCTCCTCTGAGGTCATGAGATTAAATTATAAGTTCTGAAAAAGCCAAAAGATGAACCTTGAGTTGAAGATTTTTGGGTCAACTCTATTTCCACAGTGAAGAAGGAACTTTAACAACTAATTGTATACATTTCTTTTCACTGCCAACTAATTCTTCTGTTAGTTTGCACTTTGCCCAAACTGCTGTCATGCATCATTTCTTAAAGTCTCTTCATCTGTTTTAATTTCTGAATCCATCTTCATAAAAGATTATGCGTCTTAATTCGGTAGATTGAAATAGAATAGAATTTGCGTTTAATTTGGATGTGACTGCAAACATTGTTTCACTTTCTTGAGTAAAATATGTGCATGTTTTTTTTAAAAGCTATACTACCACTGCCCAGTTTGAGTAAATTAATCAAATCCTAATATTTGAAGTCCTATCCATACAGGTAACTACACTTGAGATCATAGAGCTACTCATTAAAAAGTATCATTGCCAATTAAAAACTGCTAAATCTACCGGTAAATGCACAATGATGTGCTCTTACTGGTGATGGAGTGATGAGCAGACTCAGAGTTTTATGAATAAATTAATCAAAATTAATTTAGGCATTTTAACCAAACACGTACCTGACTTAGGAGATGGCTAACTAAATGCTACATCTGCCAGCTAATACTACTTCACAAGCTGAGATTTAGGCTAACAACCACACATTTACTGAAAATCAACATTTGTCTTCCAAAAAGTCAAGAAGGTAGAGAAAATGTTACTGTTCATGGGTTTAATCTTTTTCCGACCTGTCCTCAGGGTTAACAGGGATTCCCAGGTCTCCTGTACGCAGTTTACGAGTCAGGTCTTCAATCTGCAGTTGGACTGGAAGAATTCAGGTTAGGAAAGAAAAACAAGGATGGAGAGAAATGTGGTTACCACAACAACATCAGAGAGACATCGCTCTGCACATTAGAGCACTGTCTCACAAATTACTGAGGTAAAGACAAATGGTGAGTCTGTTAAATAAAAAATAAAAAGGGAGATCAAATGAACATCGGGTAAGACTTGGAACCACTTACTCATATCTCAGGACACCAACACGTTACCCAAAAAGAATATGTTCTAGAGGTCATTTACATTAACCTAAAGAGGACTACACTTTTTTGAACAATAATTAAACATGGCAAGATATCAGTAAATGTCTAGACCATGATTCCTAAAAATGCCTGCCAACCCATTAAAATTTCAAACCTGAGCTGTTTTCCTCCATGAAGGCGGGGCTTCACACTTTGTGGTGAACAGCATTAAATGGCATCGGCATTTGAAGGACACATCGGGTCTAAAAATCACTGATTGGTCTATTTGTTTTGCACTTTTCTGTAACAAAAAGGTGGTCACGGTCACTCTTTGCACTCCACAGATCTAACACTGAGGGGCTGCAGTGACATCGAGACAATTCTTACATTTAGAAAGCAATGACAAAATAAATCAGTCATCCCATGCACATTATGAAAATTGTAATGAATCCCCCCCAAAAAACACCGCTGGACACTGAAACGATTACTCTGGATTATAGAGATGAATACAGATCCTGTGAATTGTGGTTCACAGCAATTTCATCTTAATACGCTTCCCTTTGTTTTAGGGGATCTATTGAATGAGCAAAGGAAACGATAAGTGTGACAACGGAAGGTGGGCACAAATGAATGTTTACATACCAAAGAACAACAACCATTACCAATGAGTGAACAACATCAATAACGATGTCAGTTATTGACAACCACTTCTGTGCTTCAGAACCCCTGCTGGGCCTGTGAAGGCAGTACGCTGGTGCCACACTGCTGCTGGAAGGCATTCATTATTAAAATTGTTTGTCTGACCATACTTTTTACAGACAAAACTAAGCACACAATAGCAATGATCAAGTGTTTCCCAATTTGCAATGCCCATTAATCAGCTGGTTGAGTAATTGATGTGTGTTGGATCAATTTGCCATTGAAGCAGCACTGCTCACACTAATACCAATAGAAACATAAGCACACTTCAGCATATTAGGACATGATGAGTAACGCCTCCATGCACGGGAACAGTACTGATGATGTGTAGGGGATCAAGCAAGACAGTGAGCAGTGACCTGCCACTCAGGACAGATAGCAGCAAGCAGTGGTGTTTAATCATCCATCCCACACTCCTCTTGCTAATGGCTGTCCAATGGTATGCAAACTATAAAACCACAGAAATACTTGCCACAGCAGAACCACTTTACTTCATTAAAAGAGAGATAACCTTAGTTACGCTTAAATACCATCAAAGTTTAATCATTGCTCATCGGGTGTGATTGCTTTATCTCAACAGTTGGAGCAAAATGAGACATTTCCCGTGCGTTGTAACACGATAACAGGACTGTTAAATACACTGGAATGGTGACTGAACACACGTTTTTATTTAGTATTGTGTCTTGTGGGTGCCTTTATAGAGCTCTAACTGTTGGGAATTCAGCAAACAGGACATAAATTTAACATTAATACTGGTATGCACCATGTAAGAAAACTAGAACCTCAAACACAATAAATGAGACATAACAGTTGTGATAAAGCAAAAGTGCATTTTAGATGTACACAGCAACTGTAATTAACTACAGATACTAATGAAATATTTACCTATATAGGCTCTCTCCTGATCCCGGGTCAGTCCAGGGGGGATGACGGTGGGCATACCCGGTATGACGGTCTTCTGATCCGGAGTCTCGCTGCTCCAGCGGCTCTTCTTCCTTGACTTCTTCTGACCGAAATCTACCGAGAGAAACGGGGGCTGTTATCCATGCTGAGTGAACACAGTTACTGGATGAAGCTCAAGCGCCACTCCACATGACCTTGCTTTCAGTTTTCACGTATTATAGTGTCTTGGTTCAAAGGTGCTCCGTCAGCTACATCCCACCGACAGGTTAACTCGTCCTCTGCTAAGTAGTCCTAAATTTTACACAAGTCCGATCCCTTCTAATCACAGCCCGTGCCCATACGGCCAGGAAGCCACTGACACTGTTAAAATTATATAATTTAACTCACTAATGATAGGAGGGAGTCTATGTGACAGTCTGTCAATAACACAGCAGAACATGGCGCAGTAAGCTAACATCAGCGATGCACTGGTTTACTTTAACGTCCCTCATAAATGTCACCAGTGACATGAACTACTGTTAAGACTTATTTACTATCTGTAATATGTGCAAATGTTAACTCTGGAACTTACGTTAGCCTCTGACTAACATACATCTGCTAACTAGCATTAGCCGGACTGTCTCCATTTCGTGCAGGGATCGATGTGGGGCCCTTAACCCGGGTTAGCAACATTAGCAGGCTAGCGTTAACTCATGCCGCATCAAGAGCTTATAACATCAGCGGACTCTCGGTCAACTTACCCGGTTTGGCCAGTCCGCCGCCGGCAGCTGGCTGCTGCTGGGCCTGGGCCGAAAAACCTGTGACTGGATTGAACTGATGTGACTGCGGGAAAGATGCGTTTGGCATCGATGGTTGGAAACCTTGTAGCGAGGGAAACGCTGCGGGCGGCCCCGGTGTTGGCATCAGCCCGTTCCCCGCACCAGGCCCAGCGTCAAATCCGCGTTTTGCGCCAATGCTGGGGTGCAACTTCCCTAAAGGAGTTGCGTTTGCTCCCGTGGCCATTTTCGCTGTACTCAAATGGCTTAGTCTCTATCAAACGTCAGTTAACTTAGGTAAAAACTAGTTCAAAATGAGAAAATTTCTGACAAAGTGTCGCTCGCGGCCCCGTCTCTCATTACTTTTATCAAAATGGCGCCCGGCAGAAAATCACAAAAGATGATTCCATGGACGAGGGATGAGCCGTTATAGTATGAAGGATTCCTATTGGCCAATTCAAGCCCCTCCTTATAGTCCTCGTTCTTTATGCCCATCCTTCGAGCTGATTGGCTCATATGTCGATCAATCTCTTTACATTTGTACCCACCTCCAATGAACCCTACATGCACTACCTACATCTCATAGCACTGAATATAACTTAAAATTTATTTTCATATGCCCACTCGCATGAAAACGTTATTTAATATAATCTTTGCTTTTGCATTTAATTTATATAGCAACAAATAAAATCAAACACAGGACTATCTGTATTTAAGAAAAGTACTCAATACAGTTAATCAAAGTATGAATGTGAAATCACTTGAATTTTACTTGTGGTGAATATGCATGCTGCAAGTTTAAAGTTAAGCCCAAATTAGTAAAATGTGTATGTCACTGTATGGACCAATTGATTAATCCATGATACTGCATGTCTTATCCCAGTTTATCTTTTAAATAATTTTTAATGCCCTCCTACACTCAAGTTAACATGGTCTAGGTCCAGGGAGTTGGTAACAAAAGCCACATTCACGTGGTATCATGTGACATTTTCCTTGTTCTTATTTGTTTAGAAAATATATGTATATATATTATGTATAGATACTTTCCATTTGGTGTGTTTTCATCAAGGTGGTCAACTCCAAACATTTGATTTTGATTGACTACACTGGTCAATACCAAACTTATTGTTTAAGGTTTTTTTTAGCTGATTTAGGATAATTTTGATGTGCGATGTGTGATGACGTTTTTGGCTCCATGAACAGGTATTTTCACATCATACGATGCAAAATTCTTTATATTTCTTGCAGTAAACAAATTCTGAAGATTTTGCATGTGCCAACTTATGACTCATCTTTTTTCTTCTCATATTACAAGAGAATGAAATGGCTTCGACTAGAAGATCTTGTAAATATAACCCTAACATATTCTGCTACATCTGCTGTGAAAACACCATTGTCCCCAACAGGAATCAAGTCTCATAAACGGTGCTTACCATGGTTTGGAAGGAGCTGACAAACCACGTCACTGACTGCTACTTCAATGTCTATTATTCAATTTACAGAAATTGAAGTCTGTAACATTTAATGAATGCATTTTTTTTCTCCCCAAACCTTTTTGGATGAGAAATATTAACGAAAATTAACTGATAATGTCAGAAAAATCAATTTAGTCATAAGATTGGATTTTTCTAAATCAAATTAGATTGAGAAAAATGGATGTTATTTTTGGATTCAGCAGTCCAAAATGGTCCTAATTCAGTTGGGAAAAGAACAGACAACTTCGAATTTTTTTTGGTAACCCAGTGCTATTGTACTCTGACGTAAACGTAACTTTAAAATATACCAAATTACTCAGCACAATACACACACAGAGCACAGTCTTAAGACTATAGACAAAGAGATTTTTATTTTGACCTAACTGTTAGAAATCAAGACACACAGCATAGGCAATAGTCATTATAAAATTACAACATATGGTCATGATGTGAAGATGTGAAGCCTCTTATTTATCACAGCAAGTAATCAACTTAATCAAAGAAATGAGCCTACTAAAAAAAAAAAAAAAAAAAAAAAAAAAAAGCATGATCACAATCCATCTCAATAAAAAGTTCAACTTAATTTCACAAAAGGTTACAAAAGACTTTTTTTACACTGTGCAGTTCAATATTTGGTACAGGTGTGACATTTTAGTCCACAGCTTAAACAATATAGGTGACGAAGCATACAGTGTCCCAATTTGTTTAGCCATTGCTTCACATATGCAATAACAAAGTGAACTTACACAAATACACTAAAATGCACATAACAGATTAAATGCGGCTGGGAAAAAAGTCAAATTTTATTAACGCAACGCTAAGACTCACGTTTAAAACATGCACCATGCACTAATTTAATCTGCATCTATTAACGACTCTAAATAGTGTATGAACATATAGCTACTTTAAGAGGGGCAAAAAATTCTGTTCTTACATTATCACAAACAGACACTATCAGGTTGGAGATAAACTCAGTATCCGCACTTCCTTACTTAGGCTAAGCCATCTCAGAACTGCACCACTACCACAACACACAAACAGGACAATAAGAGGTGGTCAAATGAACATTACTTTTACTGCATTTTGAAGTGAAACCTGGAATGAAATCATAGCATAATGTGAATGCATTTAGCATTTCACATTGAAATCCACTTGTTGGCTATTATGATTGGCAAGCTTTATGGTAACCTTTTTCTTAAGCTTAGTACGCTCATGTCTGACGTGCACAGAGGGCTAACTAATATTACCAAAGAGATATACTGTTTACTTTTAGTTACTCCAATGGCACTTGGGCTATCCTATCCACTATACATATGCCAGACAGCTCTCATCTGGCTGTGTGAAACAAAAATTAGTATGTATATCGTGGCCGCTCAGCACCGGGTTCCCGCGGATGGTCGAAGGTAGAACTTCTTGGGAGGGCAGGCACCGGAGAAAGGCGCGAACGCTCATACGTAAATCCGTCGGCCTCGGTAGGGACTCTCCGAATCGGACTCCGGTCACGTGGGTAGTATGAGGTGACTGGGGCTGGTGGAGGAGGAAGGGGAGGACACTCGTATGGGTCGAGGCTAGAGGGGGGCGCACGTTCCCTCATTAAAGCCGTGGAGGTGGATGTTGATGGAGCAGGCATGGGGACGGCGCGACGTTCCTCGAAATAACTGACTCCGTAAGAATTGGCCCTGTACTTCTCGTAGTAGTCCACGACCCCGTACGGATCCCTTTCCTCGTAAGGCGACCGTCGCATCGGGTAGGCTGGTACCGCGCCATAGAGCGAGCCGTTGTTCCTGTATGCCGCGTCGCTGCCGTACATCCGAGCCATGCTAGGGTCAGCAACGGCGTTTAAGCCGTAACCTGGGTGCGGCCCGTATCTCATTGCACCCTCGTAGCCTGCGCCCCTTCTGTACCCTGCCATGCCGCTGCTGTGACCAGCACCCCGGGAAAAACCATGTACAGGAGTATAGCCACCAGTATAATCTGGTTCGCCACTGAAGTCCGGAGGATAACCCCTGTTTGGACCACGCCCGCCAAATCTCGTGGCATCGTATCCATCAGACTTCGGCTCTGAGCCGTTTCTGTGGTAGCCATTTTGGTCTAGAGGGCATTCTTTGGACCAGTGGCCTTCCTGCCCGCAACGATAACAACCCGATCTGTCTCCCATTCCCGGCGCAGTACGCAGGCGGCTAGTCGAAAGCTTCACGCTCATCAGTTTGCCTTAAAAAGAAAAGACTCAATAAGGACTTATGCCTCCATTTATTCTGGAGAATATATAACATTAGACATTTCCTGCCTGGCATACAAAAGTCTTCAATTCCATCAGTGTGGTAAAAAAAACTGCATTATATTCCAAAAATAGCAATAAGACATGGCTTACAGTTTGAGAATTAAGAAATTGTTCTTAAAGCTGAAATCCGTAACTTTTCACACATTTGCCCCTCCTGCAGTGGCAAGAGGTAACGCGGCAATTAGGAGACTTTCCGTGTCTGTGTAGCCACGAGGGCCCGTGTAACAAATCTTTCATTATGTGCCCATGTTGCCGAGGGATCGCGCGGCGACCGTGCAGCCCAAAAATTAAGACCGCGTGGACATAATGTGTGAACACATCTAAGTGAAGAAACCAAATGAGGTGTAAACAGAACCACACGTGCCAACCGTGCTAATTTAGCCCTTAATGAGCTTATGCAGTTGGATTCAATTTGTACTTCTGTTACCAACCACAACAGGAGTGGCCTGACGACTCGGGCTTAAATTACAGTAAGTGCTCGTTCATAACAGTCCCCCTTCCAGATGGATAAAACCTTTGACATTACGGATACCAGCTTTAAAATAAGAGGTATACAGAGCTGCCTTACTTTAAGCTTACCGTTATCCCCTCATCTGTCTACATATACTCACCTGCAGCACCTTTTTACTTACCGATTCATTCACAAGAGCAGAATTAAATATTCTTGAAACTATATTTTTCATATAAAAAGGTCAATCCCCATTTAGCCCAGCCCGAGAGTTCACCTTTAAAAGCAGTGTTGTCTAACTGATTAATGGCCTCCATGGCATCCTCCATTCGCTCCATGTGAACAAAAGCATAGTTTTTAACTATGTCACACTCCAACACAGCGCCAAACTCCTCAAACCTGGCCCTCAGCTCCTGGTTGGTGCAGGCAATGTTGCCAACATGTAGTTTAGTGGATCCCCTTGACTTGCCACGGCTCAACTCCACATTCATGGGCTGGCCATTCAGCTCATAATGGTGGAGGTTGCGGATGGCTTCTTCTGCCTCGGCTTTGTCGTCCATGTGCACAAAGCCAAAGTTTTTGACAATGGTGCATTCTGCAATCTTGCCATATTGGGAGAAGAGAGACCGAAGTTCATCTGATGTGGTGTCTGGCGACAAGTTCCCGATGAATATTTTCACCATTGTGGAGCGTCACTAAGGGAGGAGAAGAGATCGAGATTATTGACACCGGGATTCTATCGACTTGCTTTCAAAACACGACCAGCTGACTGAATCAAAATCACAATTACTCAGATGGGGGGAGCTTGAGCCATTTGCGTGCAGAAAATATGTGTGAAAACAAATGGATCAGATAAGGAATCATCGCTTCAGCAATTCTTAAATAAACCTTCATTACATGTTCATCTGCACAGATCACACCAACCATCAACTTTTTTTCTTATTTTGAGTTCCCAACTAAAAATGGTTTAAAGCACATGGTGCAATAGCCTCTGTCAGCAAGGACACAATAAGTTTCCTTCACATTCCTCTAACCATTCGAATTAAACACAGTCGACCTGCTGCTGTAACCATCTTCACATCACCCTCCTCACCAGCCCAAAGGAGGAAAAGGTCAATGAGTATTTACCCACAAATCCCCGGGCATTGTTTGATACAAAGGGAGCTCGGAGCTGTGCTTTGTGACTGCAGAGAAACTTCTTCCTCTAATTTTAGAAAGCGTTGGCGGGTTGTCCAAATAATACTGTAACACACCTCGAGTTTACCGGAGTTTAAGAGGAGTATTAATCCGCCGATCGAACATCCTCCTCTGTTGAAACCTTCATCCCGGCTGCTTACCACAGACCGCTAAGCAGCAAATAGACGGTGACTATCGATCTTTGAGCCACACTCGGTGTCGATTATGAATAATGTGTCTACAGCCAGTGTAGTTTACTGCACCAGTTATCTTTGGCTAATATCAATGGGCCTGGGTTATGCAGATCTAACGTTACAAAAGGCTGCACACACACACACA
>JAOXYL010000051.1:16416923-16429029 GCA_028564955.1 Terapon puta
GTTTCACCTCTCATCCGAGAGGCTTCATCAGTTCCTGCTCGCTTGACTAGGCTGGGACTAGTCCCGTTCGATTGAGTTTCCTTGAGACAACATCACTGTTATTCACCTCCATCAGTCTGGTTTAAAAAAGCCAAACGTGTGTGTGTATATTTGGACACTGATGTGTGTATATATACAGTAACACTCACACCTGCCTGTCTCCAGTTTATCTCTGAGGCTCCGTCACATCACTGCTGGAGCATGAACATCAGACACTTTCACTTTGTCATTCTTCCTGGTGTGAACTGAACGCTCAGCCCACGTGTTTATCAGATCATCTCCAGGGGTAATGATTATAGAGACATTATAGAAGCAGACTCTTGTAAATATGATGAGTTTGTCGTCTTTTTACAGCCTCTTACAGCTCAGTCACCTGTCTGTCTGTTACACATCACACCACGTCTCAGCCTGTTTTCATCAGGTCTTTATTACTTGCAGATACAAAAACAAGGACAAAAACACAACTCATCAAGCAAATAGGATGTAGCAGCGCCACCTAATGTGGCTCTGTCTCAACAGTGCATGGTCTTCCTGGTCTTCTCTAATCATTAGAAATAGCCCTAAGTCAGCTATTCTCAAAACTAAAGGCCACCTACTTTAGAAGAGAACAAAGGCAAAGTAAGGCAACATAGAGCTAGCAAGAAAGAAGCTGTTGATAGAGCAGAAGTGGACAATGTTACACAGTAACTATCCTAAATGAATCACTTCCAAGGCTTCAGTCATGAACAGGTTCCTACTGGTACACGTTGATATTTACACATCTGTCAGTGGTATTGTGGCATCCCCGTTACTTTGGCTTCAAACATCCACATGTAAGTTAAAGAGAAGATAATAGTCAGTGTGCAATTGGCTGCCAATTAATACACAAACTAATGATAAGTGAGTGCTTACAGAATCAAAGCAGGCAGAAAATCTTTTTTTTTCCTGGCCGACGTTAAATAAAACCAGAATGAAATGTTCACTTCTTCAGTTCGAACCTGATATGTGACGTTAAACTCAAGTGTGCACATCAAAATATATTGCTAGGAACGATGAGGATGTTGACTGAACTGGAGCTCTGGATCAAAACACTGGTAAAAAGTTTCACAAAGAAAAGCGAGGTTGGTCGGGTGTCCGCGTTGATGTTCACAGTATGTCTACAGAGTCTCAATAACTCCTCCAACAATCGACATGTCTAGAGTGACTTGCGCTGGCGCTTCATGAAGGACATGGAGTAGTCCCCTGCTGGTGTGCTCTTCTGCCTCTTCATCTGGACCTGCGACTGGGCGGTGAGCTGCAGCTTGATGGCACTGGAGTTCACCTTGGCCGCACACAGCAGCTCCTTCATTCCCTTCATCTTCTCGCTCTGAAAGACCACCACGGGGCCGGTCGGGGAGGGGGACCTCTGCTGCTGCTGCTGCTGGGATGAGGGTGGAGATGCAGACTCCGGGCTGGGGGACTTGGGCTTTGCTTCACCATCGACACCCCGCAGGCCCTGTGAGGAGCGTCGGCGGCCCCCTCCCTCTCCCACCTTCTTGGGCTGGGCGGCTGCTGCTGGCTGAGTGGATGGGGAGGTGGGGGCAGCAGAGGGGGGAGAGCTTTGCTCCTCTACCTTGGACTCTCTCCTCGGGCCTCTCCTGCGGCCCTCCCGCGGGTCGTCGCTGGACTGGTCGTCGTCATCCTGGGACTCTGGCTCTTTGGTGATGATGGACACCTTCTGACGCACCTTTGGAATCAAAGCCACATTTAGCTACAAAGCCTCAGCACACACCTACAGACTGCACCTGTGATGGCTGCAGTCATTCTGAAGTTCAAAGAGCGTTCTCACCTGGGCATCAAAGCGGCTCAGAGACTGGACCAGGTAGGTGGCCCAGCCCACATGTAGGACCGGCGTGGGGCTGCCCTCCTCCCATTTACAGATGCCGTCATAGAAACGCAGCAGGTGGGCGAAGCATTCAGAGTCCTGGAGAGCTGAGAGGGCTGCTGCCTGCTTGGGCTGCTCCTGACACACAGAAGAGGGGGAATACCATCATTCTTTTGTCTTTTTTTAATCAAAGTTTTCTTCTGTTTCAGTATGTGTTTTTATCTGGTATATGATCTAGCACGTGATATGTTCCTCATGGGTGTGTAAAGGTACATGTATTCATCCTGATCTGTTTGGTACAGGATGTTCAGCTCAGTGTGAGACTTTGTTGGTTGGATACCCTCCATAAACCAAACGATTACTTATAATAGTCACTCTTGCAAAAATTAAATTCAATCAGTGTTGAAGTTTGTGTACTGTTACACCCCTGGTATCTGGAGAAAAGGTGATGAACTGATGTGGAACTTTCATCTGCTGTACCACAGTCTCTCTTACTGGGAGCACTCACCTTGTCAGCTCCTTCTCCTCCCTCTCCTTCCTCCCCCGGACTCTCTGCAGCAGCAGCCGTCTCCTTCAGCAGAGTGGGGATAACATCGTTTGCAATATCAAAGAACTCTTTGTAGATTTCCTCGTCTTCTCGGAAATAGTTGTAGCTGCAAAACAGATGAGGTCTTTGAATTTCAGCAACATATGTCTTTTTAATATCTACTGATTGGCTTTTCCTTTACAACAGACATCATTACACAAAGGTCAGATTAATAGAGGCTTCTTTGACCATTTCATGCCCAGACATGACAAGGAGTGAACTTTAGAAAGAGTGCACTGGGATGTGCAGTCACACACACACACAAACACACACAGTCCCTGTTATAGATGGGGCACATAGGGCGAGCTGAAATTGAAGAACAATGGGGAGCAGGAAAAGGAAGCTGATAGATGGGGAGGGAATGCAGTCTGGTGGGGCAGTGCTGGTATTTTTAGCTGCAGCTCATGAGCGGCAGTGTGTTTAAAGAGGAGGAGAGAGTGTGAGGATGCAGAGCCGGACACTTCCTGCCTCGGCCACACCCTCAAAACGTCAAACTGCGAGCGGGCTTCTCGGTGGTGGATGTGAGTGGAAAACGACCACGGTGAAGAATCTCAGCTGGAGCTCTAATTAAACTGCCACGTCACATTACTGTAAGAATTTCTGAACTGCTGATAAATAGCATTCTTTTATTCAGAGAGAAGACATGCTCCTTTACTGCCATCTTGTGTTGGTGTGGTGAAATAAGAGGCTCCTGTTGGATGACCACCTCTTACGGGTGTTTATAATACAATCGCCTTGTGTTGAGACTGTCAGATTTTGAAAGCACATCTGGTCATCTGTTCATTTTGTGAATAACCACTGAGACTAAATATTGCTAGATGATAGTAATAAAAATTGTATGAAAATTAAATTCAAAGTACTTTAGATAACAAAAATTATTACAAAGTGTACAATTGTGGTCGACTAAACAACCCACAAACCCCTCAAAAACAACAAGCTGCATTTTGCAGTGCAGTCACCAGTAATGTTAACTTTACTGGTTCTTACACGGTCACAGAGTTATGGACTCACTAATCACCTGCAGTTCCTCAAAAAAAAAAAAAAGAAAAACAGATGGAGCTCCATCTCGGAGCCAACACAGCGACGAGTACAGCAGATAAGAGTTTAAAGAATTAGTTGATCTACGGTAAAAGATTCAGTAACAGTTTTGATAGTTGATTAATCACTAGAAAAAATGGCATGATTTCACTGGGCACCCTTAAATGGAAAAATTGGTTGCTTTTCAATGAAAGCAGGTTAACTTTCTGTTCTTTGGGCTTTGAACTGATCAGCATTAGCAGCTGGGAGCAGAAGCAGCTGCAGTAATTCAGGGTGAGCATGAGTATCAGCCTGATCCCATTTACACCCGGTAATAACATCTTTATCTGCATACATCTGGTTTAAGGCTCTTTATGCTTGCACCTGGAAGAAAATACTGGTCATTTGGTTTGTGCATGCATGCATTATGATCTGATTTCAATATGTAAATGAGGTAAACTGAGCTGGCAGGCAGTAGCTAACTCTAACTCTACCGTTTCAGTCTGGCTCTCTTGAGTTACTAAGTAGAGGCAGAGCTATGTGAGCTTTCAACTTGACAGATTTTTCTGAGGAATGTGGTCATCCTATATGTACTGCATTTACACAGTACACTCAGCTGGAATCCACACTAATGTGTTTGCATGCATTTATAATGGCATTTTGTCCAATTTGAGAAAAAAAAGTAATCCTAAGTCTAAACTGTAAACTTTAATCTGCAACATACTAATATTAATGTGTAAAAGCAGTGTGAACTCACTCCTGCATGACCTGAGCTGCCTTCGCCCAGGACTTGAGAGCCTCCCGCACATTCCTGTGTCTGTAGTGGAAACCGGCCAGATACATGTAGGGGTAGATGTGCTCGTTGTTGTAGTGCCTCTGAGCAGAGCTGACAGCCTGAGAGAGAGCAGAAACACGGGGAAATGACTTATCAATAAACAAACCCATTTGTGATGATATACAAATGTACCGATACTGCACTCATGACCTCCCAACAGAAAATCATTCTGGTACATTCCGATCAAGAAAGAGTCATTCAGTGGAAAACGCCCCACCGATAGTCACTGACTCAGTTTTAGTGAGTGGAGCTGACCTCATGTGGTTGGTTTTGGTAAGTACATGTCTCAGTCTGTGACTTGTCTGACTTCCGTTAAATGGTTGTTGTTAAAGAAGAACAAACTCAAACTGTGTCTCATAGATATTCAATATGAAAAGTTCAACATTTTGGAAAATTCTGGAGCCTGAAAAACATTTCTTCACATCCAGCAGCTGTGTCCCGGTGGAAACCTTTGCTAGGGCTTACCTTGAGGTGGATTTCCAAAGGGCTCTCCTTGTCTGGGATTGGATCCTGGTCTTCAAGGTCTGCCAGAGTACCCATGGCCATAGGATACCTGGAGCACAGTAACGGGTCAGGAGGAGGTTGTGGAGTTAAGCTTTTTACAATGCAGTGTACACTGCACAGATGTTCAGAAACATTTCATTCTTTAATAAGATAACCAACACAAACTCTCACCTGTCCAGGTCGCCTCGTTCATACAGCAACCAGAGGAGTTTCTGTTATAATGAGGGGGCAAAACAAATGAAAGACTTGAGTTAAAATATCAAAGGCAGATTATGATAAGGTGTCCAGCAAAAACTCTTTGAATATATTTATACTGTGATACAATATTACTCTCTCAACAAGAAATCATACAAGAGACAACAACAAAAAAACAGCCACCCCTGTTAGATCTTAACACATAACCTAACATCAGCAGCTATGTTGGTTAGCTTGTAGCCTAGCCCGCTTTTGTTTATGATGCCTGTCCCGTCTCCTTGGCAACAGAGTGATCGTGAAGGCATTGGTGGTCCGCTGAATCTCTGGTGGTGCAAAATCTAACCCCAGAAATGCTTGTAGGTTCGTACTCTCCCCAATCTCCAACAGTCCAGCCCCACAACACTCAACTGCTGCTGCAGACGACCGAACGATCACCAGAAACACAAACAAAAAGAGAGAAGTGGGGAGCACCAAATTGCTGCGTGTCCACACGTCGCCATGGCTGCCATGCAAATGTACCGTATAATATTGTCCCAAGTACCGACATTATTTAATAGTTTTAATGATTTCATTAATTGATGGCATGGCTATGATAGTTATTTACCAAGTACAGCCAGAGTCCCAGTCTCAGCCCAGGACTAGCTAACCTTAAAGAAGTGTTCTCTGACTCTGACTGGTCTGTGTTAATTCATTCATGACGTAGTCACTGGTAATGAAGAAGTGTAGTTTTCAATGGCAAGTTACCTGTTGACATGTTGTAAAGGCTTAATATGGTGTTTCTGAGGTTTATTTGTGTTATAATAACTTAATAAATATGTCAGACTGCTGCTCTTTCAAATTTTTATTTAAAATAATGTTAAAAGTTCTTTGAGCAGCTCTTTATTTGCAGCACGTTTTTTTAATCTAAAAAACTGAACAAATAAGAATATAACAAATTTTTTGTTTCTAAATTTATTCTAAAAGATGTTTTAGATGTTTTACTGTAAATATATCTCTGTTCCAAATGCCAGTTATCAGGCTCCTTGATGACTAATGATCAGACCTACAACAATAGAAATGGAATCAAAGTCAACTGGACTGCGTGAATGTGTAGAAGATGTTTCGCCCCTTATCCAAGTGGCCTCATCAAACATCAAATTGTTCCGTTTTAGACTGGCTCTCTGACATTTAGGTCACCACTTCCTCCAACATGTGAGAAACTGAACATTGTGGTGTGGTACTGGAGATTAAAAAACAGATAAGAATGACTCATTTCAGACCACACATGCTCACCTGTTGTAGCTGCAGGAGCTCAGAGCTGTCAGTGTGGAGATCTAACGAGGGGTTGATGGCACAAACCATGAAGGCCACCTCCATGTTTCTGTCACATTTCATGTAGGAGCCCTTCAGATATAACCAGCTCTGACGGAGACACAAACACACACAAGACAGGTTAAGAGCAATGTGAATATTAAAATGGCAGAAAATAATTCACATTATTAAGTGTCTCTCAATAGCTACAGTGTGCTTACAATTGTTTTTTTAAATACTGGGACATTTTGTTCTGCACTGTTTTTTTGTTTGTTAGATCAGGTCTGGAGTTTAAACATGAAGTCATATAGACTGACAGGTAACTGTAACTGTAACATTGGACAGTTTTGATGATCCCAGATCATCAGTGCAAAACTACATTACATCCCTCACCTTCTCACTGACGCCTGCTGTGACTGTCTGTCCCCGCCGGTCCTCGTTACCCTTTCCGTGCCAGGTGACCTCGGCCGTCTCTTCCCCATTTTTACCAAAAATCACCCAGGCGTGGTCCTCGGAGAGTGCCAGGTGGACGTCCTTCAGGCCCAGAACCTGACATGCTGCCACCACCGCAAACGCCACACCGGAGCTGTCTAGTTTAGTACCTGGTTCAAATTTAACAGATAATACATTTTCATTAATTTGATTGATCATTTCAATGGCAACAAATTTTGCAGTAGTACTTTTAATTGTCGTACCAGTGATGAGACTGAATAGGGATTGGATGTGCGCCCTGTCCTTGAAGTAAGAGCGGCTCAGACTGTTCCAGATCACATCTGACACCTTCTTCACCAGCTCCCTGCTGGACCCTGCAGCAGTCCTTCGGTACTGGGACAGGTCCACCGCACCCCGGATCTGGGCTGTGAAGCGCTCATACAGTGCAGAAATCATGCCCAGCTCCACGGTGGGGAAGCATGAGTTGGGACAGTCCGGCTCCAGCGGTTCAAACCTGACTCCCGGAACATTTATGGGGATGACCCGGTTCACTGCTAGGAAGTGCTCGACGAAACCCAGGACCAAAGACAGAAGGGCTAAGTCTGGCTCAGACTTGCGGAGCTCAGCATCAAACAGCTGAACCACACCATCGATCCCACGCAGGGGGAAGTGCTTCTTCTGGGTTGAGTGCAAACCCATGATGTCTTCTGTCTGTCTGCTCAGATGCTCTCCTCACCTGCAGTACTAAAAGTTACACAGAGGTCAGTTCATGTCCACATCTGTAGAAACTCAATGGAAGGCTCAAACAGGTGGGAACAGGCTATTTGCTGAGGACTATTTGTGATTTGTGACCCCACCTGCCCCCCATACTGTATGAAGACATAAGAATTAATAAACATCATAATAACAAGAATTGTGTCAATGTTTTATGAATAAACAAACCAGTAAAAAAACATTAAAATTGATTGGTACTTCTAACTAATACCAGGGACCATTTAATCTGGCAAAATGGATGAAAAAACAAACAAACAACTGAACTCATTTTGCATAGGAAAAATACATATGATAGTGCTGTGACAAATTAGGTGATAGATTTCATTTGATAACTTTCTTTGTACCATTCATATCTTTACTTCAGTAAATTATTTGTTGTAATTAACCATTGTAAACACGGTTGGCGTCCTCTCCCGGGCTGCAGCTGGGCAGCAGTGTTGCATAACGCTGGTTACATCAATGTTACATCAATGCTGCTAACACTGGCAGGACTCGCTGTGGTGGGCGGGGCACTCCCACTGATACAGACATTGCCTACATTCAATACAAAGCTGCAAATACGAGCCCGCGACGGCCGTGGCTCCCATTACCGCGGCCCAATGACTCCACACCACCACAAACGCTCACAGTATTTACACACCGAAACACTCCGTTAGATGAAGTCATTCCCTAGCCTGGTCGGCTGACGTAGGCTAACTAGCTAACTTTAATAAGTTACGGTAACGCTGCTAACGTTACCCTCGCACGCTTTGTTTTGCTGAATGAACTCCAGGTTGTTTAAATGAGGTGAGATAAAATAAAGATATCCTGAACCAAATAATAGTCCTCTCTCTGACAAATGACTGAATGAAGGCTGATGGGAGAAGCAGCTAACAAGCTAACGAGCTGCTAGTGAGCTAAACTCACCACTTTTAGATAACGCTTATCTCTCCGCGCACTCCAGCAAAATATAGCGCAATATTACGCAACAAGACTGACCCAGTCTCAGCTCGCACGGACGTAAAATGAGACCAGTGTCTAGCAGATTACGTACCCACTTTCTCACAGCCTCAGCCACATGTTTTTGTTTGTGTCCCCGTTCTTTTGCCGCGCACTTCAGTCTGCTCAAAACTCACTTGCGGTGTGTTAACAGTCTCTGCGTTTGCGTCACACCGTAGATCTCAAAGCGACGTGCGCGTAACTGCGAAGCGCCGCCGCTCGCGGACAGGCCCATCCCCATGGTTACAGATCCTCGGAGCTGCGCCTTCGCTTTCCTCTCATGTGTGCTGGGAAATGTAGTTTATAATGTGTTACTCGTGAAAAACCCCAGTAGAGGGCAGCAGTATGCCGCCATGTGATATTTTTCTACACAATGGAACAAAGGTAACCATTACATAATGGAAAACGGGCTCCGGTAAAACACACACAGCTTGAAATGGTATAAAATTGTATTACAGAGGTTAAGTCACTTCATCTTCATCATTATTCAAAACAATTTAATCAGTGTAGCGATGCCTGCTTTTGTTACGCACGTCTCCAACACATATTTATGCATTTAATCATGATTACCAAATGATGTAGTAGAAATTTGTTGGTATCATTTACTGATTTTCTATCATTTATTAAAACAAGTGCAGCCTCCTACTGATATAACAGCTAATGAGACAGCCTCCCACTTTGGCTGAGAGCAGGTTTAACATGGAGTCTGTGTTCACGAATATTCCCTTGGATGCTTTCAGGTGCTGTCGAATATTTCAAAGAGCTTGCGAAGCGCATACAAAATGATACAGATTAATTGTACTTATACAACGGCTGCATGAATATATTCTAAAACAAACCGTGGAACGTGGGTACGAAACCAATTAGTCGTGATAACAATATTTTATTTGATTTTTTGTGGTTACTGTACTTGAACGCAGAGATGCGTTCTGTGAGTCAGGTTGTGGCTGAGCCTGAGCGGGGCCTTTGAACGCGTCTCGCCCCGACATGTTTTCTCCCCTCCTCCATTAGTCCGCCTTGTTTCCCTCCATCATCTCCGACCTCTCACTGCTCGGACGGTGCGCTAAGGTGCGGAACCAAGTCCCGCTCTTGGGGAGCTTCGAGGAAAGTCAGACGACGTATACGCCCTCAAAGGACGGTATAAGACAGAGACGACAGACATTTCACCGCCTTTGTGCAGTTGCTGTGAAACTACGGTAAAATGGATCCAATGACTCAGTCCGCCCAGATATCATCGTCGCAGGGGTTTGCCGATGGACAAAATTCAGCTGCCAAAGAATCAAAGCTGTCTGGTAAGCGATAGCGTAACGTTAAATTAGCTAGGCAAATGCTAATTTATCGTAATGTCGTACCATGACTTGCCCTTAAACCATAAGTGTTTGGCTTTATTTACAGGTACAGTAATGGTTTTATAGCTTTACGTCCAGTCCGTAACGCAGAAACGTTAATCCAACTTTGTTGTGTACGTTAGACATTGTCATGTAGCAGGCTGTCTGTTTCGTTCAGTCTGCTTAGCGAAGGTGTTTTCGGCTCTAATAGGAAACACCTGTGGTAGTGAGCTCACACACGGCCGCCTCTCCCGCCGTGTGGCTCTGTCTCCGGCCTGGCCCTGCAGCACGCCGCTGTCTGTGCGGAAACTTTCCAACAAACCTTCTTTAATCGGCGTGACAGTGATCCAGACGCCTCGTTAAGAAACAGACAGTCTGAAGTCTATGTATGGCGCGAGGTGAGGCATTTATCCACACAGCTCGGTGGTAAACTAAAAATAACAGAATTAAAGGCTGGCGTTGTTTATTACTGAGCATCCTTATTACTGTTACGTTATATTTAAAATAAACTGCGTGGTGAGCGAGGCACATAAAAACATGCGCTGTTTAGCGCACGTAATGTTAGCCGATGTGAAATCTCTTTCCTAATGATTTTTATCACAGTCTTACATCACCGTCTACCAGTTGGGTGTGTTTGCTAGTCAATAATAAAGATTAAATGACAGCTTTTTTACAGTAAGAATTGGTGACAGAGCGTTCTCGGTGCTAAATGTTACCCTGCACTGCAGATGCATTGTTACTGGGCAACTGCCAATGAGGGAGGACCTCTTAAAGGCGCATTGCTCTTTTTGAGTCGGCGTCTCCGTAATGCAATCAGCCCAGAACAAAACATCATATCTAAGGAGCTTCACGATCATTCCTCGTTTCTGTCTGCTCACTGTCACCACCTGCAGTGCTGCAGACCGAGTAGGTGACAGTCCGGGGGGAGCCTAATGAAAACAAAGGAGCACGGCTGTGTCCCAATCTAATTGGCAGGGTATTGTGTATGAGGGAGTGGCAGCCTCACCATCATGTGTGTGTTAAACTGTCTGATGTGGACCCCATGGCTCAGTCAAGCACTACGTGTAAGCCATTTGAAAATCCTTCAAAGCTGTCTTCTGTTAATCAAAAGGATTGCAGGCTTTAAAGAATTATAGCACATGTGGTCATGGGCGTCAACTGGATATGTCAGGGTGTGGCACGTGATGCCTCGCCGACTTTCAGTTTGGTCTTGAAGATGATGATGATGATGTTGTTGTTGTTGTTGTTGTTACTAAGAAAGGAAAAAACATCAGGACCAAGCTTCTTCCCATACGTACAATCATGTGGAGTTAAAAACGTATGGAAACAATGGCCAAATGAATAATGTAATGAGTTGATTAGTCATCAATTATAGATGGCTTGGCTCCACGTTGTTCTGGAAAATCAGCAGCCATGAGAGAGCTATGAAATGTTAATACAGGGAGTTTTGTTTAACTTGAGGTTTGCTCATTAAACATATGACCCTGTAATATAAAAATGTAAAGGTGGGTTACACAGCTGTGCTGCCAAAGCTTGGATTTTTATGAGCTTCTGTTAGAGCTAGTTTTATCTGCCAGAGCTATAATTGCCAAGGCAGAAAACAGGCTTTGAAAATTGTTTTCCTGCTTCCCTGACCAAACTGAAAATGAATGTTTCTTCTTCTTTTTTTTTTTAACATTCCATGACAGATAACAGACGCTGCCTTCCACAATCCTTAGTCATTACAGCACTGCTGAGTCACCTCAAAGTATGGGCTTCAGGCCTAACCCTGCATCCATATCATATGGATAGACATGTTTTTCAGTGTGATCCTCCTACTCTGAAATGTACTGTAAGATAGTTGTTGATGTGGCAGTCGATGCCACTTCTTTCATACTAATATATATCATTTTTTGATAATTGGAAATAAAACAAAAACAAGGATTTTTCTTGTAAAACTACAGCTAATGCCTCATAATGAAGTGTGTTAATCTGTTCGTAATGTACGGATTGTGTTTAGGCAGACGGGTTTGAAAAGGATCACTGTGTTGCTTTGAACCATCGTTCCCTGTGATGGAGCTGCAGGATGAAAAAGAATATATCAGTAAAATGACTGCTGTGCAAAGAAGGGCAGGAAGAGTATTTGAGCTTACAGGACGTGGTGATATGTATCAGCTTAATGTCATTAAAAGGAAGAGCTGGGCGTAAGGAACTAGAAATGATTAGTCAATAAACCAGTATCTCTCTTTAAAAGATAATGTGCATTCTGCAGATTACATTGGCACGTCACTGATATGGATGTATTC
>JAOXYL010000051.1:16429129-16439163 GCA_028564955.1 Terapon puta
ATAAACCAGTATCTCTCTTTAAAAGATAATGTGCATTCTGCAGATTACATTGGCACGTCACTGATATGGATGTATTCTGTTTAAAAGAAATGTTACAGGTTATTGTCAGTATTTCCTAGCCCATATTGTTGTGTTTTTCCTATTAATGTACCGCAGGTTATCTTTCAGTCAGTAGCAAGCAGATGGCCTGGCCCGCCTTTCAGTTTCTGTCTGTAGCTGAGCCCATTTCACTTGACATGCACACTAATGAGTGACACTAGCCACAATGGAAGTGGCACACTTTAAAATGAGGACCTCATTTCACAAACTACATTGCATCAGATTTTCAGGGTAAAGTTAGCCTTCGAATGAATCTATGTAGCTATTACTTAATTGTATAATCTCAAACAGTTAATGTTTTGTTTAGTTTTGTTTTCAAGTAATTTGACGTTGAAGATTGTTACAGCTCTGAGACACTTAACAGTAAACTACTCAGCTCACTGTTTAACTGTAGTTCCTTGTTCAGTGTTACAGCTGTCTTTGTGCTCAGTTCCTCATAAGAATGTTCTCACATGAACAGACCAACTTTTATATAACTGGAGGCACCAAACCTCACCGTTCAGTTTGATCTATTACCTGTCAGTGTTCATTGAAACTGGGAGATTTGACTTTCTCAACTCAGCTTTGTTATTAGATTAGAATCAGAATTTATTGCCAGGTTTTCTCTCACAGTTTGCCTTGATATATAGGTGCATATGAACTAACGTAGTAAAAGAAAACTGAAAAGACATGCCAAGAAGCATAAAGACAAGATGCATTTGATCATATATTATTTAAAAAAACATTGTATCATTTTGAGTACTTAAAGTGTTAATATAACCCCACTTGCTATCAGTTTGTAATATTCCAAATACAGTTATACTAATTCATTCACATTCTCTTCTTAAACCTGTAATCTGACTGAGGATAATAGGTTTCATGCAGGGGTATGATGTTTTGTTTTTGTTTGTTTTACTGTTTACTGTTATTTCATTCTCACCAATGTTTAATCCAGTCATTTCAGTGAATTCGGTTTGCTCAGTGATCAAGATAGGTGCTGTAAATCACTTCAAAGTGAAACACACGAGCACAGCTTCAAGGAACACAGAGTTCTTTCAGCCTCGCTCTCTCTCTACTTGTCTTGCCAAGACAACCCTCCTCCCTCCACTCCCTGCTGGAGCAGACCATATCACTGAGGTCACAGAGGCAATCAGATAGCCCTCAGGGCTGGACAGTGCAGGATAACTGCACCAGGGCAGGAATGGGAGGCATGGCTGTCATAGACCGATCCTGCGCCATCACTTCCACTAAGAGATGAGCCTCAGAAGCCTGAGGCCACAGTGACAAACCCGACATCCACTTTACATCAGCCAATGACAGATTTAACACTGAGGATCTGTGGTATTTGGAATGTAGACTGACTGTCTAACCTTTGTCCCAGAGACAAAAAATGATCATTTCAGTAATTGCATGTAGCTTAAGGCTGTATTAACCAATAATGGAATCAATAATGGAACCAATATGTGGGTCCAAGAGAGAATTATCACCACAAACTTTGATCTACTCAGCCTAATTTCCAGCAGCCGCAGACAGCTGTTTTTGGCTTAAAAGCACTGATAAACTGACTGTAGGACACTTGTCCAGCACTGATCGGCAGACAAAGTTAACCATTAGCTGCTGAGTGAAAGAGCCACCTATTTTTCAGGAGTTGGTTGAAACAAGAGCTTAAAGGAGAATGAACACAGAAGCACAGCAATTTAGGATGCTAATGTTTGTTGATGTTTAAATAGGACACTAAAGCATGCTAAACATGCGTGTCAAGACACCTTTAAGATGATGTGTGTGCCAGGATGTTTGTTGGCTCCTTAAAAATAACTTGATATAGCATTAATAAACTGAGTAAAGGAGTCTGATCCTGCCCTTTTGTACTCTTCTGCTCTGGCTGCATGGTGAGACATCTATATCATTTTTTATCTGTTTATTCTGTTCACACTGATGTATTCAGATTTTTCTCTCTCAACTGTTATAAACATCATCACATTCACTCAAGTCATTTGCTGACCTCTTTAGATCTGCATGTTGGTGTGTTTTTATTTAATTTTTTATTACCAGTTGGATTCCAGCAGAAAACACCATGATTTGCATACTTTCTGTGATAATTTTGTGCAGGTTTGTTAATAATGAAAGTGTTTGATTGTAAAATGTGTTTTTTTCCAAATAATTATGTCATGGTATTGCATTTTTGAGTAGCCATTGTCTCTTTGCAGCCTCCTACCTCCACCAACAAAAATGAAAACCAGGGTATTTTCCTTGTAGTCAAAAAGTGAAGGTGTGGTGTGTTCAGAGGGCAACAGTCGTCTGAATCTGAGAAAAGGAATGTTGCACCACAAGGGTACACCAACCCCAACCTGCCCAGCCTGTACAAACTTCATTTGAGCTGAACTATGGGGCAGTGCCGCGCCTCCCTCAGTAAACCTGAAACACATTTTTCGGTTCTTACCAGTGACTCAAGATATTTCTCACCTGGCATCACCAACCCGCCTGATGACAGGAAGGTGTGCACTCCTAATGACGTTCTAGAGTTATACTATTTGGCATTCCAGCCACATTCCAGCCTCCACTCTTCTGGTTTCAGACTTTTCACCAGATGCTGACCCTGGCTGCAGGGAATTCAGAAGCATACGCATTAGTGAGGTTCAGCACTGATGTTGGATGATGATCTGGCTCAGTCGGTGTTCCAGTTCATCTCAAAGGTGTTTGTGTGACGTCGAGGTCTTCCACAACAGACTGGGAAATCCATTTCTTTCTGGAGCTGGCTTTCGGTGCTTGGGCATTGTTGTTTTAAAATTAGAAAGGAACACAAACAGTTGGAGTAACACATATTCTAAGGGTCCAAGACCAAGCCATGAAAACATAGTGTCTTACCTAAACTATGGAAGGGTTGTCCACATCATTTCGAGCATATAGAATCTTTGTCTTGCTGGTTTTTACTGTAAGAGCATAAACCATGGTACTACAGATGAAGTGGTGGTCCTTTGGTTGTAGTTATTTTATTTGAAGCACTTGTGTTTGCTCTTAGTAGCACTAAAGCAAAGTGATAAGTGCTTTTGTCTGCTTCTTCAGACCTGGTTGGTCTTGCCTGCATAGCAAATATAAGTGCATGTGTTAAAGTTATTGTAGGTTTCCTGAAGTCAACAATAAGAGCATATGCATGAGGCATCTCTGTTAACTTGTATTTTCTGGTCTTTTATTTGAAGTAGTTCTGTGTAGCATGTAGAGTTGTTAAGGCTGGATAAGTTGACACTTATTTGCTCTTGATTTGAAATGGGTGTAGTGGATAGGAATTTCTTTCTTCTTCTTCTAGGATGATCATTTTTCTGTCCTTTTTATTTTTTCAGATTCCTTTCTTTCCTCTTCGCCTGTATCTCTCATTCAGTCTCCTCAAGGCAAGTGTATGGTTCTCTTACGATGCTCGCCTGCTCTCTCCCTCTGTCCTGTACTCTCTCGCTCGCCTGCTGCTATACCGCTTTACTTCATCCCTGTTTCTAGTGCCCCTGTCCTCTTCATAAAAGTCTGGTTAAAAAATAAAATGAACTTGTGGATAAAACCAGCAGCATACTGAACTCCAGTCCTAACCCCAGCTTCTTTCCCAGCTCAGTCGGTCTCTAGCCGCCCCTCCTCCTACAGACCTTGTCATGGTATTCCATCTGTTTTCAGCACGGCTGACCCTCGTTGCTGCACTAATTGTAAGTTAGCCTCGCAGCTCCTCCTGTTTTCAGTGACATATGGCATTGGTAATTTTGTTCACCACCCCCAACCCAAGCTGCAACTTGAGATCAAACATTTCAATCTCATGCTGTAAATAGCCATCTTGACCTATTGACAGGTTTCATTATTAGTTGATTGTTAGTGCTACAGAAAATGTATCAGTGCATAGCCATAGTCTGAGCAGCAGAAGCACAACCAACAGAGCTCATACAGATATTTTCAAATGCACATAAATCACCATTAGTCACTAGCATGAATCAACACCTGTTTTTGTCCATTTCTGTTTTCACTGCTGCTTGTCCTCAGCTATTTCCAGAAAACGCCAAGAAATATCTTTTAAACCTTGCTACTGTGGCTGCTAGCAGTATGATCCATTTCAGTCTTTACCTCCTGTTAGCAAGCATTATTTAGGTCAGCAGCACTCACTGTAGGTTCAAGATAATCCCAAGATTGCCACCTTATTTTAAGAAAGCAGAGAAGTTCAAGTTGACATTGTGCGCACAAGAGCAGAAACCTAAAAATGGATTAGCTGGTGTCCCGGGGGGTTGGTCCTACCTTCCTGCTGCCCTAGTATCCCAGACCCCCCCCCCCTCCTAAGCCCCAGTACCAGCCGAGCCCCAGAGGATGAGTGGCACTGGAGATATCATCCACCGCCCAGCAGCCTGGGCCTACCATTGCCTGTGGCTGCTCACTCGCCCTCCACACCACTATCTGCTCATGGCTTTGTAGGCTTTGTGCATGTGTCACATCTTTGCTTAAGCATTTAGAAGTAGGTTTTCGTTGACCACTTTTGCTTCTTTATTTTCAAATTCTTTTTGTGCTGTGATTTATTTATTTTTTTGTTCAAATGTTTTATCAGTGTTACAAGTCTATACGTCCTTGTGTAAATAAATAGTCGCCAATACTTTAAAGTAGTCTTTGTCAAATGGGTATATATTAGGATAGAGTTATAGATTGGTGTAGATGATCCACAAATTATACCTAGATACAAGTTATCATTGCACACTTATGTCACAAGCATCCATCCTATTGACTCGAAGTGCAGGATAGCAGGTCATGACTGCACCCTGTGGAAGTTGAACTCTTACCGACATCTGTTCTTTTGCAAGGATATCTGACACGGCTTATGTATCACACTGTTTTATCAGTAAATCAATGTTTGGGCTTTAGTCCCTTGGTTGTTGAACTTTACATATTCATTTATGGGTATAGTGCTTTATCAAATAAAAATGAGTGAAGAGTAGTAAACTAAAGTAGTATTCCTTGCAGTAAATGTGTGTATTTGTACAGCATTTATGACGAAATAATTTCAGGTCGCAGTCTACTGACTGGCGCTTTCTGAGTTTTTTTGAAGGGTTTGAAGGGTTATGAAAATGTGTTTAGATTAATAATCACTCACCTCCAGTTACTGCAGAGATCAGATGTGGAAGACCACTGAGGCCTAATTTGGCAGATGATAAATGAGCTTTTACAAAGTGGTGTTACACAAAACGAATTTGTTGACAGACTAACCTGACCTATACTCATAAAGCCTGAATTTTAGTCCCTGTGGAAGTCTCTGTTCTAATCATGTAGCCCTGTCTAATATCCGTGAATGTATTCTCTGAGCGCTGTTTTGGAATTTGTTTACTAGTACAGAGCCAAATGACTACAACGCTGTTGGCGAGATGGAAAGTCCATTTATGTGGCCTAGTTTGAACAAGGCATTGTATTGTGGCGCAGGGCAGATGACAGCCCTATCCAAGACAAAGTGGACCAGTCAGTCAGTGGAAAAGTCTGTGTCTACAGTGGCAGGGGAGGGGGGATCATGGTGTCATGCTGAAAACACAGCTTGCATTGCTAACCTTAACTTGAAGTAGGACTCATCTGGACTTTACTTTAACTAGACAAAACTAGTGCCTCTTGAAGAACCTTTTTGATTGTGCTTGCTGAGGAAAAGTTAAAATCTTAGTCAAAGTTAAGTCATGGGCATTAGTGGGTGGAGATTGTGGTGCAGCTGATGTTAATTTCCTAATATAGCTGCCAATCCCCTGTCATGATGGCTTAATATTGGGTGTTGAAAATGACATGGTGCTGAAAGGGATCATGTGATCATTGGACCAGTTGCTTTGAACATCTTTGGAACTCTGTGGCCTCCAGGATAGCAAAGGGGCCACATGGCTTTGGAGAGGGGCCCTGCCATCAAGTTAATGTAAAGGCATCCTCAGCTGTGGCTGAGGAAATGGTGGTGTTTAAATGACCTGGTCAACTGCATGGGAACTGCAGTATTATCTAACCTTTGGCATAATTTGTACTTTTTCAGTATCAGAGCAACTCATCCTTCTCATGATGTTATGATAACCAGCTGAAAAATATACACTTACAACACTTCTGAGCTTATTTGAGATACTTTTCAGATTTATCTTTTTTTTTCTTGTGTTTTTTTTAAATAAAAAAAGAATCTTTGCATTACTGTTCCTTCCTTTTTAATTTGCATTTAAGAACTATTGTTGTTTTGATTAAATTAAATTTGTAGGTAAAGAAGGAGGCACAGAAATGCAAAATGTTGCTGAGTAATAGCTTTACCTTGTTGCATAGGTCAAACCTTGTTACTGTGATGTAAGAGCAATGTAGTAGTAAAAGGAAGCAAAATGTCATAGCCAGCCGGTGGGTGGCTTATCTCAGCAGTCCACATTGGTGTTCCGTCTAAAACTGACACCCAAATCTCATACCTGTATTTAAGAGTCCAATGATTAAATCTGAATGGCACTGCTAAATTGGAGAACTGAACATGACCATTTTAATTAATTATTGCCAGTTTGCCAGCCGAACGTAACGCATTGCCTATACTCCAGCTTCTTTCCTCCTCTTACTGGAAATTGCTTGAACTTGGAACATGCGTGTAGGCAATTAGCACAGTCATGGAGAGAAAAATACATTTTTAAGTTATGTTTGACAATAACCCAACCTAGATCTCCCTAAATCCAAAGCTTTACAGAAAAAAAACATCATAGTTTGTCAGGAACCATCTGGTTGGGTAGTAGAACTCTGGTCTGTATCTGCTGCATTGTGGACCAGTTGGCGAGTATGATAAACGATTCATTACCTACTTAAATTATTTGCTGTTGAGGAGCATGAATGCACTGGGGAGATGCTCATTCAGTTTGTCAGCCAAAACTGTGTTATATGACACTGGCAACATGGTATTTATGACTGGTGGGTGCTGAATATTGCTGAGAGAACCTTAATTGTAGTTTAAAGAGCCATATGTTTTGTAATTGAATGTATGTCATCATATCAGGAGAGCTACTGGTTAAGTGTTACTTTTAAAAGATCTATTTTTAAACCGTTAGTCAACAATGCAGCACGGTGGGTCTCTCTGTTGTGATGGAAAAACATCCAAGAAAAACAATATTATGAGCGTGGCAGTACAAAAAGCTATAGGGAGCATATGCAGCTGAGATGACTCTACCCCTGTTTTTTTTTTTTTTTGTTTTGTTTTTGTTTTGTTTTTGTGTTTTACCCCAGTGTGCCCTTTTGAATGTGTATTACATAGTCACCAATGGCAGCTCTCATGAAGTTTGTGATATTAAGACCGTTGCTGAAGTGTCAACACTTACAGCCTTCTCAATTTGTTTAGAGCCAGTTGTTTTGTTTTCTGTCAAATTTTACATGGGCTTTTATGTTGGAGGTATCTGTTTCATTTATATGCAGGTACAAATGGCAGTTATTAGTTCTTAAACAAGAAGGTCTCTCACGTAACCAAAGAATACTTAATACTGGTTGATACTATTGTATGTTGAGCTGACTTTATTTTAGGGGGATGTTTGTGCAGGGAGCAATTTTCAAATAAAAACCTTTACAAATTGTGACCAAAGAGTTTACCTTAGAACATACTCTTCACAAACAAGCAATCAAATAGACACTATAGAAAAAATAAATAGCTTTCAGGCCTGCACTTGTGTAACAAGTCTTACATACTTTGTCAACAAACTTAACATACGCAGTCTCCATAAGGTGATTTAAAAGAAGCATCAGTCTGTGAGATTGTTTCTTTTGCTGCTTCATTTGACCATTCAGATCATTTACGTTGCCATTTTGAGTGCTGCCTAATGGCAAAATTATTTATAGTAGTTTGAGCAGCATGCCAAAAGAGTAAATCCATTATATGAACCTGCCTTACATTTCCATAATGCAATGCATGAAAGCTTGGGCTGCGACATAAAGGCCTCGCTGATAATATTTGAAGTGCATGAGAGTTAAGTGTCTGTGATTTATATGATCCCCCCCTCCCCTCCTTTTTCCTCTTCGCTGTCATGCTTCATGCATGGTGATGCAGACAAAAGAGTGGTCCTGGGCTCTGACAAGCCCTGTGAAGGTGTAGCAACATCTCTTCGCTTTCCTTCTCAACCTGGCTCATTCACCCCTGGTAATTATGGGAGTGAAGCAGGGCCGCCAGATGGACAACCTGACTCTCCAATAAAGACCTCTCCTGTTTCGGAGCGAATAAAGGCACTGGAAGCTCTCGCTGCCAAAAAGAAGGAACCTGATTTTAGAAGTGATGGCAGTTTCTCTCACTTCAGAGACCGCCACCATGAGAAATCACCTGCTGACATCCCAAAGTCTTTCACTGAGATCCCCAAATCTCCAACTGAGATCCCAAAATCCCCCACTGACAAAATTACGCCAACTGTCCCGAAAAGAGGCGGCTCTGCTGATCAGGAGTCACCAGAATCCCCCTTTGAAGTACTTGGAGATATAAGACAAGTGAATGAATTTGAAGAAACAGAAGAGTGGATGAAGGCTCATTTACCTCCTGTGCCAGACTTTGATGCTGTAAATTTAATGAAAGGCACCCTGACTTCAGACAATGTTGAATCGAAGAAGGAAAAGGAGGCTGACATAGTGATACCTGAAGCTCCTGCTGCCTTTGCCGGGGTCCCTGATGCTTTCATGGATTCGCCTGTTGAAGCTCCAAAACTGAAGGATGAATTCAGTGACGCACAGAAGCAGCCAAGTGTTGAGGAGGAGTCTGAGTTTGATCTTAGCTTTTTGCCAACAGCCTACATGTGGGATCAGCAAGAAAAATCAAATGTCCAAGCTCCATCAAATCTTGATTCAGTGCTTCCTGCCTCTCCTGCCCCTCCTGCGGGTTTTGACTCCCCTTCTCCTTCTGACATGTCACCAGTTGGCGCAAATGCTAAACAGAGTGTTACAGATGACAAGAAGCCCACTTGGACTGGAGATCTGGAACCCCCAGAGGCAAGTGAAGCGGACAGCTCAGGAGAGTCAGATGATACCGTCATTGAAGATGGTGTCACTGTTCCTGCATCTGCTCCTTTTTCATCTGCTGATCAAGTTGTTTCAAACGATCCCACCACTGTCCCGACTTCCACTGCTCCCAATTTTCCCACTGAGGAAAAGGAGACTCCTCCACCAAAGTCAGAGAGGAAGCTAATGCAGGTTCCAACAATCAATGTTATTGAGACTGATGAGCCAAATTATAGCGAAGAGGAGATGGACATGGAACTCGAAGCAGAGGAAGATGAGGATTATGAGGTTGTAAAAGACCCAACTAGAGAGGCTACAAAAACTTCAGAACCAGAGCCAGAGGACATAAAAAATGAACCACCTAAGACACGCCCTTTGGAAACTGAATTCATGGAAGGCTACTCTCCTCCATCCTCACCTGTGGACTCTGAGGCAGAATACTCTCCCAAACACAAGATATCCAGATCTCTTTCTGAAACAGTCAATGAGGCATCAAAACCAGAGGCCATACCCAGTCCAGATGATTCAAAAGACTCTGCTAGGGAAAAGTCAGACACAGATTGGGAAAAATCACAGACTACGTCCAACAAAGTAAATAATGAATTGTCCACTTTCATAGTCACAAATGAAGAAGTGGATTTCCCAGACAATGATGACGAATGGTCAGATGAAGCACAAGATATTTTTGTCAAACCTTCCAAGACTGATCTTACTTTCATAGAAACAACCCTTTACACCCAATCCAAAGCGGATGAAAAGGGCAGCACATGTGCAAAGGAGGCCTCAATGGAGACAGCTTCCCTTTCTAAAACCAGCTTCATGCAAGATGATATATATGACAGACAATCTTTTGATTATGATTATGATGCATCCTCTCCCTTGGACGACATTGATGACAAAGGGCTGAACAATGCTAAGGAGCGGTTTCTTTCCGATCCTTCACAAATCCGTGTTGCAACATTAAATGCAACAGAGAACAGTCAAAATCTTGATAATTT
>JAOXYL010000051.1:16494256-16520406 GCA_028564955.1 Terapon puta
GTTAATTGTTTTTTTCCCTGAGGCCAAATTCAGCAATAAACAGTGCCTTTAGAGGAAAACTCCAACTTCCTGTTTGGCGCACCTTCCTGTAGAGAATTGTAGAGATGTAGACAGTGTGACATGTTCAAGTTTAGTTACATTTCAATAGTGAACGTGCTGAAAGTGGAAGAGTCTGATCTCCTTGATGGAGCTGCTGTTAATATACCATTTTTCACCTCTGTCATCACTAGACAATAAGACAAGAAACTGACTTCAAAGAGATAATAAACCTTTCACATAGACAATAAACCTTTCACATAGATAATAAACCTTTCACATAGATAATAAACCTAGTCACATTTGATCCAAAGCAAAGTTTTAGTTTCTAGTTTTAGTCAACCAGAACTAAAGATGTTTTACTCTACTGACCATTTAGTTTCATATTTACATGAACCCATAAGGTCTAGATTCTGCTTTTACATGTAATGACATTTAAACGTCAGTATCGTTGAAGTAACAGAAGAGCACCACCAGCAGCAGGAGGTGGACAAAGTCAAGCAAAATGAGATAAAATGAGACCAACTTGTGTCACTTTTGTAAAGGACACGTCTGCAGCTCCTGGTCCTGCTCTGTCTTTGCTCTGTACTGTCAAAAACGTCTTATTTTACCCTGAAATACGAGATGAAGTACGGTGCAGTATGGGGACACAATGTTTAGTCGCACTGCTTCTCTATGAAATGGCAAAAGATAACTAAGTATTGGAGACATGATTTTGAAAATACCAACCCTACTTTAACATTACTGGTTAATGTAAATAAACAGGTTTAATGACACACAAACGTCATGGTTCGGTCATGGTTTTAAATTAAAGTTAGCATGTTCGATGTGCTACCAGCTACATGCCTGACTGATGGCTTTGTCGGCTGATGGCTTTGGTACCATCCACTCGTCATTGCAGTTGACTGTGAAATGATATTGTTGATGAAGGGGGTCTTGAAAGTCAAGTTTGCCTGTGTCCGTCACAACCATGGGCCTTTCACATCGAGTTTAATACATCTGTGCACCACACCGACTGAATTAAGAGCATGTGGTTCTTCGCTAAAGTTGTCACTTTGTATTTGAGTCCAAATCGCACACCAATAAGTACACACCATTACATGTGTGCGGCACAGGAAGGAATGTACTGAAAATTCTGAATCTGAATATTACTTGTAAATGAATGAAAGATGGAGACCAAGGCCAAAAACTTTCTTGATCAGAAGAGGTAAGGGACAGTAAAGATGTGACGGGAGATAAGGGGTGACAAACTAGCAAAAAAGAAACCTACCTGGACTCAAACTGGGAGGGGGAACTTTGGATGACATGGGAAGCATGTTAATGCCCCTGAGACACCAGGATACCTTCCAAAATGTTCAGAGTTAAAAAATAGGATCTACAGAATATTGACATATAGCTAACATTAGGTTCTATACAGAAAATAATAAGGCCAGGCCTTACTAATGACAGATCTCCACCATATTTTTAGTTCACTTCAACAACCCCGAATGAGCCAAGTACAAAGTAAGAACATAATTCCCAGAGGCAGATCTGCTGACGAGAAAGCTTTAAGAGTAAATTGTCCATCCATCACTGTCGGAGCGTTGGAGCTGAATTGGGTTAATCTGGGTTTCATAAGGGAAACTTGTTTATTTGCTAATGATGGTTGGTCTTTGAAGCTTCTCATTGACTGATGAAGGCTCTTTTCCCCAGAAGAGGGAAGCAGGAGGCCCGCGGTGGGAATGAGCTTTTAGCATGTGTTTTTGCTTTTCTCGGCCTTTTCCGTACACGCAGCAGCCTCGCAAAAGGAGGGCTGGAATGTTTTAATTGTTTATCATCAGGTAGTGTTTAGTGAGGAGGCCAAAGGATGGCTATTAAAGCTGCAGCCACTCTCTGTTAAAGTCTGCACAGGCAGGAAGAAGCGGGACCCACCACGAGATACAAACATACACCAGTGGGTTCGTCTGTTTTTGCTTCGTCTATTTTGTCTGTATCTCCCTCATAATGAAAGACAAGATAAGACAAACCAGTTTGCAGGAAGACATTCCTTTCGGTTCAGGGTATCTTTGGCAGGAAGGAGTAGTTACTGTACTCTCTAATCCTGCACCGTGCTATTCCATTACCTTTCTACCAGTTTCCTTCAGCCTTTATTAGCAATCTGTGTGTGACTCACCTTCAGCTACTTCTTCCATTCTTTGAATCTCAGCCATTATTCAAGACTTAATAGTATTTGGATACACCTATACTGATAGTGAACTGAATTTCAAGTGACAACAAGTGTGTAGGTTTTGAGTGGCTGCAGTAATCCCAAACTGAGCCATTTTAATCCCAAACCAAATTTTTTCCCCGACTTGCAGCAACAGTGCTTTGATACATGTTTGCATGTGTCTGCTTGTGAATATAAGGAACGTGCTAAGATCTGTCCATCGGAATCAGCCGATTGAACAGACGGCGGATCGGGTATCGGCGAGATCTGCAGTGACCGATTCATACTGCATGCTGGGTAAAGTTGAGTCTCAGTCATACAGTCACCTGATGTGTCCCATCATTAGCTGGTACCAGGCTGGGCTTGTGGTTTACAGCCAGTTCAGCTCAGCTTGTTTGTGTGGTGTGTACACAACACCGGTAATCCTGCAGCTCGGCCCACGTATGAGTTAGAGCTAATAAAGAGGAACACGGTGGTGTGTCTGACGTGAAGCATTGCAACAGTGTCATTTCAGAAACCTTATACACAGCATAATTGCATTTTGCACAAACCTTGTGATGTTGGTATGAACGTCTCCACTTGGTTTCTATGGGAGCTGATATGTAGCAGCCTTTTGATACCCCACACACAGAAGTCATTTGGGGGACAGGATCACTTGTCTTGCCTCAGGTACAGTGATTGGGTTGGTTGTACTGGGAGAGAAATATGTTGGTATGTGTTGTACATATGGGAGAACTGGATATAGGGTGTTCCTATAATGTGCTGTACTGTCCACCGGACATGTGAGCAAATGCAGAAGCAAATGTGAATAGACAGAACCAGCTGCTTCTTTTTTCTCTCTTTTTTTGTGCATTCTGTGCAGAGATAGTGAGTGTGGTCTCACTGGAAATTCCCAATGAGTTGCTTGTGTCACTTCATCACACACTTCCTTTTTTTCTGCTCTGGCTGCAGGCTTGAGGTTTCAATGCAGGCTTTTACTCTGATAGGTCAGGGGGGGAAGTGGGAACTCTCTGAAGGACATTCTGTAGGGACGTCAAGTAAGTCAGGTCAGTGGGTAGGCTAGAAGAATTTTGGAGCTGCTCTCACATTTAAATATGTTGAAGCTTTTAACCTTTTCATGTCTCTTTCATATATTAACATAACATTGTTTGATGGATCATTTGTGTTCCCCGAGTGCATATTTAGCTGGAAGAATAAAAGATACTTTTAAAGTTTTTAAAGCAATGACAAAAATACTTTTATTAGTAGGTATCGGTTGTTAAATGGTCTTGTACTTATAAAGCATTTTTCTGCTCTTCCAACCACTCGAAGCACTTTACAGAACAAACGACTCACCTATTCACTCACTCACTGCTGCCAATGCCATTCTTCTCATCAGGATGTAATCGAATTATTCACAAATACAAACACACAGTGCCTCTTAGACATGTGACTGAAGGGTTTGACCCGCTGACCGTAGTGTGTGATCTGCTCTGCCCCCTGAGCCACAGCCGACCTGTTAAAGGTTTTCATGTTTCATGTTGGAAATTCCACATTAGTCAAATCTAAACAGAGCGACTGATAGATAAAAGAAATATATCGACTGTGACGCCTCGCTGAATTCAGGCCGCTGTTGTGTCAGTTCACTTCAGATCACAGTGTTTTCACGCACACTAGTAACCAGGTGATTATCTGCTTCTTCCAGTAAACTGATCTCACACTGACAAAAAAACCCCAGTTTCTGTGATCAGATATGACAATAGTGTAAACTGAATCCTCAGTGTAGCCTGGTCTCTTGTGTGCATACAAACATGCTGACTTATTAAAAAAGATCAGAGCTTGCGTTTATCAAAAGAACAAACCAATGAAGCTGACAGATTTTACATGTGTGATACTCACTGTCTCCATTGTTCAATGTGGTAAGAAATTCAAAGTTTTCTTTTGTTTTCATTTCAGCATTTTCTATTATTTAACCTCTGTTGTCTAAAAATTATACTTGAAAATTATAATTGATTGTTAAGTTTACTCATTAAGTCGACACTCTTGTCAATAAAATGAACATTTTAAGAGTTAAAATATGATATATGATATTTTTGTAGAAAAACATATACAGAACACCTCATTTTTGTAATGAAAGGAAAATGAGAATTGCAACACTTTGACAGACAGCAGCGTAGAAAGATCTGATCTGAGCTGGGATCAGCAGTGAAAACCGGTTTCATGGCTCCATATCACACTTGTGCGTATCACAGAGAGCTGTGTCGTGTTCCGCCCTGCATTTATTATTCTAAAGGATCGTCAGTGTGCAGCATTTCCAAGCAGACCTAATTGTTGAAGAAACATTTCCTCAGAAGATGGATCAGCTCCAGGTATTTTGCAACAGCGCTGATGATGAAATGCTCGTTCGAGTGAACCTGTTACACCACAGGAAAAGGTCTTTAAAGGCCACAGTGAGGCATGATACCACAAGGCCTCTGGCTGCCTTCAGTCACTCAGCGGGTGAAGGCTCTGACATGATGACACTCACCATGCAACGATCAGCAACCTGCTCCGGGACAACATCTGGAGCCACGCTACATTTACAAGTTAAAAAGGAATTTTTATTTTGTTTTTCTTAATTTACTGAGAGCTTCATAGATAAACACTGTCAGGTTTTTGATTGCAGATGTTATTTTTTAAGACATATTATATTTAAATTTCCCCAATAGTATTCCAAACAAAGGATTTACCAGAAATTAAAAGAACATATATTTTTTCTCTCAATACAGATTAAAAGAAATGATGCAATAAAAAGCTGCAGAAAACACTCTTTTCTCCGATAAATTAAAATTCACTAATTGATTTAACACATAATCTGTCTTTGGTTTATGGTAAGTCTCCCTCGGTTGTGAGGGAGAGGTTTTCCAGGGAATCTATTATCTCTTCATAGTAACAATGAAAGAGATTGCTTCTGAGGATTGCGTTAGCTGTGGTGTCGGGCATGATCCTGTAACTCACAGACAGTCTGGTGCTGTCACAGGAAACCCAGAGAGCTGAAACGCTGCTGATTTCAGGGTTTGTTTAGCTTCTTAGAAAAATCGTTTAAAGGATGTTTGTTTTGCAGTGATGAGTCACGTTCGGAGCACGTGAAAGTAAGCAAGTAAGCAAGTAAAAACACGCAGATTTGATCTTGGACATCGGCCTACGAGGGCTGAGAGTGACGAGAATGGATTTTGGCGTATTAAAGCCTTTCGCCTGTGGTGACAGCACAACGCAGGCTAACTTAAGCGTTTTATAATGCGGTAATGAGCTAAGGGTTGTGGTCACCCCCCCTTCCACCGTTTCCATTTAGCCTTGTGTGCTTTTTTATTACAAATGAAGTCCAGTTACAGTCACACCTAATGGCTTTATCCAACTGTTTGTCAGCTCATTTCTGGTCAGACCACCTCATAAAACCATCCAGTGGAGTTAAGTGACACATCATTCTCTGTCACAGGAGTCAACTTTATTTTGATTCCCCCAAGTGGCTCTGTGAAGTGATGATGGTGCAGAATTACAGCTCTTTTAAAACTTTGTCTTTAATGCTTTTGGTGTATATGTATCTATAATACAACACTCAATGTTTGATAGTCTGCTGCAGCTGAAAGAATGAATTAAAATAGTCACACACTCAGAATACATCTGAGCATCTAAACATTCATTTGCTAAAATAGGAATATTGAAATGTAATTCTGCTTGTCTTTAGTTTCTTCATAGTACCATCATCTTCGGTGTGATAGAACCAGACTGACCACAGTGGCTGCAGGAAACTGTGCAAGTCTTTGAGAGGGTAAAGATTTCATCATGATGTAGAAGCAGTGAATAACTAGACTAGGGCAGCAGTTTATGACTCTTACTCTATACTGTGCTATACTGTTTACTTGTGTGACGTAGTTCACTGAATTACAATACGACACATGAAACAGAGCTGGCAGTTAAGCTAAGTAATCTTCATAGAACTCACCATCTGATGTACGGAAGAAAAATGTGTCTCAAAAGAGCATTTTAATGGAAAAAAGTATATTATTCATGTTCTGTTGTTCATGTCGGGTCTCCAGCAGTGGAAAGCTCAATGTGCTGCAACGTCAGTACCAATGTAAGCCAACTTCCTATAGAAGCAGGTCTTTTGAATGAAAACAGACTGTAGACAGAGTGATTTTCCTCACCTCAGAGTCAGCTGAGATTGTTGCAGTATGTGTTGGTTAGTTGGCATTGTGTAGTGGTGCTGAATGTAATATGAACTAGTCAGCAAACATAAGAACTGCGTGCTGGATGGTGATGAATTGTGCTGGATGGTGATAAATTAGAGCAGGCTCTGTTTCCAAAAGCAGCCACTGAACGTTCACGCCCACTTCCCGCAGTGATTGGCTGCTGTGCAGAGGTGAGGAAGGAGCCAAGTTTGAACTCCTGTTAAACTCACTTTCCATTTGTCCCTTTTTTTCTCCCACCCGTACCATGTAACCTCTTAAAGAAAAAACCACACACACTTCCTGATACAAGGGAAGAGTCGATTTCATAGGAAATAAAACACACCCTCGCTCAATTTGATTCACTTTGAACTTACTTTGCCAAGGCTGGTTATCACCGCAGACTGAACGCTGAGGTTGGCAGGTGCAGGTTTGGCTTCAGTGTTCAGGAAACGACAACTTAACCACAAAAGAACAAAGAAAGAAAGAACCATGGGATGAACCGAGAGAGGAACAAAGGAAATGGACCGGTGCGAGGCGACTGAAGGGCAGATGGGAGTGGCAGGATCTGGAATGACAGGAGGAAAATATGTAGGCATCTGGGGGGCAGGTTTGGACAAGGAATAAGGCCAAAGGAGAGGGACAAACAGAAGACACTGTGGCATACCTGCTCTGATATCATCACGACTCACTGATTTACTTACACAGGAACATAGATTAACATGATGCTTACGCCTAACAGTCCAGCACCCATTCAACAAAATCCCTCAGGTGTCACCAGCCCTAACGGTTCCTCCACAGTTTACTGGAACTTTACTCTGCAATTACCGGCTCTGTGTAATTCCCGGTTGTCAATCTCAGCCGTTAGCTTTTGCTAAAACTGAGTCGCCCAGACTTTAAGGGATTTGTGCAGAGAGGAGCGGTCACTGAGGGCCTCTTACCTACTTATTACTGGGTGAGCAAACTGTTTCCTCAAAACGCCTCGGTCAATTAACACACATGCTCTGTGGACTGCAGTGCAAAAATAACCCGAGAAATGGCCGAGTTAGAATTGAGCGGGAGAGCCGATCGTGAGAACTGCCGCCACAGCCGGGCCGAACCGGAGCAGGAAGATGTCCTCCTGATGGACGCTGTGCGCAGCTTTGTTCCGTCCTGCGACACGAGAACAGAAGGAGACATTCCACTCATTCACACGCACGTTCTGGACGGCATCCAGCAGAATCCTTCACATGCACTCGCTCTCACACGCAGGAGAACTGCAGCTCTGCCCGACGCACAATAGGCTCATTAAGAGACTGTGGACGCATCTCTGTTTCAGCACAATGGTCTAAACATCTGTGATCCCCACTCCAAATGGACAGCATGCCAGACAACACACACACACACACACACACATAGTCGATGTTACTTGTGAGGACACTCTATGACATAATGCATTGGTTGGCAGAAGGTCTTCACACAAGAGTGGTGCCAGAGTAACTTAACAAACCAGAACATTTTGATACGGTTTTAGTCATCCGTTACATAATTGTTAGGATGTGCTCAGGTCCTTTTTTCCTTTTGTATTTCCATGCAGATGTCAGGTGAATTTTACAGCCCTTCAGGATACTGGGGAAAAAATGCAGCGTAATTGTGTTTCCATCTTTTTGGTCGATACAAATTATTTAACCTCCTGACTGGAGGTGGAATAAGCCTTTCAGTTTGCAAAGGTTGGTCTGTGTAGGAACATACTGTTATCCAACGAGAAATATATATACATACGCCCTGTTTGCTACAAACACTTGTTAAAAATAACTGGGTCTTTATTGTTTATATGAATAAAATAATTTTAAGGTTTTTGCTTTTACTTTTTATTGTGAAGACTGAAACTGTGTCCTTCTATGCAGCCTGTGAGTACTGATTTATTGTGAAGAAGAAGTCAAAATCAGACCTCTGCAATGTGTACAGTGTATATTTTCAGGGAAAAATGGAAGAGTTGCTGTCCAAAACAAACTCAATCAGAGTTACTGTCCTTTACAAAAGTTTAAGAACCACTGATTTTGGTGACTTTAAGCTACTAAAATAGTCTAACTGTAAAATAACACCATTAAGTAGAAAATTCAGGTGATACAGAACTTTACTTCCTAGAAAATACAAATCATCTGTCTTGAATTTACATGCATGAATGTACTCATGCAATTTGAGCACAAGCTGAGTGCTGCAACTGACTGAAGACACATGAGTTCATCTGGACTTGTGTTAAAGGCTGCACTATTTCTCATCAAGGGTTAATTTACTTATCATCATATGTCACGGGGTTGTGAAATGATCGCTCCTCTCGCTAATCTTGTAGTGCATCAGCAGACTTGTATGTCTCTTGCCAGCTGGCGAGTTAACGAGAACCACACAGGGCACAGGGAGTTTGCTTCATCGTGTTTCCTTTAGAATACAATCATTTGTGAGCTTTCTTAACCAGGGTGGAAGTGTGAGACGACTGTGACACGTCCTCTGTGATGTTGAGTCACAGGAGCCTGAAACTGTTGTGTGACAGCTGTGTGTCTGTATCTCCTTTTTCCTCCAATCAATGATCAACTCCTTGGTTTTGCTGATGTTGAGCAGCAGGTTCCCTCCTGTGCGTTGTCTCCTCCACTGTGTGAGTGTTGATGCAACCTTCAGAGCAGAGCACTCTCCATGTTTGCTGTCAGGGTGTGAACAGGAGCAGGATGAGCACCCGTGAGTCACTCATGGGTCATTCTGCTAAAAGTTTTCTTTGGCATGTTGTGAAAGTGGTTTTGTTAGCTTTTTATTGAATATTGTATTATTTGCATTTCATGGTGAATGGCATTGAAGAGAAAGCTTTATGAAACACCCACCTCGCCTTCCTACAGATGACGTGTCGGCAGACAGCAGCGCCGAGTTCCCAGACAGAGCTTCCATGATGGAGGTGCGCCTGCAGGCGCAGGAGGATGAAATCACGTTGCTGAAGTCCTCATTGGCCGATGCACTGCGGAAAATCCGCCTCCACGATCAGCTCTTACCATTACTCAAACAGCAGCTTATTGCAGGTGAGTGGTGGTCAGTGTGCGAAACAGTTTGCACAGCCTCATGCTACATTTGATGGTCACAACATTGTCCTTTTGAGTTTTACTTTGTCTTGCATTCTCTTAGTTGGGCCTCATTAGAAGCTGCATGTTATTTTAGGCTGTTGCTTTAATGCACAGTTCATCAAACATTTCCACAGGGTTTGAATTTCTACTGTGCAGAGCTGTGCTTATTGAGCTGAACTGAAAATAGTAACTCAGTTATCTAATAACATGGGTAAATAAAGAAATAAAAATGACTGACAAACTAAAGATTCAGCTGTTTGTGGTGTTGGCAACAGTAGGAAAATCTCAAAAGAAACATCCCATGATGATTCACATTGTTATTCACTTATCTGTCATTATCTGACTGAAACGATACAGTCAGGGTCTCCAACAGAACCTCCTCAGAAGCTGTTTGAGCTCTAAGCTTGTAAATCATTAATGTGCTGTCAGTATTACTGTCTGTACACTATAGTGAAGCTGGGTTTTATTATTCGCTGTAATTTCTTATTATTTTATTTAAATTGACTGTATGATCGGTTGAGGTTTTTGTTCTGTGTGAGTTCACCAAACCACATTCCTTTTGACAATGTTGAAATGAAAATAAAGTATTGAATTTTCTTCAGCTAACCATAAGCATTCATCACAACCAGTGAACCCAGGAGCTGCACGAGTGCTGAACCAAGTGTGCGGCTCCGATGGTTGCAGCAGCAGCAGGAAACTGTCCTCCAGCTCAGCTGCTGACGGGATCCGCCTCCCTGCTACCAGGTACTGGACCCCCACACTAAGGGACAGGAGGGATGATGAGAGCCCATCATTGTTTTATCTCTAGTGATGTATAATCATATGTTAGTCTGCTAAGAAGCCTGGTTGTGTTTGTTTGTTGTGTAATTTGCCTATATGACTCCTCTGTTTTGACTCCAACATCTGAACATTTGAATCTCTAGCCAACTGTCAGACAGCGTCGTGACCAATGCGAATGGTCACGTAGGAAGCCCAGTGTCCACGAAGCCGAGACCAGCGACACTGGACAGGTCAACCCAAACAGATCCCGTCTTCCCAGGCCAGGACACTGGGCAGGACAGGATTCCCCTCCCGAGGCGGGCCCAGAGCCTGCACCTGGAGGACGCTCTCCCTCCGGGGCATTCTGTGGTGGAGGGGGCACGAGCAAGGCTCCACCGTGTCCCCGGTTTAGAAGAGGAGGACGAGGAGCAGGAGGAGGATGAGGAAGGAGGAGGCGAGCAGGAGAAGGAGCTGAGTTGGACGTCGTCGGTGGAGGAGCCCATTCAGCCCACCACGCTCAGAGGCCTCCAGAGGGACGACTTCCAGGACGGCAGCTGCTCTCCAGAGGAGCCGGGCTCTGCCTCAGCCTCCGCCTCAGCCAGAAACTCAGAGCAGAACCTCAGCCCCCGCTCAGGACCCCTGTCCGCCATCCAGGAAGGGGAGAAAAAAACGCTGTGCGTGACCTCGCCACCCTCCGTGACCTCGCCACCGCTATCTCCATAATCATCTTCTCTCTGGCGAATGATTGCATGGCTTTTCAGGACGAATCTAAATGTTGTGTGACTGCAAACCCCAGTTGTGCTGCAAAGCCTATAAGATAATTCGCTTCAGGTTTCCATGGTGTGATTATGCTGTGTTCAAGCAGGAAACCCCGTTCAGATGACATGTTCAATCACCACGTTCGCCTCAGCCTCTGTGTGCTTTCCTCTCCGTGTATTTGAGCAGGGGGCGAGGGAATATAGGGCTGTAGTGGAACATAATGGTAGCACTGGTTCACACTGAGTGACATATCCAGGATTAGCTTCAGGCACACAGAGATTTAAGCCCACTGGAAAATGTGATGTATGAGCAATTTAACACAGCATAATGTAATGGGTGAAGGTTACAGTATGTATACACTAAAACTGAACAAGAAAGGTCAGGGGGGTTGTAAAACAGCGCAGATGTGACCTTTCAAGGACAGAAAACGTTTTGAAACGATGTCGTTGTCCAAACAGCACATCAGAGTTAATATCCATCAGAGGAAACTTCAGAGTGGTCCTCTTTGTTACAACCTCAGTGTGGCCACAGAGAGTTAAAGCTGATGTTTCTTTAAGATGATACAGATGTGCGGAGTTGATACGGTGCCATCAAAGATCTGCCATTGAACTGGGTTTTGCAGAATCACACAAAATGCCTTTAAATCTTGAGTTTTTTCAGCCACTGAAAACTTTAATCAGCCCTCTAACATTTTCTTCCTCAAACAAATCCAAGATCTCTGGCATGCCGTGATTTGTTTCCCACTGCGAACGCCAACGATTGCCTTTCTAAAAAAACTATTTGAAAGCGCGGTGTCTGAGCGCTGCTGCTTTTGTTTACTTGTGCATGCATGTGTTCTTTTGTTCTCCTTCCTTGTTGTGGCCTGTAAAACGGTTTCATTGGTGATGGGTAACATGAGCTGTAGTCCCTCCGCTCAGCTCGGTCACGCCCCTCCATGGAAAACAAAGGTACTGGGGAGAGTTGTGCTTCCATGCTCACACTTCTACACCTCTACATCAACTCTTTATTTAAAGATTAGCAGTGCAGACGTTTAGGAGGAGGGGGGTTGCCAGCTGAGTTTCATTTCCTTGGTGACGTAGACAGAGACTAAATCTTTTTTTAGTCTCGTAACACTTCCTGTGGTGATGCTTCTGGTACGATGGCATGTCACCAGGAAACCAGGGTGTATCGGCAGAAATCCTCAGAGACATTAAGCACGGCTTGTATGCGCGTGTGTGTTCTGCCCTAAACAAATTCACACTGGGACCCTCAGAATGAGCACAGCCTCTAGAAATACGGTTATTTTCACCAGTTCCCTTCAAACCCCCAGGTCAACCAAACTTATGGGAGGTTACAATCCAAGCTGTCTGCTGGAAAACAGTCAAATGTTCAGACCAACTTCACTCCCCGAATAAACTAGTAAAGTACCACACATTTCAGTGGTACATTTGCATCATTGTCGTTGTAAAATGTGTGTGTGCTGTGTTAGACTGGGAATCTAGATAGGTCTAACAATGGTAGTTAATGTGAGCAGGGCTTGTATTAATCCCTCTGGAAGGTTTGAAATGACATCAGTAACATATTCCCAACATGCATGATTCTGTATTCACATATATATATAGTCAAACTGGTGGGTTGCCTATTTTGCATGCATAAATAGTGGGGTAACTGCTTCCATGTGTGTAGGATTTAGTTTCTCTGTGTATGTGGACACGCTGAGTGTGTTTACTCTTGGAAGCTGAATCTGATTCCTGTCCTCGGGGCGTTTCAGGGTTCGCAGGAACAGTGAGAAACTGGGGAACCCGGAGAGGCAGAGGAAGCGTCTGGACAAGAAGGCGGCGTCCTCGGCCAACCTCCTCACCCGCTCCCCCAGCCTGGAGAAGTGAGCCACGCTGCCATCACTCACAACTGTCACCACACAGTCGCACAGCTCACTTTTTCCTACGGCTGCCGCGGCCTCGCATATCTCATCAAAGAGACACTTGTTGGAACACTGATGGCCCCTGTGAATAATAATAAAATTCCATTCCCATGAAAACCTCGCAGTAACACAGTATGATGAAGTGAGATAGTGACAGATAAAAGCTACTAATTTATGTGAAATGGTGTCATGTGTCTCACACAGTTGCTCTCTGTCTCCACAGCCGGGCTAAGGAGCTGATCTCCAGTGCAGGTGATGTATCTTTAAATGTTTCTGTCTTCTCATTAAGCCTGAAGAAACTGACCTCAGTGTGTTTGTCATATTCACTTCAGGACTTTGACCTGTAGAAGTACAACAAGGTTTTTTTTAGTATTGATATTTTGGTTTAAAAGCACTCTATGAAGTTCATAACTGGTCAAGAAACAGTCTCAATGTAAGCATGATGCCTCTATGTGCCATAAGCAAAGGGGACCAACAGGGAAATTTCCATCAGTTTCTAATAATTAGTCTTGATGCCTGCCACCTGGTTTGAATTTTTCTATGACATCAGACTAATCGGTGCAAAGGTTTGCTCTGACTGAATTCAAGTTGCTTCCGGCGCTAACTAAAAGCCCATCTCCGGAGCTGCCCCTGCTCTCCTCACAGTGAAATAGTCTCCTTGCAACACTACCACCATTGTCCACATGGACCACCAAAATCAACACAGTGTTCAATTAATCAGCTTTAAAAACCAACGAGAACCAATCAGCTTCTCATAACGAATGCTGTCAGCCTGCCCTACATGAACACACTTTTTTGAGTTTGAGCAGGGCTCAATTGGAAAATTATGATACAGATGCATCAGTGTTCCAGTCATGACTGAGCAGGTGGTGTGTTTGGTCACTGTCAAACTCTTTAAATTTTGACCATTATAGAGATATGTTGATAAGATTTGAAGATGCTATGTTAATTCAATATAGCAGACATTTCTGAGATACAGAGGGAACAAATATACTTGTATACTGTCAAAAAAAATTGTTCTTGGTAGTTTTCCTCAATATGGCGCCTGCCAAACGTTGTCTCGCCAGACATCATAGGACATACTGTGCACACCTACATGCTGTATGTTTGTATAAAAACAGCTCCCTTTGTTTGACAGGTAACCTTTTACCTGGAGTGTGATGCACAAAGAGCACAGCAAGGATTTTTCCCTCAGTGAATACTGTAGTGTAACAGAGGTATAATCTGTAGAGGAACAAATGTAGACAGGCTGCATGGATTTTACAAAGCTGTCAGTAATCATTATCACATATTATTTTGTTAGAAATTTGGGACTTTTTATTCACCCTGACTTCATGCCTTTTCACTCGTGCCCAGGCAGCTTCTCACTGGTTCACACATGTAGTCATTTGTGCAAAAATGAGTGCATTTCCCAACCTACCACACTTGTGGTTAGGGTAGCTTTTATGAGTGTTGGCCTTGAGTCTGGTTACGGTTAGCCCCGTTTTTAGGCCTTAGTGCAGAGTGTTAGGGGACACTCTCTCCCATTGTTTGTGAAAGCCAAGCTGAAGAAGAATTTTAGCAAAGCTAGTGGGAAACTTTGACTGTCTTCATATAAGTGCAAGAGACAGTGTGCTGTTGTTAATTCCATGAACATAAAATGGATACAACAAGTGAACGGTGCCTAACGAAGGATCATGATAGAAAACCCTCTGAGGGTTAAAGGTTTGGAAGGATTTGGGCTTTGACAGCATCAATAGAATAATCAAGTTCTTTGGTTTCTTCCCACAGTAACATCGTAATAACAAACCTGAAGTCACATGTTAGCATTTCATAAAGTCAGCTGAGGCACCTTAAAACTATTTAGGATGATGCAGTGTGAGTTGTATCAGGATCATCACCAAAAAAGGCTTCATAGTTACTAATAGCAAAAACAATTCTACCACATAGCTGCCACTAAAATTACACATTGACAGTTAATTACAGTTAGTTACATTAAGTGTACAATTTATACAAATGAGATACGACATGTTAATAAATGTGTCTAACCCTAACCTTGTTTCCATAATTTTTAGATTAGTCTTGATCCCGTTATCTTCTACGTGGTCAATTGTCTTTGACCTTTCACAAACACTATTTGTGTGAAGTTAACATTAGCTTTTGGCTATACCTGACCAGGTAAAGCTGTAGCAGTAAATCCCTGGAAATTCTTTTATTTGTAAGGGGGAAAAGGACTTTAGTTTTGCTAAATGTATTAGTAACTAATCAAAGATTACAGAAAAGTGTGGTGAGCTTGTGCATTTCAAATTTTCCTTCAGAAAGGCCTGTTAATGAAAACTGCAATCCACCAGGTCATTCAGAGGTCTGTCCTCGTGGCTTAAGATGTCCTTTAAATACCAGAAATACCTCTCAACAGGGCACCTCGACCTTTTTGCCATTACTTTTTTTATGTGAGTTCTTGTGAAGCCAAACAGAGCAGAGCCAGTTTGGGCCATGGGCGCTGTCTGGAAACACATTCACTGTGGTTAGCCGAGCCGCACTACTCCAGCTCGCCTGACAGAATGATGAATAGCCAGCTCTACAGGAGATGTTGCCAAAAAAGCATTTTTTAAGTCTTCCCGCGCTCTCTTTCACTTTGCCTCTCATTCTCACAGTCCCTTTTTGAGTGAATAATAGTTGCTCTTGTTATGAGTCTAGTTTTTTAGATAGTGGAAATCAACATCTCTTGGAGATAACTCTTCACAAATACTGTTTGAGTACTAAACCAAATGTGTGTGTATGTTGACCACCTGAATTGCTACATGAAATATCATGCAATTAACATAACTTTCACTTTTCAAATAGAAAACAAACAGCATTACGGGGAAATTGAACATTGTAAACAGACAGACATCTTGAATCGCTAATGGTTGATAGCCAACATTATGCTATTGCATCAACATTTATAGGCTACACAGTATCATGTTCTCCACTCTGTGATTCACTAAAGGTCGCCACCTAGGACTCATCAAGTTAGATGCTGTTTCCACATATATCTCCAAAAACAGTTGCATGGTCAAAATTCCAATTTCAGTGTGATTTTAAAAGCATTTGACATAGAAAATAGTTTGCTTGAAATTATAGCAGATTTTATTAATCCTTTAAAATATGGCACAGAAAAAAGTATTGGATTTTGTTTTGGTACTGATAAACAGTTGGAAAAATGTAAGTGAGAAAGTGATACCCAGCCTGTGTGAGATTTTTAAATCTTTGTTTGTTTCATAGATCAAGAAAATAATTAATTTTTTTTTTTGTTTAAGCCTGATTTCTACCTCATTTAACAACATTCCCAGAACAGGGATGTGTCCTGGCTCTCATATGAAATGTCAGGTAATCAGATAATCTTGGTGACTTCTTAGTGTCCTTTCACAGGATTAAACTGAATTGAAACATCCTGTATCAGGGTAAAGGAGGAATGAGTTTTTCCTCTTGTCCTACTCAGCCTAGTTTCCTGTTTCCTCATTGTCCCATGACCTTTCTTGTTGCCAGAGTGAGGTTGTTGTTTTGATGAGTCTCTTTGCAAGGTGTCTTTGCGACCTTTTACCATTTACCATTTCTTCATGGTCAGGCAGACAGACAGTCTGAGTTTGAGTGCTCACATTTCAGACCAATCAGTCTTGCCTCTCGCCTTCACTCTAAAGTATCATAAAAGAACAGAAAAGAGGCCAAGGTTACAGAGCCAGCTTAGAAGTCCTAAAAAGAAATGGAAAAGGAAAATATAACCCAGCTTGAAATTCAAAGCTCGTAGCTCTAACCCGTATAAATCTAGAATAGATCCTTAGAGATTCCTAAAGTCAAAGTCAGGTCAGCTATGGCAGGAATCAGCTGTGATTTAAAGCCCAGAGGATCTCAGTGTTTATTTGTCTGGATAACCTCGTGCTTTCATCCTCACACAGGTTCCCCCGGGTCCAGAAGAGGAACCTACGGCCAAGGTAGACCTGCTATTATGTCACTGAATCAACACCTCCCTGAAACAGTTTCAACACAACCTGAACAGTATAACCTCCAGGAAAGAAGATTTATTACAGGACTGTTGTGTTAGACTGCATTCATTTTAGCTAGGTGGATTTGGTTGGCCTGTGAGTGAGTTTTCGGCTTGTTCAGCTGTCTCTTAAGTAAAAAACAATAGCAGTCAGTTAATCAAAACCTTTAACCGGTGGAATTGCCTTTGGGATGGCAGTGTAGGTTAGTCAGCCAGTCCACTTTGGTCCAGATGGAAATATCTCAACATCTGTTGGATGGGTTTCAGATGAAATTGAGTACAGACATCCATGTTCCTTAGAGCATGAATCTAAATCAGTAATCTCAATCAGTCTTGACAGTTTCTACATCCAGCAGTTATGAGGCACATTAGCTTCATTTTGTGTTGTGGTTAAGGCCACTTGACATATGTCCAATATTCTAAAAGTGTACTACCTCCATTTTTGGTCTCCACTCTCTACCTTGAAATTCATTCATTCACACCTCGAACAAGTTGTGAGCAGCATCATCTTACAGAGTGGTATTTGTGTCCATCTGTAAGTGCTGTTTTTGGTCTAGATGTGCCATTATCCTCAATAGTTTGGTCGCTCACTGTCGTCTGGTGTTTGCTTTGCGGGTTCATCAGACGAGGCAGAGGAGAAAAAAATGTGCTGAATGCCCAGTGTAAAGCTCCATAAAGTCACGTAATGCTCTTTTGGCCAAGCAAGTATCTGTCTTTATTGGACCAAACTGAGATATAGTGCTATTTTTGTCAGATCTTTAGGGAATCTTGAGAAAAATGTTTTAGTCTACATAATATGTGCAACAATCATAAATAATCAGTAAACAGACAAAGAGAAATCAGTGTTTGAAGAAAAGAGATATCCTCTGTTTTGTTAGATAATGGCCCTTGCCACTGTTTGATAATTTGAGATATACAATAAAGGGTCATCTCCGTCATTGTGTATCACCTCTACATTACTGATCCCGCTGTGTTTGTCTTCCAGGACAGTCCATCAAAATGTTCATCCGCGGCAGGCCGATCACCATGTACATCCCCTCTAACATCCAGAACTACGAAGACCTGAAGATGGAGCCGCCCTCTGAGAGGCTGGAGCTGGACTGGGTGTATCCTTCCTGCGTAGCACGGCAGTGTCCAGCCTCTTGTTCATGTTTATTAGTTACACTCACCGACGGTCTGATGTCCTTTGATGACCTTTAGTTCTCCCTACGTGAGGATAACTTGCATAGATGATGGATGGGTGGTTGGATATTACACTCGGACAGTGCTGATTGCACTTTGCGGTCATTTCCTGGATTCAGGCCTATTGTCTGTATTGGAAAGTATCTCTTGTAGTCTCATGTCTGTGAGAGCAACATCACCCACTGATTGACTGTAGTGAGGCTGTGGGAGGTGTGTGTTTAGGACAGTGTATTCAGGATAGTGTGTTTAGCAGACCTTCCACAAAAAATACCAACTATTTATTCATCTGTGAAAAAGCATATGAACTCCAATTTGTAGGTTAGTTGATAATAATACGATCATTGCTGAGTGACCTGTTCCCTTAATGAATGAAATGGACCAATGATTAACATGAATGTCACCTTGACTCCGTCATGCCAGCTATGGTTACCGGGGAAGGGACTGCCGGGCCAACCTATACTTCCTTCCAACGGGCGAGGCAGTGTACTTCATTGCCTGTGTTGTTGTGCTTTACCACATCAACAACCGCACACAACGCCACTATCGCAAACACACAGATTGCGTCCGCTGGTGAGTTTACTGGAAATCATCAGCATCCATGAATATGATAAAAATGTAACCTTAAAGTCTTAGATCAGGTTTTGGGGACACACACTTGAGAAAAAAGTGTTAAAGTGAATAAAAACTACCAACATCTATGAAGCTCACCCACTCTGTCGATCAGTCCTCACTAGAGCTGAAGATGGTGCACAGAAAGAGGTGTATGCATACACCCATGTTTTTCAAGAAATAGTTCCAGCATGTTTTTCTCCTCTTGAACAAACAAACTGTTCCTTTACATTTCCGGCTCTGTACAGACTAAACAAACAGGGTGCAAAATGTTAATCAGTGAGCTTTAGAGGTGTGTTTTTGCCTCGATTAAACTTGTAGCGACCATGTCATTAGTCTGTAAAAAAAAGGGCGTGAACATCAAAAGTAATGGGTTCAAAGGTTCAAACATGTTAAGACCGTCAGAAATCTATTACAACATAGCCCATTGTTGTCCATTAAGGCCTGTTAAAAACAGACAGGTTAAAATCCATTTAACCTTATTAAGAGGCATCAACATGTCTGCGATCAAAGTGTGAAGGCTGCTCGAGGCAGGTGCAGTATTCTCTGTGTGTTCTAAAGCTTAAGATCAGCTCGCTCACGTGTTACCACATGCCTCTCAACCACTTTAACCACAAAACTGTACAAAATAGCACAGAGGGTACGTTTGATTTGATGTCTCTTTTGACAGCCGCGATAGAAAAGGAAACAGGTTCATGTCAGGGCTCACAGGCTGGGGACTTTCCTACTGCTTGATATCTGGCATCCATACACCGTGTTAGGCTTCAGCTGGGTCCAAGTTCCACTTACAAAAACTCCAGTGGAATACTTTCTCAACAAATCACTTAACTCCAGTTCCAAAGTGATGCCAGGCTCTCAACGTGAAGCCATGAGCGTGAGGAACCTGTCCAAATAATGAGACTTATTTTGTTGTTACTGCACTCTCCTGCATAAAATATGGCTTTGCTTTTGGGACCCAGAAACATAGGGAACAGAGTGGAATTGGATACAGTTTATTACAGTCATACAGTCACCGCCAGCTACATGGTTTTGGCATAAAAACTATGTGAATTGGAATGGATACGTCCCTTTTTAATATATAGAAAGTGGTGTAAAATTTCAGATTTATGTCTATATATGGTGGCAGAGATTCAGAATTTTGAAACCAGATTAATTCTGATCTTATCCAGATATATTGGATGAACACTGTAGCACTTGTAGTACTTAGTACACATAGTCCCCCTAAATTTAGGACAGCATAACAGGACAATCCCAAATGTGCAGTCAAGGGGACTTGATGGCCAACCAGTAATTAGCCAATCACACGGAGCATGTGGCAAAAATCCAGAGCATCCTAAACAGAGAAATGAGGATGGCTGCAGTCCAGGTCTAGCAGTGCTTTACCAAGGAAGATACCGGCTGTCTCTCTCTGGGTCCTACAGCTGAAACAGTCGCTGACGAGAGTTTGAAGCCAAGTTTTAAAGCTGCACTGGATCAGTTGACTGTGCGCAATGTGAAAGGGACCTGAAGAGCCAGGTGTTTTTTTTCAGGAGTTGGAGAACAAAAACAGCATTTAAAGAAAAGCAAATCACATCTGCTTCTCTATAGCTCGTGCACTGTGTATAGAAATGGCTACAGTTTCTACACTGTGCGCTCGAATGGGATGTAACATAATCAAACTAAAGCGGAGAGGTCACGCTTTAACCTCGCTATTGTTTTGTTTTTAATCCAGTCTGCTGGAGAGCTGAGCCAACACAACCAGAAAATGTCTCACTGTACGTTACGGACTGCACTTTATGTGACCACAAGTACACTTGTCATTTTGCCGCGGTGACTATAATCACACACTCAGAAAGGTTGCCAGTGGGCAAACTTTTGTCCAAAAGCGCTGCACAAGCCCTTCTTGTCATTTAGTAGAATTATTTTTGTTCTTCCTGCAGTCTTACCCTCCATCCTGACAAGGTGCGAGTGGCATCTGGCCAGACAGCTGGGGTGGATAAAGACGGGAAGGTAACTATTGCTGTCCAGTCTCATGCACTTTGACCCTTTATAGACCTCTGGATTTCTCTACATGTGTGTATATAGCATTGATGCATATGTTCTGCAATCAGGTCTGATCTCATTGGTGACCCAAATAACAGCCTTAACTCTCATGCACATGTGTTTTCTCCTACTTTATTAGTGAGGTGTTTGTCTGTGTCTCTATTAGCCATTGCAGCCTTGTGTTCATATCTGGGACTCAACGACCCTGGTCACCCTGCAGCAGATCGGCCTGGGGACCTTCCAGCGGGGAGTGGGATCAGTTGCATTTTCGTTTGCTGTGAGTTTATTGTGAAATAACATACTTTTATTTACAAAGGCTTTACCCCAACTAATAATTTACTTGATGTGCACCAAGAAGCAGGCCTCTGTTTGTTTTGATAAGGGCTGATATTCTCAGCTAATGCAACACAATTACTTGTCTTGTCGATGTACATTTCCATAGCAACAACATAGTGATGTCATATTCACAACTCTGGCTCAACCACTTTCTCTTTTCAAGAGAAATATTGTTTTTCATTTAGTAATTATCTCCAGTCACTTCCAATGAGCTATTTTTAGTTTATATTGTCAATGAATGCTTTCTGTAAAAGTGCTCAAACCTCTCCCTTCCTCTTAGGCTTTTATTGTGAAAGAAATAGTTGACTTATTTTACTTACTATCTTAACATAGAATGGTAACATAGAAACGACTGAATGTAATAGTGTCTAAAAGTGAAAGTAAGTGCAGGAAAGTGGTGAGCGTGACACGACTATGCTGCTGCTGCTGATGGAAGTGAGGCTTTGGCAATGTAAAATATGTCGAATCAAACATGTAATTTGTTTATTTTGGATGGGTTTTTTTCTATTTCAGGACTCAGGGGTGTTCCTGTGTGTGATCGATGACTCTAATGAACATATGTTGTCAGTGTGGGACTGCAACAAGGGGACCAAGCATGCAGAGGTCAAGGTAAAGTTAAAGTAACATTCAGTATAAATGAACTTAACAGGCTTAGCATTGAAGAAACCTTAACCCCTAACAAAGACAGGACACTTCTAGAGAGCTTTTTATAAAACAACAACATTACTATTGTTTTTATAAAATGGCATTAAACTTAACTAACTACTCTGACCAATTATATACTGACAATAATAGAACAGTTGCATGAGTCTTTCTAAAGACATTAAATTGACAGACAGACATTAAATGCATATTGTAGACCTCATATGACTTTGAGCAACAAACCACCACCCTGGATGTTTGTTCCTTTAACAATGACATGTTCTTACAATCTGAGGGGGCTTTATATCATCTGACATGTATAAAATGATCCATCACTACAGGGTTTCATAAGCCCTACAGAAACAATGAAATCCTTCAGCTGAGGTTAAAGCAAAGGGAATGAGCCAGGCTGCAGTACTGACAATCTGCAGCCTGATGCCTGCATGCTCAGTGTGTACATGCTTTTATAAAGGAAGTCTGTTTGGAGAGATTAAGGGGGGAAAGATGGCGGCCGTGTCTGTGCTGTGCTTTTATGGGCTTTTATCCCAAAATGCCTCAACTTCCCTGAGAGCAATTTCAGCATGGCTGTCATGGCGACTGTGTAAATATTTTATATAGCGAATTTGTTCGGCTGTGTGTGTGTGTGTGTGTGTGTGTGCGTGTGTGTTCTCCAATGCAGCAGTGGGAATGCATAGGTGGGTGTTTGAAATTGTATATCATCTCAAGTGAAGAATTTAATGGGCTTGTGCAAGGACTTACGTTTTGTTGAATGTAGCATCTAGTGTACACAGTTCAGTGTGGAAAGGCTAGCTGAGTGCCGGACAGGCCGACACTGTATAAACATACGAGTTCATCCAACAGGAACAAGATAATTATACCCCCTCCCCTCTCCACAGCAGTGGAATAGTCCATATGCCACTTTACAGCACGCCCATGAATGGAGCTTTTTGTGTAGGAATGATGCTTCTGTACTTTCTGTACCTACATGGTCACAGAGGACCTGCCGCTGGAGCTGTATTTCCATTTTGTGCATCTGTGTCTGGTAGCAAATCATTCTCTTTAGAAAATATGGGTTGTGTGTGAGTAAATAAATGCCTACCGGTGGCATTTGGTCCTGAGCGAGTGGTGTAACAGGTACCATCAGAGCTTTTTTTGCTGCCTGCTGCTGCTGGAAAGGTGGTTGAGTTTAAGTTCTTAACGACAAGTATAAAAACACTGATTTGTGATTAGCACAGTGATCGCTATTTTGTTTGAAAAATGACTGAGTGTGCGCGTTTTAAAACCTTTCAGAGCGTTTTAAGCCTCTTTTATCACCACGACCTCACCGACGCACAACGTCCCCACAGCATTACTGTTCTGGTTCACTCTCACTGCTCTTATCAACATGGATTCCAGCAGCAGCAGGCAGCCGTTTTCAGTCAATAAGCTCTGATAAAGCCACTGTACACAAACACCGCAACAAATGAATGCTAATGTTGCTCCATAACAGCTGCATGCTATAAAGGGGAAAACTGTTTGGGTGGCAGTAGCTTAGTCCATAGGGACTTGGCTTGGGAACCAGAGGGTCGCCAGTTCAAGTCCCACCCATGGACCTTGAGCAAGGCACAGAATTCCTAACCTGCTCAGGTGCCTTCAGATGAGCAGCCCCTCATCATGACTCATGCATCTCTCTGCCAGTTTGCATGTGTGTGTAAAAAATGTATAACAAAACAGAGTGAAAATGTAAATTTCTCCATGAGGGACGAATAAAGGCTTCTCTTGTCATTAATAACCTCAGTGGCACCTTTCTTTCTTCAGACCTTTGGATCATTTTGTCAGTATGTGTTTGTTTTGGCAGACTGATCTCTACAGAAAATACTAACTAGTATTGCTTACATGGACCATGTTATTTTCCCTTTTTATAATTCATTGTTGGTAAATATACATTGTAACTAAAACTAGTTACTAACGCACAGAGTGAGGCCATCTTTCACTGTCAGTGGTGATGAGTGAAGTTTTCCTCGTGTCCTCTGATGTTTCCATGGGACAGAGGTTTGACCGATGCAGTAATCATTTAACATTATGACTGTGAACGTGTTTTTTTGTGTGTTTTCAGAGCACCAACGAGGCTGTGTTCGCTGTGGAGTTCAACCCCAGTGACAGCACCAACATCATCACCTGTGGCAAATCCCACGTCTACTTCTGGACACTCAACGCAGGACAGTTCACCAAGAAACAAGGCATCTTTGGAGTAAGAGACACTTGAGTTTATCAGAAGTCAATTTATCCTGCCAGCAAAAATGATTCACCAATTTTATGTATCTTAAGTTCTCTTATTGTCTCTGCATGACTAAGCACTCCAAAATTCAGTTTGCAGCTTCCTCAGTTTGAGGCCAAAAAAGGGAAGTAAGGGGTGTAAACTAAGAGAAGTGACAACTGAGAGTAACCATATGGAGGTATAGAAAGTCTGAAAGAGAAATGAACAATATTTTTTTCTTTTCAGAAATACAAGAAGCCAAAATTCATCCAGTGTTTTGTCTTCAGTCTGACTGGAGATGTCCTGACTGGAGACTCTGAAGGAAACATCCTGACTTGGGGAAAGTCAGCTGCAGATGTCAAAACACTTGGTAAAGGGGCCAAAGGTCAGTGCTGTAGATCAATATACACTATTAATGATAAATTATTCTATTAAAGAGGCAAACGAGGGTCAAACACAACTAGATGATTCAGGATGGATTTATACATTGCTTGATACATTTTCGAGGTTAAAACAACAGCTTTACTGTTGGACCACTGTGTTTCAACTTGTAACCAACTAAAAACATTTCATATTCACCCTTTAAAAAAAGTTGTTCTCATGAACAGTTTTGTTTTTGACAAACCTTTCGTCTCCACACAGGCTGATGAATGTGTCTTTCATTTCCCACAGAGACCTTTCAGATCATGCGTCAGACCAGAGCCCACGAAGGCAGTGTGTTCACCCTGTGCACGCTGCAGGGCGGCGCTCTGCTCAGTGGAGGAGGTAAAGATCGTAAGATCATCCGCTGGAGCGCTGACCTGGCACCTGAGAGAGAGTGTGAGGTGAACCACAGCTGTATGTGTGTGTGGCGCTCTTGGTGGAGGGCTCTTTTAAGTCACATTCAGTGGAGAGGGTAAAGGTCCGCCATTTAATGCGATTCTTTTTCCAGATTCCAGAAAAATATGGGGCGGTCCGTACCATTGCAGACGTGGACGGGGAGGAACTATTAGTCGGTACAACCCGTAATGCCATCCTCAGAGGCACCTTCTCAGATGGATTTGTCGCTATAGTGCAGGTATGCTCATAATATACTTGTAGATTAGCATTGTTATGTTTTTGGATTCTTCCTACCTCCAATGTTTACAGATTCAGTACTTTTGGGGGGAAAAGCACAAGAACGCACATTGCCAAATGCTTTTGAATGCAACGACTTTTTCACAATAAAAGCCACACCTTGTTTTGCTGGTTTCAGTGTGAATGGACAGTAGCAGTGTGTTTTGTCGTAATGTTCCTCTCTAGTCATACCATACAGGCCTATGGTGTAAAGAGAGCGAGCAGTAAACAGCGAGGCTGATAACAGTCAGGTAGAATTTCACTCACACTTGATTCCACGTCACGCTGTCCCTGACTAATCCCTTGTGCAAAGCCCATTTGTATCCTGTGTGAAATGATGGACTTCATCACTATGTTTGAAAACTAAAGACAGAGATAATTACTGAATATAAATACTTGAAATGGCTAGGTAGAAAAAAATGTCAGACATAAATCGCATCAAAAACATTAATTTCATTGACGTCTTAAAGACTGAACTTTCCGGAAAGTCTTTTCATCAGTCTTTTATCATAGTGATAAACTGATGCACATCTCAGTCTGTAAATGACTAAATGACCTCAGTGACACAGAGCAACCCCGGGGCAGGATAGTGTTTCAGATTGTCCACATGTGTTGTTTACTCTGTACACTGCACATGATGGCACTTGATGACTGGACACATACACAGTCCACAAAGATTAGGGGGAATGGGGGCTCAAATATCTGTCCCACGGGCCCCTCAGGTGTTAATTCAGTCCAGAATATCTCGTACCCACTGTGATTCACTCTGTTTAGATCAGTCAGATTGCAGTCAACATTTGGTATCTGAGTGTATTTCAGTCATGTCTCTGTTGACCACTGGAATTTGGCTTCCTGCTAACATTTGATTTGTATCTGTGGGAATCTGAAACTGCTTCCAGCTCGAGTGATCACAACACCCCTCACGTGTTGGATAGAATGAACACCATTTGTTTGACCTCTCCAGAAGTGACATTTAGCACTGCATTTCATTTATCTCCAGTTTATTAAGACTCATGTTTAACTCCATATATGCTGATGATGATGTACATGTGACATCTATCACACGTCTGTCCGTCCCAGGGAGAGGGATCCCTCATCTGTGGCTCTTCCTCAGGTTTC
>JAOXYL010000051.1:16521970-16553420 GCA_028564955.1 Terapon puta
CAGGACTCGCTGGAGAGACTATGTCTCTCGGCTGGCCTGGGAACGCCTCGGGATCCCCCCGGAAGAGCTGGAGGGAGTGTCTGGGGCGAGGGAGGTCTGGGTTTCCCTGCTTAGACTGCTCCCCCCGCGACCCGGCCCCCGGAAAAGCGGAAGATAATGGATGGATGGATGGATGATTTGATTTGATTTGTATACTGAACAAGTTAAGAGCTAATTTAATTGTCTCACCCTTTGTGTTTGTGTGTGTCTCAGGGCCATGTAGATGAGATGTGGGGGCTGGCTACACACCCGTCTCAGAACATCTTTATCACCTGTGGCCACGACAGGCAGGTGTGTTTGTGGAACACAGAAGACCACAAGCTGGACTGGTGCATCACACTGGAGGTGGGACACACTGATCCTGGATTACGCAACATTTCTTAACCATTAGCTAAATAACTTTTGTTTTCATAAAACACATCGACACTTAGTCATGTGCTGACCCACAACCTGTGTGCTGGTTCCATGTGTCCTTTACAGGAGTACGGGCTGTGTGCTGGGTTCTGTCCTAATGGATCGGTGGTCTCAGTCGGCCTCAGCACAGGAAGGTGATACAGCATAAAGTTTTAACAAAATTACACATAAAGCAATCTATGAGCTGAAAAAAATAAGATCATCAAGTACCAGTTTTTCAGTATGTGAAAATATCTTCAAGATCAGTATACAATGGTCCTTCATTTATTGTGGGGTGTGGGGAGTTATGTTCTAAAAATAACCCACAATAGGCAAAATCTGCCAAGTAGCTTTATTTTTTACAATTATTATAGATGTTTTATGACTGTAAAAGCCCTCACTACACACTTTATACACTTTTCTCAGACAGACATTAACATTTTCTCACTTTTCTCTCTTGTTTAAACTTTCTCAAAGTTCAAACCTTTGTAGAAAAATAAATCCAGTGTTATAGAATGAAACCAAAGATCAAGTTTTTTTTTTACTCAAGCCTTGAACACAAGAACTGACATAAAGGTGTTATGGGTAATATATTATTAATCTACCTGTGATGAACCTCTCCCATCCCCCGTATCACTAACAGGTGGTTGGTCCTTGACCTTCTGACCAGAGAGGTGATCTCTGACTCCACTGATGGCAACGAGCAGCTGTCTGTCATGAGATACTCACCAGGTCAGTCTGCACCTCCACTCGTCTTTTTACTAAATCTTCAAGACAGGACGTCATTGTTACTTGGAGCTAATAATTAATAATGATAATAATTATTACTAAGCTCTATTACAGTTCCACATGGGTTGCTTTTTATGAACTTCTATATGAACATAATATGTACTGTTGCTTTTTTGTATATATAAAAAAAGATAATAATAACTTCTCTCGCTCCGGAGGATTAGTTGGTAAGAGGTGCATTGGTTGTTAAGTTTACCCTTAATAGAAGGTTTTTGAATGATTAATTAACTTGAAAATATCAGCAGTTGAACAAATTAGTCAACTACACGACATTGCATTTCATTGTATTACTTTGTGATACACTAAACTTTTTTTCTGCCAATGCTTCTGTTGATTTGAACAGCCATCTGATCCCAAAATAATAATAAGAAAAGAAAAAAAAACATTGACCACTGGCGGTTTATTTCTAATATAGCAAAGATGGGGCACACCGATTGAACCATATCTATGGTAAAAAAAAAAAGTTCGGAACGGCCGAGTGTTTTGCAAAGCCAACACTGGCATAGATTACATGACTATGCCCTTTTTGCTCTGAATGAAAGACGCATGGAGAAAGATATCGTGGAAATCCCCTTCGACTGCGTGACTGTCCTCTTGTGTTGACAGATGGCAGCTTTTTAGCTGTTGGATCTCATGACAACTTCATCTACATCTACAATGTGACAGAAAGCGGCCGGCGTTACAGCCGCTTTGGGAAATGTAATGTGAGTTAGATATCAAATCCATGTGTGTGTTTGTTCCTTTTCTCTTGACCCGGTCCGACTTTCTGTTAGTGTGTCTTGTTTTCTGTCCTCTTCCAAAGTGGCTATCACTGCTAGTAATAAAGAATATCTTATAGTCAACAAATACTATGTATGTTCAAGATAAGTATTGTGTGTGTATCCAAAGCCGATACATCTTATCTTATCATTTATCATTCCTCAGTGACAGAGAGCTCCATAATTGTTCAGAAACTATTAAAAACACATCAACGATCCCCACTATTACATGGAGTAACATGTTCCTTAATCACCATAAACACACTGTTCTGCTGTCCCAAACTCACTACACCAAATGGTGGAATGGATTAGTCCATCTCTGAAAATAGCCCCTAACAAATGCATCTTTTTCCAACAGTAAGCAGCTGTCTTAGAAAAAGACATTCTGAGCTGTTTTTTTAAGATTTGTTTCCAAGACTGAAACAAACTGGTGCTGCCAAATTTGAGAGCTGAAACCGACCCGTGACCTGAGGCTAATGCAGCTCCTTCCCACTGGGCATTGTGTATCTATTTGCTACATACAGAGCAGAAAACAGAAAGAACTTTCCAAATGAAAACATTTGTGGACCATGGCATATCATTTCGCAGTCCGAGACAAACAAACAATGGGGAGCAGGTCAGGAAGATTAACAACAAAACCCACCACGCCTCATCCTACCTACAAACACACCTTAGGAGAAGAAAAAACAAGAAGATGAAATAATAGATAAATAAGATGATAATAATCCAAATATGTGAATGCATGACAATACATTTCCACAGCATTCACATCCAGACCAGACCACATCCAGGCACTGAATGGTGAATGGGTGTTGAATTGTGGATGAATGAATTATGTTTTCAAATAACTAAATGTAAATCCAGCCTGAGCTCAAAACTTTATATATAAACGGAACAAATCAGAACTCTAGCGGGCGCTAATGAGCATGGTAGGCAAATCAAGTATTGAGAGGGTTACCTCTCTGATGGTCTGCAGGTGATATTCGTTGACAGGTAGAAAAATATAAGATAACACCAGCCTTATCCTTTAATATTGATGCCACAGTTGGATCAGACCAATATGTAACACTGCCTCTGTTTGTCTGTCCAAACAGGGCCATTCCAGCTTCATAACTCACCTGGATTGGTCCAAAGATGGAAAGTACATTATGTCCAATTCAGGGGACTATGAGATCCTATACTGTAAGTTATGAAGTATCTTTTATGTTCCTAAATTCTCAGGCAGTGTGACAATCTGTTGTTCAGACTGTGAAGGTGAATGTGTTTTGACAGGGGACATAGCAGCAGGCTGTAAACTGCTGAGGAATCGCTTTGAGAGCAAAGACAGAGAATGGGCGTCCTACACCTGCGTGCTGGGCTTCCACGTCATGGGTGAGAGACCGAGCATTTCTGTGCTGTGACCGGCCGTAGTGTCGCTCCGCTACCGGTCTGACTGACTGTGTTGCCGTGGCGTTCCAGGTGTGTGGTTGGAGGGCTCGGACGGCACGGACATCAACGCCCTGTGCCGCTCGCACAACGAGAGGATGGTGGCCGTGGCCGATGACTTCTGCAAAGTCCACCTCTTCCAGTACCCCTGTCCTAAACCTAAGGTACGGTCCGTTTGGATCACACTCACTTTGGCTGCATTTAAACACGTGGTAAATGTTGCTCTGAGAATCTGAATCAAGCTTTCGCCAACATTTTAACAATAATGACTTTCTGACGCCTGTACTGACCCCTGACATGACTGCTGCTGTCGTTTACACCATCAGTAAATTGTGAGTGCTTCCTGGTTACAGCAGAGTTAAGGTGGAACAAGACTGTGTGCTGTGGAGGAATCAGTTTATAGTAAAGTGTTGTAGGGATGTAGCCAAATCCAAATACATTGTTGGGATACGGACAGATGACTGATCATATGTGCTGTAATAAAGTCAAAGTCAAAGTCAAAGTCAACTTTATTGTCAAGTGCACTATATATACCAGATACACAGCGCAGATGAAATTACGATCCTCTCTACTCAGTGCAACAAGCAATAACAGTAATAAAGTACACAAAAAAAAGTACAGAGTGCAATAAAAAAGTAACAGGTACTAACAGGTACTAACAAGGAAAGTAAAAAGTAAAATAAATTAACAATAATTTAACATGAGACATAAATAGAACAAACAGACGACAGAATACTCACTATAACAACCCTCCCTCTCAGTTCACCCCCCTTCATCATTTTGAGAAATCTCAAAACACAGACATCACACACACACTGCTGAAATCAGCAAAAGGTGCTTCTGGTAGCAGGCCCTTTGATCCTTATCATGTTGGAGCTTGTCTCGTGAACCAATTCAGACTTTTTCAGTATGGAAAGTAATCCAGACAATAGTTCCAGTCCCTTGATAGTAATATAAAAACACCATCAAGAAAAAAAATCCTACATTAAAAAACTTAAATAAGGTAAAATAAAATAAAATCACAAGAACCCACGATTTTAAAGAAAAAAAAGAAGAGTCCCAGTGATTTATTGTGACCTGTATTGTCTCACTGTTGAAACCCCCCCCCCTCCCCGCTGAGGTTTACAGTGTGATTCAACGTGATGGACTCTCTCTTACCTCTCCAGGCACCGAGCCACAAGTACGACGGCCACGGCAGCCACGTCACCAACGTCTGCTTCACCCACAGCGACTCCCACCTGCTTTCCATGGGCGGGAAGGACACCTGCATCCTTCAGTGGAGGGTGACGGGAGGCGGGGCGGGCGACAGCAGGGAGAGACTGGCCTCCGCCTCGTCCACCTCCACCAGCTCTCCAGAACCCGCCACCACCTAGGAAGGACACGAGATATCGACTGTGACATAGGAGGAACTGTTTAAACACAGCCACAGAAGCATGTTAGTCAGTGGACGGGCGCAGTTATCAGCCGGACCTCTGTGGTTCCACTGCTGCGTCAGCTTCATCCACAACATGTAGAGGAATCCTCTCCTGGAAGAATGTCCATATTAAATTTACACTTGTACACCTCCATAATAATGTAAATCCTTGTGAAACTGGACAGTGTGGTTCTTCCCTTAACACAGAATGTGTCATTCTGTTGGTTCTGCAGTGAGGATCATGAGAAGTGGTCATGGATGTTTGCCGGTACACAACATGACCTGACTTCTGTGGTGACTAAGACTTTGGTTTCAGTAAACATTCCTGTGTTTTCTCCATCTTTTTTTTACCATCTTACCACAGTGCTGCATCAAGGCATATGCCAACTGGCCTATAATGATCATTTCTTAATGTTTTTACGTATTTTTAATATTTTAGTGTTTGGTTGACATCTCAGCTAATACTGAAGCTGTTTTTGTGTTACGCTTGCATTAGAGAGACTGTGACGAACCTGTTCCAATGAAATCGACCCTCAGCATTTCTGACTAATACATTGCTCTAACAGTAGATCAGTACACTTGAAAATGATTACTTTAGTACAGTTTTATATATTTAAGAGAACATTGGTAATACTGTGATGTTGTATCTGTCAAGCTCCCAATAAATAAACTGAAGACTGGAAATTGTATTGTGTGTGAAGTGTCACTAGTGGGCAGTGCTGCTTCAGGAATTGCACGCGTCATCATATAATCCAGGACAACCACTGTTACAGTATACATATGTGTGTTTGTGCAGCTTTACGTGCAGTTTGTAAACTGATAAGATGTGTCGTACTATGTAGTCAGATATAACCAGAAATGTTCTTAAGCTGAAGTCTAAAGTAGCATAAAATGGAAATACTCAATTAAATGATTGTTTATTGCACATTAACGTATGTCACTGCAATACTTGACTGAATGCATGTAAGTAATTTCTGTCTCTGTCCATTAAGCGTTGCAAGATAAATTATAGAAACACCAGAAACCACAAATTATTCACACAAAATTAGTTTTAAAATTATATTTTTTGTTTTTAATAGTCAAGTCTGCTTTTTTATTGTGCGATGTGAGTTCAACCGTCTCACCCGTTTTTGGCAGAAAAAGAAAAAGAATGAAAATGTAAGAATAATGAGAATATTCAAGGTAAGTTAAAGGGATCAGATAATGAGTGAGATTTAAATAAGATATATGAGACTTCAATTAAATGTTTGGTTCATTAGGTCACAGTTTTGTGTAGTGTAACTGCAGATAGAAATAATAGGACCCCAACTCAACATTTTGACTTTTAAAGTCAAAATGATGAGACAGCAAGTTGTTGAAACTTAAAGTAAAAGGCCAACAAAGCTGAAGGTACAGTTTTCAGCAACATCAGAGACATGAGTAACATCTGAAAAACCTTAACACCATCCCACAGTGCAAATACCTGTTTGCCTTCCTGATCATAAAAGTGTAGACAATTATAGAAAACATCTCTGAACCTGATGATGCACCATTAGTGATGTTATTTAATCAGTTTAATTAGTAATTAGTTAGGGTTTTATTTTGAAGGAGGCATATTTTCTTTGTTTCTGTTTAGCGTGTGTGTGTGTGTGTGTATTTCCTGCTTTATCTACATCTGGCAGTAACTTTCTTTAGTCTGTGTTTTTGTGTAATGCGTTGGAAACTATTTGCATGTAAATGTTATTTCCTCTTTTAGCAGTTTTCTAAATAACCATTTGCTCTCCGAAAAGAATATCTTCACTAAAAACACAGAAACTTTGACATTTTTTAGGCGCGCGAGCGAGTTTTTATTCCCATTACGAGAGGGTTACTCATTTAACCAGGCCAAGTGACAAAAGTTAATTGTGAGCTGCCGGAGATTGTCGACAATGGCCGAAGATGACGATTCGCGCACGAACGAAGGGGGCCAGTGAGTGTGTGCTGTCTGTGTGCGAGTGTGTGTGTGTGCTGAACTGAGCGGAGGTGAAGAAGAGGAGGATGAAGCTGGGAGCGGAGGATGGGAGGAAGAGTGGAGTAAGAGACAGGCTAGCTGTGTGTGAATGAGTGAGTGAGAGAGGAAGAGGAGAGGAAGGTCGTCCGAGGGACCGAAAACAAAGACTTGAACATTTTTGGAGATAACCTCCGGAGCATTACTAACGGAAACTTTCAACTTTTTACCCGCCACCGCTCGGCTTGTTGTGCCCGGAGCCGGCTTTGTTTCACGGCGGGGGTGTCTGCGATAAATGAAGGAATAAAACAGATCCCCATCGACCTTTTTCTACCCGCGCGGGGAATACCCTGGGATTGCTTTTGATAAAGGTTACGAGAGAATGGCGGCCAACATGTACCGAGTGGGAGGTAAGGAGTGTTTTACATTTTTAAGACACCCCCCACAACGTGATTGTTCGTTTCGGCAGCAAGGTGGTTAGCTAGCCGCTAGCCGTCTGCTCGGTTAGCCGCTAACTAATGCTAGCTCTCTCTTAGCCTCCGTACGTGCGTCCACTCTCACGGGAAGACCTAAAAAACACCCAACAATGTAATGTTACTCAGCCGGTGGGCAAAAAATAATGACTTAACCGCTAGTTTCTGCACATTTGCAACCAGGTGTAAAGGTTCTTGCAGAGAGTGCGGATATAATAAATCTAACAGGGTTCATTTATAGAAAAATCAACTTTAAAGTTACAACAGACTGAAGAGATATCCAGACTAGTTTCCTTCACCAACATGTCGTTACCCCGCGTTACTGCTGAGAGCCGGCTCCGAAAGTTCGTACATATTTTGAAATAAAAGCAGTCTAGTAGACACCAGAGTGTGGCATTTATAGTTGCAAGTAAGCAAAGTGCCCGTAATTTGTCTCGTTTTCAGCCGCGGAGTCGGTAAATAGGGAAACGTCCTGGAAGTGAACGCACCGTTGCTTAGCATTAGCTGCTAGCTCCTGAGAGGTCAGCCTCCTGTAAATTGTAGCGACGTCTCTTGGTAGCTGTGCAGAATGTGGTCGGCTAGCCTCGTCTGTGGGCTGGGTACATTTCATTATCGCCTCCGCCATATCGCTTCGTATGCAACGGAGAGCGGTAGCCATGCTATCTTTGATAGCTACGCTAAGTTTTGTTAGCTTAGCGCTTGCGCCGTGTGGAGCCGTGAGATCGCCGGTACGGTTACTTTTTGAAACACGGGTCAGAGAAGTTGTCGTTTTATGGAGAATAATTACCTCGTGTCTTACTCTGTCTCCTACCAGAGGCAGCCTGGTTGGAGAAACTCTGAACTTTGTGTTACATTTGTGAAAAGGCTGAACTAAACTTGCTCCCGGTCTAAAAATGGGCAGACTCGTTTCATTATGTACCGCTGCTTTGCCGCTGGATGGAAACCGAAGCATCTCAGCACAGTGAGCTCTCACTGTGCTCTGTGAAATACGAAGGCTCTGTGCTCCGCTCAGTGTTGCAGTTTGCTGTCTCCTGAAGGTTTCCAGCCCGCTCGTCTGCTAACGGCGGCTTCCCAAACATCCCCATTGTTGCGCGGAGAGGCGGTAGCAGGTAGAGGAGGCTGGCCGCCAGCTGTATTGTCTCCACTGTGCCCCCCTTCAGCTCCATCGATCCTCCGACATATAGAGGTGTACCTGCTCCTCTCTGGGACTGACTGCTGATGGGTCTTCACCACGTCTAACTCACGCGTCGTCTGTAAGAGTTAATAACGACGTGAGGACTACATGTTCCGTCTGTGAGTCTGCTGTTGAGCCGGCAGAGATGCTGAGTTGACAGTGAGACGGTGTGACAGGCTGATGGCTGTGTAAGGTCACACAGGAGAGTCTGTGGGTGTGTGGACCGCACTGATTGAACCCTACTGTTCGTGTGGGCTGTTATAATGATCTAATGGTAATGATCTAATATGATAATAATCTTGTCATCATGTTTCATGGTCAGTCAGACTCTCATATCCAGAGCCACACGGTGCTGTTGATTATTCCCACTCTTACTTAGTGTTTTGTTTTTTCAACTCTTCACCCACCGTGTACTGTATGTATAGTTTCTGGCTCAATCTGCATACGACATCTTAACTCGTCTCGGCTAACAGCGAGTATCCAGATATTTGGTTTGTGGATTTATAGGATCATTTTAATGTCCTGTTATGGACAAAAATGCTTTTACGTGCATTTTCAGGATCAGAATCAGTAGGTTTTCCTGTAGTTTTAACTTTCAACCACCTTATCTATATGATAAGTGCTTAAATATTCTTGTCATTCCCCACCTCTGGCTGTAAAGTAACACCATGTCCCATCATAACTCTCTCATTCCCCTTTGTGGCTCTGTGAACCTTTTTGCTGCCAAAGCATGGAGTCCTTCAGTTTTGTTCTGTGGCCCCTCTAGATGAAGATTCATGAAGGTATATTTGTGTGGGGAAACAGGCCTCTGGGTAGCTGTAGCCAGAGGAGACATAGTTCCAGCTAATGTACGGTCTTTGAGAGTGTTGATCACAGATGATTATTTTAGGAGACTTTCCTTTCAGCAGCAGGTCAGCTGGACATCCAGAAATGTTTCATTTAGACGGATATGGATACATTTTTGTTGGGAATTACAATTGCAGTAATAACCAGATACAGAATGAGTGCAGATGTTGGTTTACATTGAGGTAGTTAGTTTTTCCTGGGAGAATGACTTTGATATTTTCAGGCAGACCTCTACGTATAGATCAGCTATTTTGTTTATAACCGGACAGTTTATTTGAAAATTGACCGACTGGATTGTAGAACAGTTTTGAAAGCTTGCGGGCACTGAGAGTTGGCAGTAAACGCTTTGTTTGATTCTTACTATGTATATTCTATCAGCGTATTTTGGTGTGGATTATGTGATGTTGCTTTCCAGTGCACACATTGAAATGATATGTAAGAATGAGACCTGTAAAGATGAGCAGACAGGCTCACTGTTTCCAGCTCTTCCTCATTCTGTACAGAAAAGATGCTGTGTCTGCATCAGGGGAACTGCCAGTTTGCTGGATGAGGTGTTTGAAGTAGATTTCCCTCATCAGGAATGTAGTGTGATGTTGCAAATAAAATACTATAGGGTAATGCTCAGTCTAGACCATATTATCATGCAGTTAGCACCAAGCACACATTATGTAATGACTTAAAAATTGATTTATAAGTTGCCCACACAGTAATAGGGTTAAGTAGATTAGTTGTATAAGGCGGAAACAATCACACAATTAATGTATATGTAACATAGGCATTACTGGGAATGTTGTTAGTCTTCAGCCTGTCAGAATGAGTTCATATTGAGGCAAGTGCCCGTGGATTTTATGTTCAGTAAGGATTTCTGTTATTGCAGCTGGCTGGTGCAGGCAGTTCTGTATGAACAGGCGCCTATATTACCAGTCCTCCAGAAGCACAAAGTGTTCAGCCTGCATGTAAGATCATTATCTTCCCCAGAGATTAGTCAAAGGGCTTCCTCCTCTTCATTCACCCTCAAGCACCCGGCACACTGCGCCACTCCAGCCGCATATATCCACAACAAACACTCACGGCTGCCTCAGCAGCTCCTCAGCAGACACTTTCTTTTTTTAGATCACCCCCCCATCCACTCATAATTACATACATACATTTACATAAAACCAGCTGATCCCCGTTCACGGCCGACATGATTGTACTGAATGTCAGGTTAGGCTGAGGTGTGTGGGGTTTTTTTGTTGTTGTTTTTTAATAAAGTACATGGTGTTAACAATCTCAAGGCCTTGATCCTTGATCCATCAGCCTGTCTCTCATTGATTCACCGAGCTGGCCTCAGAGCTGGTCGAACAGGATCGTTCTTTCATCTGTCCCACTGTGCGAGAAGAAGACATGGAGGGCTGGAGTATAAATGATAAATCGTCTCCCTCCACCATCGCTGTCTTTAGATGTAGATTCAGTCATGTCGGGCACATGAGTGTGCAGATCCCCATTTGGTGCTCCAGCCAGTGTTACGTAATGTGATGCCGTTGTGTTCCTTCGCTGTGAACAAGGAGGTGATGCTTCTGTGGTCGGGCTCCTCATCAGCGTGCTAAGTAGAGCAAGAAATCCTCTCCCTGTCTGAATCCTTACTTCTCCATCTCTGCTTGTGGTGATGCATCAAAAACCCACTGATATCCTCCTGAGGCTCTCTGTCCCTGCTTGTGGGAGGACCAGATGGAGCTTGACGTGAAGCCACACTGCTGTGCAGAACTGCATCAAACAACACAAGGAAGCACTGTCTGTGGTAGCGGTGTGATGAATGATAAATGACTGGCAGGTTTGATCAATAAAGGGTTTGAAGGCTGAAATGTCTCAGTTTACGCTGTCAACAGCTGATACTGCGAGCCCGTAGTCACTGTCATGAAATTTGAACATATTTCCAAAAAAATAATAAAAACAATCTAGTAATTACAAACTGTTTACGAAGTGCAATGACCTCTTTTAAATTAAGAACCAATTTAGTCAACTGCTTTGCATAAATCACTGGCTGAATAAGATTAAAATTACAAATGCATCTCAGCCTTGCTGGAGTGTTATTTTAAAGTGTTACATGGTTAATGTGAAGCTGTTAGGTAGTAGCATTTGTAAGAGGGCACAGCGGGCAATCTTTATCTTGCAGAGCTGGGTAAAGGAAGTCAACCCTTGCACCTGCGTTTCCTGTGAATATGTTAAGGGCTGGGCATCCTTTACAAATTTTAGGCACACATAACTTGATTTCAGTCCAGGGTCTTAAACAGTACACCAATTCTGCAGTCCATTTTAATAAGAAGAAAATGGTATTTTACATTGCAGATCAGCATTTTTACACACTCAAAACTCTTTTACAACATAGAAAATAAACCTGTTTACCACAACTTGAAGTTGTTTGTGATCCTAGTTTGTGACCACAGCTATTATAGTAATGTTAACTTTAGTAAACAACCATATACCATACTGGTAGACTCAGAGCTATAGTACTATTATTATGAGCACAGTCATGATGCATGCACTAGCATGGCTAAGTTGCAGCTAGTTTCAACGGTTATTCAAATGCTGATCTGAGAACAGACATTGTACATCCAAAGCAGGTTAGAATGTGGTGAGTTAAACACAGAGCAATTTTCTCCTCTTAGATTTACACCAGGTTTAATGAAATGGGTCCTGTTGCTGTCCTGGGCGATAATTAAATTTCTGGATCTACTGCATTGTGCTCTATTTGCATTGAGTCTGATAAAATGGAGCCAGACCTTTGACCTCCTAGAGCTCCTATGCAACACAGTAACATAGTGTCTCCCTGCAGGCAGTACTACATGGTGTAACATTAGGCAGCAGTCACCAGCTGTATTAAGTTGTGGTACATGTCTGCTACATGCTTATTATCCCACTGACACTGATGACATCTACTCCTTAGATATTAAATTTGGTGTCAAAGCATTTGTCAGTACCGGATGGTAGCAAAGAAATTTGGGCCACAAATGTTGGAGTTTAGTACCCAAAGAGATGCCTGTTTGTGTTTAAAATGAAAATAAAGTTTCTGGCATTTCTGCAGTCTGTAAACTTAATCATCGTAGCATGGGCTGTGCTATGTACTTCAGTGTTTGAACAGGCTTCACGCCGTGTTCACTGTGTCCATACCTGCAGCACTACACTTTGGTGCTGTGATGCAAGGGTATTTGTTGCGTGTTTGTGAATGTTTATTTCGCCGCTGATTGCTCGTTCATCTGACCATCATGCTGCTCTCAGTTAGCCTTCTGGCCTCTTGACCTTTTTTGATGTGACTTGAGCTTTTCTTCATGACCGACTGCACCTTATCCACCCCAAAACCAGAACTGAACTGATACAGGAGAATAATTCTAGCTTCTGGACCTGATCCAGTTAGGATGTTATTGCCATACAAGACCTTTCCTTGGGATATCTGTGTACAGTACATTGGTGGCCACCTTCATGCCTCTGCTAATAACTTTGAAGTATGAGCTGGGCCAGTGCTCTATGAGGGAAGGATTGTTTGTGGTTAGCAAAAATGGGCTGAGGAAGCTGAGGCCTGATGGCGCCATTTTCTGTTCGTGTCACAGAGAACACATTTCTTCGTACACAATATTGCTGAATTGATAGAACTCAGTGTACACCAAATTAAGACTGATCTGACAGTGAAAGATGGAATAAATATACTTGTTTAAGGCTGTTACCTGTATCCTATATAAGCTGTATGTGTGAATAAGGCAGATTGACAGAGACTTTGACAAGTCCAAATTACTTTATACAGTGGTAAATACCAATTTATGAAGTATTTGTAACGCTAAACAGCCACTACTATTGCTGAGGTAACATTTGCCTTTGTCCTTGTAATTTTTCTTTCTCTGTGGACTTTCTCCAGTATGCCTCATATCATTAGTGTCAGCCCATACTTTTACAGCAGCTGCTACGTACACACACAGGTACACACACAGTCTTCTATATTTATCCTCTATATTACTGTTGTTTATCATCTGGAGAAACCATCAGGTTACTCCACATTTAAACCCAAGAAGTTTGTGTTCTGTGCACAGTTCAGTGTGAGTTAAAGTTGTGAACATTCAGCATTGGATCAACTTTTACACAACATTGAGCACCGGGCTGAAAGCGTCAGGGAAGTCAACATACATGGCTGCACTGCCTTGTGCATGCTGCCACGCTGCTGCTCCTGCATTGCTCTGTGTACAATGACACAACTAAGAAAGTACAGTGATTGACTTTGAGTCTTCCCCACTGATGACTGCAGTCACCACATTTTTGCGGGGAGCCGTAGTACTTACTCTACTTTTCCAGCTTGTGTCAGTCATCAAACCGTGGCATACGTTGTCACAAAGTGCAACAGCATTTTACGAGTTCTTATATTGCTGCCATGCGTGGCATCTAAAAACTAAGTGAATGAATGTTTTGGCATTCTGTGAGTGCAGAGTTTGGATACAGTCATTGAGCTCTCCACAAAGTAAGTGAATGGACTGATTGCCTCACAGGGGAGGGTGAGAGAAATATTGTGACGTCTCGAGCTAGTTGGGTTAGACTCTTGACCCGTAGTCGCTGAAAGCTCGTACTCCAGCCACTTCACAGACCCTAGTTACCCCCCCTGTCATATTATGTACTGTAGTTATATGCAGTTGTCAGCTGCAGGTAACGTTGGCCATGAGGCACACATCTCACTTAGGATAGTATTCAAGTAGTCCCATTGCAATCATTTGTCCTTTTTTTGAATGACAATATTCAAATCAAATTCAAATCCAGATTTCCAGAAAATGTATTTGAATAGAACATAGACATTCAGCTCGTACCCTATCTTAAACATCAAATCATCTGATTTTATCACATGATGTCAGTCTGCAGCCTCAACAGAGGACTTTCCTGGAGCTCAAATCACACCAGTGAGCTTGCAGGGCCTGGCTCCGTACAGCCTCCCACTGTACGCACAGACCTCCAGTCAGCACTGTGTGTCAGCTTCAGTAGGTACCTGTCCAGCAGCTTAGCATAAATCTTTTCAGCTCTGCTGTTAGGCCGTGTGTAGAGCTGATGAGATTCTAGAACAAATGTGCTGGTGTCAGTCCAGAGAACCTGAACTGTCATATCCGCCTGATGCACCAGTTGAATCGTGTTATAGTTAGTATTTATTTTACAGGTTTCATGATCATGATTTGATTTGCTCACTTCTCTGTGAACATGAAATGACTTTAATCTTTTTTTTCTTGTCGTTCTTTCCAGATTATGTGTACTTTGAGAACTCCTCCAGCAACCCTTACCTGATCCGCAGAATAGAAGAGCTCAACAAGGTTGGTTCTCTCCTTTTCTCCCTTTAACCTCATGTTCTCTCTGTAATGAATGGTGTGTTGTATAGTCCTAATGTATACACTGCTGTATACACACTAACTCTGATCGATCGGGCAGTGTGCTTATAACTGAATCTTAGGTCACTTCAAATATGGCTCCAGACAACTTATTGCACACACACAGACACACACCATTCCCCTCGGTCCTTCCTGGGCATTGTCAGTAAACTGTGGCTACTGTAATGACAGGACACTGGTACAGGAGCCACTTATATAACAGCAGCAGCATATGACACAGGCTTGTTTCCCAGTCAAAGGATTAAGCTCATTTATGTAACACTCTTACATTGAAGGGCTTGTGCTGAGCACCAGGAGGACTGCATCGGCCTGAGTGCTAATGGCTGCTGAGCACAATGAATCCATGGATAGTAAGAGAGAGAGAGAGCGGCCTGCTCTCCACCTCCAGGCTGGAATGTGGAGGGAAGCTCTGTGTGTGTGCTGATACTGCCTCCTCTCCTCTTATGATCACAGTCAGTCCATCCAGGATGAAACCCCTTATCTTTCAGACCTGAAGTACTCCTATCAGGGCTTTGCATATGCCTTCACGATAATACCAATATTTAATGTATCAAAGAGATGGTCACATCATGATATTAACTATGGAGGAACTGGTTTCAGGACCGATGGCCCACACTTAGCGACTCTTTAGAGCAGTGAGTAGCTGCAGCCTCAGAGTGGAGCTGCACAATTTTCTGATCATGTTGAGTTTTTTGTATAAGGGGAGAGTGTCAATAGATCCTTTTTAATCTTCAAGAGGAAGAACTGAACTGTGTGGGTAAGAACCACAGCTGCTCAAGTTCTACACTCTACCAAGTTTTGAATGCTCTTTTTGGATACAGCTGCACGAGACAAATATGGGAATGTATGGGAGAAAGTGTTTACACCTTACTTCTCGTGCGCAGGCTCTTTTGTGTCAGAGAGATGCCTACAGGTCCCTTGATTCATGGCGGAGAGTCTCCCACAGTTCCATCTGTGTGGTTGACAGCTGTTGGGAAAGTGGAGCTGGCATTGTTTACAGACAGTCCTCTGCTACGTCATTTCAGACTGTTTGAAGCCACTTTAACCAAACTGTCAGCTGATCTGTCATCTAATATTTGCTTCATCATTAATTATTCAGCAGGGACATTTTGCCAATAAAGACACATAACTTTTATTGGCAAAAGAAAAAAACACATCAAAAGAGTGTAAAACCTTTTTTTTTTTATTTTTTTTTAACCAATATTGTGGTCTTGACAAATGATCTGATTTGTGTAGTTGTGCTTTGTATAAAATGTGTCCTTGTCTCCCAGATGCATGTTTTGCCAACAGCAATATAATTTCAGTGAGCTGCCATTGAACAACATGAATTTAGACCTAGTTGTAAAAAAAACAAAAAAAACAAAACGACAGCACCGTTACACCATGAAGTGGCAGCAAATGAACAAAAGGAATCATGTCAAGCATTTGTGCGATAATTGTCAAGTATGGTTTCATGATTGTGACAAACCACAGTGACAAACCTCATGAATCAGATGTGAATAGCCAGGTTTCTGTCCAAATGTATGACAAATTCTAACCTTATTTTGAGGGAATGGGAGGAAAAAGAGAATGTGGATGAACGCCTGTTTCCACCCATTACCATTATGAGATAATTAGGAGGTGGCTCATCAAGATGAGCAGTATGTGGCACAAATTCCCCAGTGGGGTGTTCAAAGAAAATGTCATTAAACGAGCCCCAGTCAAACGTCAAATAAAAACAATGTAGAAAGCAATGTGGCATTTCTGTTGGCTTGAGCCACGCACAGATTCAGACACAGGTTGCTTTTTTAATATTTTCACCTTTTTATAGTTATTTGCGCCTTTCTTTTCCACCTTGACTTTGCCTAAAATCATTTTTTTGCAGTGTTGCGTGTGATTTAAAGTTTTGGTGTTTCAACTCAACTGTGCAAATAAAAAAAAATCATGCAGTGTTGCTGAGACCTATTTGGTGACTGTGAACCTTTGGCATGGCAAGAAGAGGGAGTGGTGGCTATAGAAGCCCAGACTTCTTTTTTTTTTTACCAGACTTTATCATGATGCTGACTTGTAACCAGTGACTCTCCACTCACAGACAGCCAATGGGAACGTGGAGGCGAAGGTGGTGTGTCTGTTCAGGAGGCGAGACATCTCAGGCAACCTCAACACCCTGGCTGACAGCAACGCAAGTGAGTAGCAACCAGAGAGCCCAGAGCTCCCCCTGCTCCCCTCTTCTTGTTTTCTTCAGTGTGAGGAGCTATGATATGGCTCACTGCCTTAAATGAACCTGCTCCTCATTGTGTTTCACATAAAAACCTCAAAGTGCCTCTTCAGCTTCTGTTGTAAATTGCACCAAGGCCTGCTTCTCCGGTTTAAGCAAGCCCATCACTTTTGTCTGTGGCTAAGTGCTGGATGCTAGTTTATTTACGAATGAATATTTGTTGGGAAAGGCTACTTTAAAGTGATTATAGCTCCTGTTAGAGAGGTTAAATCTACACATGCACATGAGTGTAAAAAAAAGTAAAAAAAAGTGTGTAGTTAGAAAGCTTCATGTTGTATTGTTTCTTTTGATTTGGTCAGCTTCAAGATTCAGTTTTAGTCCTGATATCCAGTTTTAGTCCTTTTTATTTTGAAGAAATGTTTGGTTGACTAAAACATGAACGTCTTTGTCAGGCTGCTCTTGACGGTTTGTGTGGTTCGGCTTAAGGTGTCTCTTCATGTTTGCAGTATTCTTCTCAGCTATTTCATAGCCTCAAGGGCTCTCTCCTAACATTAACTAAACACTCACTTTCTCTCTCCACTGCATTATATTTGAAGTGAGACATTCCATCCATTCTAAACTGTAAAACTGTAGATGGTAATTATTAGTAAGGGCTGGATTTTTTAAGATGTCAGCGACATTTGTTTTGTATCTGGTATTGTATTTCATATTTCTATTCATTGTTTGTTCGAGGTGTAAAATCAAAGCCTTAAAATATATTTAGCCCACTTTCATACGGACAGGATATGACAGGATGCCATTCATTGTGACCCAAACCTTGAAAAACATGCAGGTGCCGCCCATCCCTTCATGCAGTTGTTTGCCATGTTTGGTCCAGGGTTTGACTGGTTGATTATAACTGATTCAAGCAGTGTGCAGTGAAATGACCTCATACCCCACCGGTGTCATTTCACTGCTAAGACATAACAATGATACGAATGATGTCCAACATTTTTCAGTAGTGTTTTCTCACTCTGGTGTCTGCCCCGCCCCCTCAGCCCCACCTTGATCCATCTCATGAGCCCCGGCTCTCTGTCTTGTGTGTGATCTGAGAGCCAAGAAGGGTGGAAGTAGTGGGGTGGTGCTAATGGAATGCAAACTACTGAAGCCTGATCACAATCACTCATTACCCCCACCCTGACACCAACGCCAGCTCCCCCTCCCTCCTCCTGGGCCGCAGTGCTCCAGACAAAGACATACACACACACACGCACACACACACACACACACAGATATTACACTGCACTTCAAAATGGATGCGTTAATGCTTTTTTTTGTCATTGTCCTCTGCAGTGCACAGATTGTGTGTGGACAGGTCTGTAATTGGACTAAATGCACTGATGCCTTTTTTGTGGGTTAGACCCTTTAGTGAGAGAGAAAGAAAAGATGGGAGCAAGAAAGAGAGAAGACACGCAGCAAAGGGACCCTGGCTGGGATTCGAGCTGGGGTCGGCCACACGGAGACTTGGGCCTCATGCATGTGTGCACACGCTCCACCACTGAGCCACCTGTGCCACACACACATCATTAACCATCGTATCGCCATACACTGATAATCATTTTGTATTGTTAGATTTTCATTGTTGTTTGACATCTGCTCTGTCCAGTTGCTGAAAACGTCATCACATGCTCTAAACATACACATACATGAGTAATCTTCTAGACAGTTGCTACAGTAGTTATCATGTTATCTTTTGTTGCTACAACTGTAGAAATAGTGGAAATGCTCAGTTTATTTTATGCATGTAGAGTTGATGTACCTAGACTGTGCACTTTACCACATGATGTGACGCTGCACTTTCTCTGTCGGCTCTGTGTAAGAGCTGCATGTTTTCACAGTGCCACAGTCGGTCCAAACATAAAAGAAAGTTGGCTGGCCTAACAGTATATCCACACTAAAGTAGCTAAATCTGAATATCACATGCACTTTTTAGCTCATGTAAGAAAAAGACTCTTCACCCAGTTTTGGATACCAAATCAAATTGTACATCACATGGTCGTTCATGGTAAATTATATTTAATGGAGGTAAAAGATCATATGTGTTAGATTAGCATTTCCATATCAAAGAATCGATCCTCTCACTCAGTTAATTAAGTGATCCAACACAGACTCATCAGTGCTATCAAATCATCAACACAGGAACACAGTTTATTAGTTTGATTTGTGCACACGCATGATTTTTTTTCTGCTGTGTCTCTAGTGTAGTACAGTTAATATGGTCTCCAAGGCCACCCAGCCCAAGAGCTGCATGTGACTGAGTCTAACTAGGCTCTGCACTGCTCAGGTCCGGCTTAACTTGCAACACTGACAGAAGCGAAGAGAGGAAGAGGGCCGCTTCTCCTCATCTGCTGCTGCTCATTTGTACTAAACCTTGCTTCATCAGCCTCACTTTCTTTTCCATCACTGCTCTCCTCCTCTCTCTCCTCCTTCTACACACACATCAATTCTTTGTGCAGAACAAAAGGCCCTTGATCTGTCCCCAAGGGCCACAGCACGCAACGGGTTAATTCTGACTTGTCTTGTGTCTTTGTCAGAACGGAGAAAACGTACGTGTGTGTGTGTGTGTGTGTGTGTGTGTGTGTGTGTGTGTGTGTGTGTGTTTGTAGGAGTGTGTTACTGTTATGCTGTGTGCGCCTAAGTGCCTGTCGCGCCTTCTTTGTATATGTGTGTGCGCGTGTGTGTGTGTGTGTGTGTGTGGAGGGAGTTGGGGATACATTGGGGGGGATGGGCGCCTCAGGTTTGGTACACAGGGTTTCCTACTTTGTTTGGCAGGGACTAGCCGGACAGGGAGGGGGGAGGGGGGTTGAGAGGTTAACAGAAAAGGGGTGTGGCTTAAGGCACCGTCCCTCACTCGGTATCTCTCTCAGTCTCTCTCTCTCTCTTAGTCTCTCTCTCTCTCTCTCTCCATTGCCCTCACTGACAGGGTTTCCTGTGGCTGAGTGCAGGGGCGGAGTCCGCGGAGATGGAGCGATATAGTCCCTCCCCTCCAGCTTGCAACAAATTACTCACCCGCCTGAAATTAGGAATGCGCAATCTAGTGGCCTAACACACACACACACACTCACACACACGGCTGCCTATGGTTTCATTTTTTTATATTCCTTATTGGCTTGTTTTACACTAAGTCCATTGATCATTTTAACCATGCGTTGTTATGGATGGCAGAATGAAGTCCACACTTTATATTCATATATTTTTAGCACAGATCTTAATTCAAGAAATCACACGCTGGAGCACACAGGGCTAATTTTCTTCAGCTTGATAATGTGCTGACCTTTAAACTTGTATGAAGTGCTCTGCAGAGGATTAACTAAATATTAACTGCAACACTAGGAAGCCAAAGTAATAAAAGCAAAGAAATGAACTCCGAGAACCAAAACTGTAGAAGGTCAGTATCTTAAACTATGTCTATAAACACATGGACCTGAGGAATATGACTATTTTCAGACAGAAAAGAGTACTGCTTGAAGACCTCCTTATGTATTTGAACAGAACCACTGCTTTGGCACAGCAGGTGTCCTGACGCAGGTTTCTCCATCAGAAATATTGAACCAGGGTCAACTCTTGCTCCAACACAATGCACTGGGTTGGCCAGTACAATAAGTGCTGATGTGCAAAACCGAATACTTCACTGTACCAGGACTTTGTGTATTTGTGTTGTTGCCTCACTTGCGTATGAAGTCCAGGTAAAGGCAGGCTCATGATGGAAAACAATGCATTGTAAACTGTTGGACCTGTTGGACAGAAGGGGAGAGAGAGACAACCAGGCACAAAAAGCTTTTGAGTTTATTTAGGTGTACTCTGCCTGTGGGGCCCTGACCCCAAGGTAGGAGATGTTTTTGAAATCTTTGTCCTCTTTCAGTTCATGAAAGCATGTACTGTTTGTCATGTAGGTATAAATTCCGTGCTGACGCTGATGTGTTTGTGTTGCAGGAGAATTCGAGGAAGAGTCGAAGCAGCCGGCGCTGGCTGAACAACAGAAACACCAGCTCAAACACAGAGAACTCTTCCTGTCTCGACAGTTTGAATCGCTACCTGCTACTCACATACGGTACGTGTTCACTTTGCACGAGCTGCTGATGGAGCCCCGGTTCACTTCAATGCAGACACCTGCCACAAGCCATTAGGACTGAAGAACCGAGTAAAGGGTCCTCACTGCAGCCACTCTCAGCTGTTAACGTAATGATATGTTCTGTCCCTGCTCGGGCCTTTTTCCTTTTCACAACGAGCTGTCGCCCACCCTGTTCAGCTGAAGGGACAGAGGGCCAGATGTTAATATTTCAAACGATAAAACGGCTGCTCCAGCAACAGATGTTTGTTGTTCACTTTATTATTGCCATATTCATAATCAGGTTAGAAGAATGGATCATAGAGGTGTACATTCTACACTCGAACTGTGAATGCTTTCATTTAACATGTTCAAAGGATTGAAATTCAAAAATGGTTAGAATTAGTTTGTTTTACATCTTTATTAACCTTTTAAACATGCACTTGACTTTTACTTAGAAAAAAAAATGGGTGTGTCAAATCACCTGTTAAAATATTTAATGAAAAAACATTTATTCCTCTATACAAAATGTTTCATCATCTCTGTATAGTTGGATCACCTAAGTTCAACCAGCTTTGTTTTTAACTTTAACTGCATTTAAGGATTTTCAGAATCAGACAGAGCCAAAGGGCCTGAAGTTATAGCAGTTAGAGTTCTAGTTCAAGTTTTTAAAATGAGTTTGCACCTTTTGCAGCTAAACAGTAATTGAGTTGGTTTTAGTTTCTGTTAGTGAACTTGTCTATATATAAACTCTATATATCATGACATTGATGTTTGCAAACAGAAAAGCAGAAGAGAAAATCTCTAACATAATAGAGAGCACACATTACTGGCTACGGGCTTGTCACGGGTTTGTCACGTGAGGCCTTGTTATAGAGCCAGTTTGAAGTTTGAGTGACACACTTTGAGCATTTTATAAAGACATTTCACCTCAGTATCCACACAGTGAGCTGGACACTTTTTTAAAATTTTCATTTGCAGCACTAGGCATAGTTGTCTGACAGTGACTATTTTAAAGCGTTTTATTCTAACAGTTATAAGTATGTTATTGTATTGCATGATTTCTACAACACACACTAGTTATGATAATTGCTATTAATAATCAGTATGATTTCTTTTCCCTGTGACACAGTAGAGCGTCTGTCAATCTTTGTCTTAGACTCTCTGGCTTCTCTCTGTCTTCCCAGGGGGAAATGTAACGTCACCCTCCTCAATGAAACAGATGTCTTAGCAGGCTACCTGGATAAAGAGGTAAAGTTCTCATCTGTTCAGTCAGCAGCACATTATTTAGGCCCATATATCCTTTGCATTAACGTTCACATTAATCTTTAATCATTAATCACTGTAATCTTTTTCTGTGTGCTCTGTCCAGGACTGTTTCTTCTACTCGTTGGTGTTCGACCCTGTCCAGAAGACCTTGCTGGCAGACCAGGGAGAGATCCGGGTGGGCTCTAAGTACCAGGCAGAGATCCCTGACAAGCTAGCTGAAGGTGAGCGTTGCACTAAAAACTGGAGATGCCATTGACAATTACACACAAAAAAAGAAAATACAGTAAAGCCAAAACTGTTAACTTAAGTTTAACCCAGTTCCTCCTTGTCCTAGGTGAATCAGACAACAGGATCCAGGAGAAGCTGGAGACTAAGGTGTGGGACCCCAACAACCAGCTCAAAGACCCTCAGATCGACCAGTTCCTGGTGGTGGCAAGGTAGCGCTCCCCTGCCATCTGTCACCTAATTGCATCATCGTCTCTAGGTCCTGTTGCCATGACTACTTCTAACTCTGTCATCCGCAGGACAGATTTTCTACAGGAAATGCATGGATTAGCAACAAGTTTGATCATTTCTCATGGGAAAATAAATATTTTGTCACGGCCGGTGCCTGTAACATCCATTCTTTGCTGAGCTTTGAGATCAGCTGGTAATGAACATAATGAAAAGGAGGTCAGCAGAATATCACTGATGCAGTATCATGCCATCTGCCCTCCAAGTATCAGAGGTCTAACTTTTAATTGAGGCTATATACATGCGCAAATTTGCATTCAACACTGAATGAATGAATGGTGATGACGATACAAAAGCAGTGGTTGGTGGTGCAGCACAGTGCTTATGTTTTTTTGTTTTTTTTAAATAAATCTATAGTAAGTTTGCTTTTGGAGGGAAACATCCTGCTGCCCACAAATTGGTCCATGACTCAAACACTCCACCTAGTGGATACTCAGCATTACACACATGAATTAATAAACAGTATTAATATTTCACCATTGCAGATGTAGAACAGACAGATCAGTCATTTTAATCAGTATCTGTTTGTTTCAGGGCTGTGGGGACATTTGCTCGGGCCCTGGACTGCAGTAGCTCCATTCGCCAGCCCAGCCTCCATATGAGTGCAGCTGCTGCCTCCAGAGACATCACACTGGTGAGTCTGAGACTGTTCTTTTCCCGTGCCGACTCTCAGGAGTTTCTTCAAAGGCAGAGCTCTCCTCTCCCGTCTAATTATCCAACTTCATCCACAACAACAGCATGTGGAGTGTTTAGCCAGCTCAACCAGTACGGCGTGTTCATTAAAGAATGGCTGATGAGTGGTTACAGAGAGCTTTGTTTCTGTGAAGCTTGTACAGTACACTAAGGCAGTATTGTTCCTTTACTGAGGAGAGTTTGTAACATTGAAGTTTTTTTATTGCAAAGCCCTACAAGAGGCACCTATGTCTGAATATAGTTTTCTGATTAGTTGTTGTTGTCCTCACAAAGCTGAGGAGGTTGTGATGTTGTGCTCAATCAGCTTGTTTGAATGTAAATTAACAACAGGTAGTGTGAGAGCCAACAAAATACTTTTCTCCCAGGGGCCCTAATGGGTGCCTCTGGTCATGATATAAGCCCTAGCTTAACCTACCCCTAATCCGAACCCTAACATGGCACCTTCCTAGAAAGTGCCTGTGATTGGACATTTTTACAAACCTGTAAGGATAATACATGTACATTATTTAGTTCCCCGCTGGGAACTAATGTCTGTGATGAAGCTAATGGTCCCCTTCTCTCCTCTGTCAGTTCCATGCCATGGACACATTGCAGAAGAACAACTACGACCTGGCCAAAGCCATGTCCACCCTCGTGCCTCAGGGGGGTCCGGTGCTCTGCCGCGATGAGATGGAGGAGTGGAGCGCCTCAGAGGCCATGCTGTTTGAGGAGGCTCTGGAGAAATACGGCAAAGACTTCAACGACATCCGCCAGGACTTTGTAAGCTCTTCTTGTCCTCTGTCTCACACAGTATACATGTGGGAGCTTGAATAGTGATAATATTGGTGGTATTGATGTGAAATACCTGGTATTGGTACTGGTATTGTGTTATCCTGATAGATGTCTTTTCTTCTCTCCCTCAGCTGCCCTGGAAGTCTCTGGCCAGTGTAGTCCAGTTCTACTACATGTGGAAGACTACCGACCGCTACATCCAACAGGTAGGTGTACAGTTAGCCACTAAATGACTCAGTGTCTCTATCAGGCTTCTCTCAAACCCACTGTCCACTCACTGTTGGCTTTTTATCAGAAACGACTAAAGGCAGCAGAGGCAGACAGCAAGCTGAAGCAGGTGTACATCCCCACCTAGTGAGTATTACTGTGGTTAGACTGCCTTTTTTGAGTTTAAAGTCCTGTCTGTATAAGTCACTCTTCTCTCCACGCTCTCCTCCCCTCATTAGCACCAAACCTAACCCCAACCAGATCATGGTCCCAGGCAGCAAGCCTGGTATGAACGGGGCAGCAGGCTTTCAGAAAGGACTCAGCTGTGAGAGCTGCCACAGTAAGTACATACTCAATGACTTATTATCTGCAGAACACCAAAATATCACTGTTAGGTCAGAGAAAAAATGCCTTCACGTTGAGTTTGTTGAACGTAACTGATAAAAACCTGGCTCAGATGTGACTATTTCTCTCTTTATTATGCCACAACAATAAAACAATGGGCAACACAGTTTGAGTTCCTGAGGGTTCTTATATAGTAATAGTCTTCTTCTGTGACTTTATTGTATGTGGAAAGCACTTTTCACTAGTTACCATCTGTATTAACTGATAGCACAGTCTCAGCCTCTGCTCACAAAGAGATGTGAGCACATGTTGAAAATGAGTCGCTGGTTGACTGTTACATCACTTAGTTTGATGTGTATGGTGATATGCTCGTTCTTAACACTGATTTTTCCCGCACACAGCGGCACAGTCTCCTCAGTGGTATGCCTGGGGGCCTCCCAACATGCAGTGCAGACTGTGCGCCTCCTGCTGGATCTACTGGAAGAAATACGGAGGCCTGAAGACCCCCACACAACTAGAGGGCGCTGCAAGAGCTGGCTCTGTAAGTCTCTTTCCTCCTAGTCTCATCTAATGTTTGTCATTTTGAGTGAGGAATTGATCTGTTCAAACATTTCATGTTCTGTTTGTGTCCCTTCTTCCCCTTCCATCCAGGAGTCAGGCCCCCGTGGTCACATGACACGCCAGGAGGTCCAGGGCATGTCACCGTTCACACGCAACGAAGGTCGAGCCAAGCTGCTGGCCAAGAACCGGCAGACGTTCATTCTGCAGACCACCAAGCTGACTCGCATCGCCCGGCGGGTGTGTGAGGACATCCTGCAGCCTCGCCGCGCTGCACGACGGCCCTACGCCTCCATCAATGCTAACGCTGTCAAGGCTGAGTGTATGTACACACACACACACACAGTCCTCTTCAGTTTCTTTGATAATGCTTGTTATCGATGGAGTGAAACAGAATTTTCTGTGCGAGCATCAAAGGTATATGATAGATACCGTATGGTCTTTACAGTTTAAACTAGTTAGTATCACACACTCTAGCTTTAGCTTCATATTCTCGGTTGAAGTGTTCAAGGTAAATTAGGAAGTTGTGTGATTTGACTTATATGTTTCCTCAGGTATGATCAGGCTGCCCAAAGCCACAAAAACTCCCCTAAAGAGCAAGCTGGTGCCTCGACAGTCACTGGCCACCATAGTGAAGGATTTAGGTAAGAGCACATCATCATCTCTTCTTTGTAGGCGTAAATCTCAGTCTGTGCCTCATCCTTCCTCTCTCCAGCATGATTGGTTGTTTAGCAGTGTTGTTGTGTCTCTGCAGCCATCTCAGCTCCTCTGAAACTGAAGGCATCAAGAGGACCTCCCACACCCATTAACAGGAATCAGGCCAGCCAGCCCCGTGTTGGACAAAGCCTGCTGGGAAAGAGAGGCTTCGACAGCGTCAGTATTCCCCCCCCCACACACACACACACATGCACACACAAACAGCATGCTGGCTTATCATTTGGTACGATCGCTCACAGCGTTAAAGTCAAGAAACGAGAGGAGAGTGTGGGGTATGCTGATTTCAATCTGCTGTGGATACCATTGCACACACTCCACGAAGCTCCTGACTACGGAAGCCGTAACGCTCCGACAATCCATCAAGCGATGCAGCTTCATAGTTTACCAAAGTCATACTAAAACATTTTGACAGATTTTTGAACGCCGTGTACACATAAAATCAGTTTGAGGTCAGTAAGCGCAACCAGAATAAATACATAAAGTGCACCAGATTATAAGATTTTTTTTTTTTTTTGAGGAAATTTAGGGATTTTAAGTGCACCTTATAGTCTGAAAAATACAGTATGTTGGTCATGTGATGTCCCCTGAAATGTATTTATAGTCTTCCAATTTCTCAACTATCCTGGTCTTTCTTTGGCTCACAGGCTACAGGGGTGCCCTACCCAGCCAATGGGAGGCCGTACACTTCAGGTATGAGGACCACCTCTCAATCGGTAATCAAGCGGCAGAAGGTCAGCCAGGGGGAGGCACCTAACCCTGTGGTGTTTGTTGCCACGAAGGACACCAGGTACATTTCACTCCCTTCGTCCCATCATTAGAATCCCTCAATGTTAAAATGAAAGACCACCCACAACAGACATTGTGCTCTGTGTCATGTCACACCATTAATCCACGTTCATGAATGAAAAGTCATTCTGCATGTCGGGAGCTTTTTATTTACATTCACAAATGTCCAGGCTATCTATTACTAGTATTACTAAACTGCTGGTTTACAGTAGGTTTTTCACCAAAGACTACAACTGTAGCTGTGCTCACAGAAGAAAAACTTAAATCCACATCCACTGCCTTCAGTGAATGTCATTTCACTGCTACTGCTTAGGTTTTACGATTATTTATGTCTAATAATGAGTAAAGTCATATATTTAGAATGATGATGAATAAACATGTTTGTTAAGTAAATCAGTCTTGCTGGAACCACCTGTTTATAATGTGACTATTCATTCTCAAACTCAAAGGGTAATGTGAGTTCAGGGTTTTTGGAGATGTTCCATAAATTATCACGGGCCTGTAAATCCTAAAGAAAATAATAACCAATGTCTGGGTATATACAGGTTACAGGCACAAAAAGTTCAAGGTTCAGCCACAGTAATCACCAGTAACATCCACTCATTCATTCATTCATTCATTCATCCATCATCTTTTAGTCAGAGATTAGTGATCAAAGGTCTGCAGAGAAGGAACAAAGACTGACATGCTGATGTGAGGATACATCCATTTAATATATAGATGCTATTGTACACTAACTCTTTATTATCAAGTTGTAACACTCTTCAGTGTTGAGCATGAAAGTAGGTTCTTGACCTTTTTATCTCACTGCAGCTCATCAATGGATGACTGGATGATTGAAAGATTAGAGAAAATTAGATGTACTGTGAGTAGATAAAAGATTCTCTGCTGCTCTTTTTTAACCAGGGCTCTGAGGAAACATCTGACCCAGTCAGAGATGCGTCGGGCAGCGAGGAAACCTCATCTCCTGGTCCGGATCAAGCTGCCGCCGCCGCCCCGCTCTCTGGCCATGCCCCTGCTTCCCTCCAGCACCAGTGAACCCATCGTCCTGGAGGACTGAAGGGGAGGGGGCAGGTCTTTTAACAGGACATGGGGGCTGGGTGGGAGTTGGGGAGGGTCTGTGCTCAGGCCGTCACTTAATGGCAGCACAGTACGCCATACCAGTAGTCTTTTATTTTCCCTCTTTTCAGTGTCATTTTTCTTTAGTCATCTGTTACTTCCCAAAAGTTGTGTCCAATACACACACACACACACTCATTCACTCACTCACACACACACACACACACACACACTCACATACTCACGCACACACAAGCACTTAGATGACTGTACATTTCCATCATATTAAATGTGCAACACACTGACACTCACACAACATCTTGGGCTTTGTAGTATTTTATTCCAGATCCTGAATTATTTTTGCTCCCCTTTTCAATTCCACCTGTTTTTAAATGTGTAATTTAAATCAAGATATCTCTCATCCTGAAACAGTGGTGATAAAGCACACTTTCGTTTTCCTCCATGTCTCTATTTTTGTGTAAATATATGCATCATTTAACGGGTGACACCCACAGTATGTTAGGAGAATGGGGGTGGGGAGGTGGAAATAGGAGACTGTGTGGAAGAGCTGTAACTGTCGCTCATCGGCTGTGCACATGTTGGTCGGTCATACTGAGGAGATCCATCTACCACCATCTTACATTCCTCTCTGAGTCTGTAGCTCCCGTCAGTCAGGAGCCAAACACGAGCCTGTCACAGCTCCTGACCGTCCAGTCCTCCCTCTAGAGGTTCATCCCACCCGCACCTCTCCGTACCCTCCATTTTATGGAAGTCCCTCAGTGTCAAGAAATATTTAGTGAACACAAAACAACTTGAGTGGTATGAAAGTTGAGGTTTGTGAGTGTGCAGAGACTGATGCACTGCAACTACAGGATAAAGCTGTAGGCAAGGTGAGGATGGGATATAGGGTGTATTTTGAGTTAGCAAGAGATCATGACTGTATCTGAACGAGCAGTAGGACTTTGTTTGGCCACTACTGTCGAAGCTGTTTGCTTACTTTTGGCATGTTGTATCACTCATACAAAATCAAAAGTGCCACTCTATTAGACAATACCCTTTAGCAATATCACTTTCAGGGCAGCAAATAACCATTATTGACATTTTAAATGATTCTGCCAATTATCATCTTGACTGCTTGATTAAAATGCCTATTGCAATTCTCTGAGGTCCAATAAAAAAAAAAAAACGCTTGTTTTAACTGACTAATAGTCCAAAAACACAGATATTCAGTTTGTGACTTTAACAAATAATCAGTAATCAAAATGGTTGAAGTCAGTTGAAGTCCAGATGTGGTCCCAACATCCACGTTATGTTGACATTAAATTGTTCGTGCTTTCAGAGAAAGAAGGTGGATTGTGGACCAAATTTAATACTGAGGTTGCACAGATGTAAATCATTGATAGCCGCTCTTTCTCAATCAGGTGGAAATTTGTAGCATCTGCACAAAATCTGGATTTTAGTGTGTTTCTACAGTCTGAACTGAATCCCGATGCAACGGCTTGAATTTGCTTTGTGCTCACTTAATAGTTTTGTCATTAATAATTCTTCATACTTTCCAAATTCAGTAGTATTTTTTTAAGAAACTGAAATGAGGGCGGTTGTTGCAGTCACACCACATTTTGTCTTTCGCGTCCCATCAATTTATTGTCATGCTTTTATAGCCACTATAAGCCGGTTTGAAAAGAGAAGTACCCTGGCTCCTGTTCTGTTGACCTCACCATGAAACGCTGGAGCAGGCAGTCTGGACTCAAGGAGACAGATGTTCGTGCGAAGGAATTTGTAGATTTCCAGCGTAGGCCGGATCATATGTAGTGTTTGAGGAAATTCAAATGATTGTGCTCACTGTGGACTTGCACAAGTAATTGTGTGACATGCCATGATGAGAAAACATTGGGCTTTGAGGTACTATGTTTGACTGCAGAAAATCAAAATGAAGCCATAATGTGGGGGGAAAAAACGAGAAAAGGTTGATGTCCACTGAGAGTGGACACTTTTAACCCTTAAGTAATGTTTGACTAAAGCCACAGCATTTCTCACAGTGTACCGTTTGCTTGGTTTGAATGAAACTGATACAGTTACGTTACTGCTCTGTTGATAGAAGTCTGTCAGTAAAGCGGCAAAATGTAAAATTATGGAAGACAATTAGGGCCAAAAGATAAGTTCTGAAATGATTGTTGAAAAAAAATGCACAAAGATTCTAAGAATTAAGTCATAATCTTCCTTCAAATGATTGATTCATTCAGAACGTTTTTCATATGGCTTTGCTCCTCTTCTGTAAATGTCTGAAGAACAGATGGGATATTTTTGATTGACTGGGTAGGACAACAACTTGAAAGAAATCTTCAGCTGTCTCAACTTTTGCTTTGTTCATTTTAGTTCCCCCTGTTTGTACCGTTATGAAAGGGCGAATACTAAAAGTTGTTAATTGGATAATTATAATTCCTCTGTATCCCTCAGCCTGTTATTCCCACAGCAGCAAGGAGCTACACTGGTTTTATAAGCAAGTTTGGTCCCAATGTGGGCTTTGTACTATTTCTCAAAAAAGAAAAAAAGAAATTGAAGTGTTGAGTTTGTAGCAAATACTAATCTGTGTAAAGAAAAGTGGAAAACTGGCATATTTTAAACTTTTTTTACATCTGAAGTGTGTAATTCTGCTCCAGTATCGTGGAGATGGCTCTAAAAGGCTACTGTACATGTGAAACATTGCTCTCCTTCATAGGGTGGGTGGGGTGGTCATTTGAACCAGGGGTGACATTCAAAGGGACAGGGTGCTGATTTTTGTATGATGGAGGGACAAACATGCTACAATTGAAACTTTTTCTCAAGTGTTTTTTATTCCGATGTCTCTGTATCCTTTAATGTATCTTGATAAGAAAAGAAATAAAGATTTTTTTTTCTTCGTGGTCAGTCATGGGCTATTTCTCAGCTGTGTTCCTTTAAATATTCATCAGATTTCAACCACAGAGGAAACTGAACTAATGTCTTCGGTACGTCTGGTCATCAAACTTTGATACTTGATTGGTACCAAATGAAATGGTATCAAATCCTGAGGTTCAAACACTTTAGTGACCTGAGCTTAAGTTTCAGTTTAAATTGAGCCGTGGGGATGGCCTTGTTGAAAAAATGTCCTATCTTGGAAGTAAAAAAATATGTTTTTCACTCTTTAATTTATTTTTTTAACAAAATTGACTCATTGAGCCTGTAGATGAATAAACAGGAATTAATTTAAAGCAGCATGAGTTGTTTTTAAGCCATCAGCCAACATCACCTTTATAAAGTTGTTGTGATAAACGGTAATCTATTTAACACATTTGGGTGTGTGTGTGTGTGTGTGGAGGGGTGGAGGGAGTGGGGGGCTCCAACAGGTCAAGTCAAAATCCGTGCGCTGTGTTTCAACGTTTTCTTCACAACCAAGGCACATAAAACTGAATTCAAATGTACACTACCACCACACCTTTCACTCAAGACACTATTCACCAGCACTCAGCGTCCTGCTGCACTACAAGCTGAAAAACTGCCAACAATTTCTGACATACTGTATTTCAATATTCACTTGACTTAAAGGCCTGTTCTGTTCTCCA
>JAOXYL010000051.1:16593645-16607901 GCA_028564955.1 Terapon puta
GCTCCCAGCATGTTGAAATCATCTGCCGCTCTACCAAAATATAGTCAAATTCCTGGTCTACCTGCAATGAACAGTGCAAAAAATTATGATGACTGGTGTGTTGACAGGGATGCATTTTGGGGAAGCCCAGTAAATAGAAAATATAGAGTTACTCTCCAAGATATTACAGTTATGGAAAGTTTATATAGGGATAAGGAAATAATGCTAAATTGTCTCCCATCTTGTCCACGACAAGCCTTAAATCCTGGATTTCCAGCCATTCAACCACCCCAAGCTATTGATGTCATTATGGAAAAATATCCATGCGTGGCACAGTTTCTGCAGTGTTGCCCGAGACAGTCCAGTATCATTGGTTTCGCCTCAAGAGGATCAATTATTTCATATTCTAAAGCAGGGGTCTCACCAGTGATGAAAATAAAGACGCAAGGCTCCTCTCAGCTGTATAAAAAGTATGGTTCTTCTCTCAAAGCTATAGTGAACGAAGTTCTTCCTCTTGAACCTTGTTTTTCAAACATTGCCTCCAGTTCTGGCTTCGCAACAATACCACGGTCTGACATAGACCAGCTTCCAAATATGGTAAATATTGTGCCATCTTGCCCAAAGCAAGCTTCTTTTCTTGGGGCACCGTCAACACATGTGCACCATTCAGGACAAGAGTGGCAAGTTAAAGTACTGCTGTTGGCGAAGTCAGGAACAACAAGAATTCAAGAGAAAAGAGAAAACTTGAAAATTCAACACCTGTCCTTGGACAAATATGCCTCTTGTGAGTTTTCCATCAGACAAAGAAAAACAACTGAGTCATCAATCGGTCATGATGAGGATACTGTTAAAGATTTAGAATCATCAAATTCTGAAGTCCAAGTGGACCTGTCAACCTCAAGAGTTACTGCGATTGAGCTCTCAGTGGATGAGGCCAATTCAACCAGAACTGATCTTGCCACAAAGAAAACAAAATCTGATTTGTGCTCACCTTTGGGGATATGTAAAGATGAATGGATATCAATCGAGGCTGAGGAAATAGCTGATCATGAAAAAGGGTGAGTGAGCAGGAAAATTGCAGTTGGACATGTCTGTTATGACAGCAAGTTAGTTTTTGAAACGTTCGCTTTTTGATTCTGATTTCAGATACTTGCACTGCAGAATGTGGCACTCCATTCCTGACATGCCACTATTCTTGAGTGTAAGGAAGAGGTGGGTTGTCTTGTTTTGCACAGTGATGCAATGATGTGATGCATCGCCACAATAATGCATTTGCTTGATCTCAAAACCATCTGAGGAACTTATTTATGGCAAAATTTGTGTTTGTTGTGTATGTAGTTTTGAGGTCTTAGGGTTAGGGGTTAGGGAAGTTATCTCTCCTTTCATTTGCCATTGTTTGAGCCATTGGGGTCAAAAGGAAACTAAAGAAACACAGTAATCAACATACAAATGTTGTTGTCAAAGAAGCAGAGACTGCTGTAGTCAATTTAGGGGGTCATGGTTTCATGCCCTTAGAAGAGTCAGAATCAATGAACATCTTTACAACACATTATGACTCTGTGGATCAAGGGTAATGTTAGATATTCTGAAAATGGGTAAGTGGAAGACAGGCTAATTGGCCACTGCTCTTGATAGCTTGATCTAAGTGTAGTGATGTGTGTTGCATGGTTTTAATTTATTGTGTCCTGTTCAGGTGGTCTTCATTTCTTTCCATCAATAGTGGAATTATAATACTAGTGCTACTGGGAAAAATGGTTTTCCGTAGAGAAACCAAATGATTAAGAAAAGAGGTGTTCTAAATGTTAAATATGAAGTATTTTGCGGTAACAACTCAAGTCAACAAAGAGGAGTATAACAATTTCCTCTACATCGGTGTGTAAAATTCAAATTATTGCTATTAAAGATAGCAATAATTATATACAGTTCAAAATAAATTGTAGGTACTTAATTTGTGTGTTGAATAATTTTTTACACATAATGCTTTTACATGTAATGCTAATAACACTGGCTTTGCTGCAGTGGCTGTCATAACAATAGATTCTAAAATTAACCTTGCTGTGGCATGATGGTTTTTGTTTGCAGGAGTGCATTCCTTTGTTCCCAATAGAGGGATGTTTTAATACAGGCTGGACTAAGTTTGGAGTAAATATGTATTGAGCATAAAGATGACTAGTAATATACAGTTTTACTTCCAATGTTAGTATCATATGTAAATTTGATGGAATTATACAGTTAGTTCAACGAATGCTCTTATACAGTTTTTTAAAAAAAAGCTTTATTAAGTGAACTTTGATTGTATTTACTTTCTCTTTAGACCTGAAAACATTGCATCACTACACCCATCATGCCCAGTTGTTGCTGGTTCGGCAGAACTCCCATCCCAAACCCAAATAAGTAATGCTGAGAAGAAGTTAGAAAAACACCCTACAAACAGCACCACAATTTGGGAGGAGCTACCAAAGGCAACTACAGTAATATATCCTACAGACCAAACCATACAATGGGAGGAGCTACCAAAGGTGACCACAGTGGTAACTACAAAAGAAATTGACAGCATGATCCCACTTTTTCCTGGCGTTGCCATGATTACAAGTGCACCTCCCATGATGTCGGAAACTGATGATGAAATAAAGGCAAATACAGAAGGTGGGATTGAATTCATGGTTACTGCTAAAGAAGCAAATGAATGCGTTATGGACAGTAAGCCATCAAAGTATAATGGTTTTATTGCCATTGAGGGGGATCTTCATTTAAAAGGACATGAAGATACAATAGAACAAATAGTGGATAAAGCGTCTTCCTGCTCTAGTAGACAGTGTATGCCATATGTAAAGCCTGAAACTGAGTACAGACAAACTGCTTTCTTTGACACCTGTCCCATTGTAACAGACATTTCTGGCATTCCTTCCCAACTACCCGTGAAAGATGACAAACTCTGGCTTATAGATCAAAGGCCAGTGTTAGAGAAATATTCAAAAAATAATGAAATATTCCCACTACGTGCATCAGAACATGATGAAAAGAACCAGAAGGAAATGATTTTACTTGTGCCATCTTGCCCCAGACAGGCCAGAAATCCAGGGTTTCCTTCTGTGCCACAATATAGTTCAGTGTCATGTGGACCGAATATGGTGCATATTTTTCCTAGTTGTCCATATGTATCCAGTATACCTGGTTCACCATCTATCAGAGAAGCCCAGAACAGATCATGGATATCTCAACAGGAACAACTTTTGGAGAAGACAATGAAAACAGAATGTTTTGTTATGACAGTATCACCAAAAGAGAAAGACATAATAAAATTAATGGGAGCTTTGGTACCAACATGCCCAAAACTCTCTTGTATACCAGGACTCCCTTCAGTTCTGCAACAAACTATAGCACATGGTGTATTTGATACAATAAGCCTTCTAAGTACTTGTCCCAAAACCTCTTGTGTGGAAGGTATTCCATCGTTAATGAAACAATGGAGAAAAAGCTGGCCAACAGATTATGAACTCTTGGAGGTAAACCCAGTGAAGACTGTCACATTCGTAATTGAAGACAGACCTCACAATGATGACTTGAAGGCCATGTCAGCTTTAGCCCCAACCTGTGCAAAAGAAGCTTGTATCCCTGGATTTCCATCTGCTCTGGAACCTGTATTAATGTATAATTGGTATAGTAGGGTCAATCTCCTTCCATCTTGCCCGGCTACCTCCAGTATGGCTGGTTTTCCTTCAATGCAAAACTCTGACAGCTTGGATTGGAACATTGATCAATGGCCATTATGGAAGAAACAAAATAAACAGCAGTCTGTTTTACTCCTGGAGAATAATACAGTGGACAAAGACATGAACAGAATTGTTTCTCTTGCACAAAGTTGCCCAAAACGATCACTCATCTCTGGCTTTCCTTCTGTACCTACACCAAGAATGATTAATGTTGTTAACGTGCCAAATATGATCAGTCTTGCAAACTCATGCTCAAAAGTAACACAAATACCAGGATTTGCATCATCTAATAATTCACAAGAGTGGTCAGTGAGCAGGGACCCACTATTTAAATCAAGAAAAAAGGAGAGGCAGGTATCACTGATGAACAGAGGGGAAAGTGATAAGAGAGCTATGAGAACAATGGTTTCCCTCGTCTCATCTTGTCCGAAAGAGGCACGGACATCAGGATTTCCTTCTCATCCAAATCCACTAACTCTGAATTGTATGTCCGACATGATCAGCCTTTTTACTTTGTGCTCTCAAGTTTCTAAAATACCTGGATTCCCATCAGTTGATGGGAATATGAATGTCAAATGGGTAACAGCAAATGAGTCACTGCTGAAGAGGGCACCAAAGAAGGAACATGTATTTGGCATGTCAATTGACAACAAAAATATCATGAAGAATATGGTCTCCTGTGTACCATCCTGTCCTAAACAATCAAGTATTCCTGGTTTCCCATCAGTTCCAAATCCCAAAACAGTGTATTATGGCCTTAATATGGTCAGCCTGCTCTCTGTCTGCCCCCTAGTTTCTATCACACCTGGATTTTCTTCTGTTGAAAGGCACAAGGGTGAAGGATGGTTTGCTGGATCTGTTTTTTTGATACACAAACCAGCAAGGTACATTCCATGTAGGATTAACAGTTCACCAGTTGACATAGATAAACCAAACAACATGTTTGCTATGGTTCCTTCTTGCCCAGGAGCATCAAAGCTTCCTGGTTTTCCATCTGTCCCTCGATACAATATGCAGTGTTTCATACTTCTTTGCCCCAAAGTATCCAGTTTGCCTGGCTTTGCGTCCTTCGAAGGTGCCTCAAAATTCCAGTGGCTTTTTGAGTCAAACCCTTTGTGTATCAAGATGTCAAAGGAGACGTTTTTTGTGATACATTGTCCAAATCAAGATAAGGGAACCTTGAAGACAATGTTGGCCTTAACACCATCTTGCCCAGAAGCATCAACGATTTTTGGGTTCCCCTCTGCACCTCAAATTAAATCCAAAAGTGAGCACAATATGACATGTTTTGTACCTTGCTGCGCCAATACTTCAAGTATCATAGGATTTGCCTCCATGACTAAAATTCCAAGCACTGGAGAACAAAATGAACAAACAAAAACAACTTTGATGAAGCCTCGTGTGAAGAGACCAGAAATATTTTTTTCATTTGCTGGTCAGGACAAGCTATATTGCCACAACATGAAAAGCACAATACCATTAGTGATGTCCTGCCCAAAAGAAGCCAGAGTACATGGATTTCCTTCTGCTCACGTGATAAACAGACCACCAAACATGATCAGCTTATATACATCTGCTCCTTGTGTTTCATGTGTCCCGGGTTTTCCATCAGCAAGGATGCTCAGCTCTGACTGTAAGAACATACAAACTAGTGAAAGACACAGCAAGCCCCTATTTGAGAAGCTGCAAAATGAGAAGATTTTTCTTGTTGCAAAATTTCCGGTGGAATATAAACAGCCACAAGATGAAACGAAGAACATGGTAGCAATGGCACCATCATGTCCACATTTGACTCAAGTTCCTGGGTTCCCTAGCCTTTCACAACTGAATCTCACAGTAAATGAAATAGTTATGGTTCCACTCCCTTCTTCTACTGAAAAACTTAACCCACGAGAGTTGCCTCATGCACAGCCAAGTCCATCATATCTCAAAGAAACAAGAATTCCTGGTGTTCCCTCCACATCTTTTATCAGCCCAAGTACAGCATTTGGTGAGACATTAACGACTTTCAGACTGAGGTCACATTGCGACCCTTCTGTGTGTTGTTTCCTCTTGTGTATTTTACTGTGTTTGTTTTTATGACAGAGGAGAAATTCAAAGGTGGCACAACGGAAAACATAGAACTGTTTTTAGATAACAGGTAGGTAAGAGCCCATTGCTCTTGCTGTGTTTGCTGTGAAAGGGCCAGTGCTTGCCTAACAGGGACTGTTTGAACCAGTAACCTCTAGTTTTGGTAACATCATAATGCAGTGCATGGTAAACTTCAACATTAGTGAAGTACTGTATTTTAAACACATTTTTTCATTGCTGCATGAGTTATGGAGATCACACTTCTAAATCTTTTATATCCGGACCTTCAGCAAATCGCACATAGAGGGGAAAAGACCAGAGGAAGTGCAAACAGTGAAGAGACCATTGGACACATCAGAACCAGCAGGAGTCTTGGGTTGGGAAGTATTGGAAGCAGAGGGAACAATAACAGAGAAACAGTCAGAATCTTCTTTGTCAATAAAAGAGGAAGATTCATCAGGATTAGTTAAAGCTATTGTGGGTGTTTTCCATAAAGGGTAAGTGTAAGACTGAATTGAAACTATAGTATGAAGCATGCAACACATAGCGTGCATTGAGTATTGGGAAGCCTAAGTGGAGATATTCCATAGTCCACTTTATCATATATTAAGTGCATTCTATTTTCAAATGCAGTTTTTGACACTGCAGTACAGACTGGTTTCTATAATTAGTGAAACCATTGTTTTTGCATGGCTCCAGATTTACTCACTCACACCAGTATCCATGTCTCACAGTTATGAAACAGTAGCATCCATTTTGGGGCCATCCAGCTCTGCTTCAGCTGATGTGGATCCAAGACCCAAGACTGTTGCTTCCATGGATCTGAAAGACAAGACTCTGGCCACATCAGATGAGTTCTCCCCATCTGTCATGGACGATACTACTCCAATACAAAAGAAAAAGGGCCAGTTTGAAGATATTCACACCAAAGATAACATTGAGTATCCAACAAGTGCTGAGCCTTACATGTGGGACTTGGTAGATGCCGGATCAGTATCTCCGTCACCAACTACTGACAGTGATAATGGGTTTTTGGTTTGTGCAAGCATGAAGAAATGGCCACCACTGACGGAGGCAGATATCAATGAAATATCAAAGGACGATAGTGATAAAGTAGAGGAACAAGAGGCTGCTGTTGATCAATGGCATAGAGAGGAGAGATCGCTCACAGGGCAGGACTCTGTTCAAACACCAGTATATAATGAAAGTTTGTTAGCAAGGCACGAGACTGACACAGAACAAAATGAGATTAGAAAAGTGTCAACTTCTTCACAGCTGGATAAAGGGTGAGTGCTGGAAGACAATGACATAGTTAAGTGTGTGGTTGCACGGTGTGACAAGGTACCTGCTCTGCAATTTTTGGTGATAACATTGTCGCTTATTCTGCTTCTGAGCGCTTACTACTCAGGAAAGTGTAATGGTCAGCAATATATATGAGCTGTTAGTATTGGCATTGTGATGTGGAATTTTGAAGTTGCCTTTTATAGGTGCCATAAACTGAGGTAACTTTGTTTTTATGTCCTTTATGTGCTGCTGTGTCCTTTCAATGACAGTGTGCATGTGCATAAGTAATGCAGACTATTGAAAACGACGGTTATTTTTTTTTTTCAACAAAGTGTAATAAGATTTGGTTGCCTTTTTGATCAAGCAGATTGATAGCTGGTTGGATACAGGGTGCATGGTACAACTGCTGCATATGACAAAGTATAGAAAAGCAAATTCTGAAGCGTGTCCTTTCTTTTCCTTAAGCCCCCCACAAACAAGCATGGAAGAAATTTCTACCAATTCCCTGCAGCCTACATCAAATAAGTCACTGACAGCTGCCAGTGTGCATACAGAGGACAAACCCTCAGATTTCCAAGACATTAGTCCAGTTGGACCACAAATGGACATTGCTATCCCACAGCGAGGAAGAAAGCCCAAGAGAAAAGTTCCAGAGCTCCAACAGACAGGGTGTGATCAAAGGAAAGACAATGTCCCATTGCGACCACTGAGAAGGAAGGATAGTCTAACACCAGACCGCAAACAAAAATCTGATAGTTTGTCAGTCAAGATCCTCCCTGAAGTTATTCCTGTCCAATCAGTGAAGAAAGATGCAACTGTAGAGATTATTTCCACACAACCTGCTGCTGCCCCATCTTGCACCATAAAGAAAGAAGACAGTGGCATTCCTCTGTATGTTTCTCAAAATAATCATGCCCAAGAAAATGTTGATCTTCAAGTGACACCACACACAGGTGACAACAGACAAAGAGGAGAAGCGGAACCTCCGCAAATATCCAAGGATGTTGTCCCTCCCCCTCGTATGAAAAGAAGAGATGGAAGTTTACCACCTGAGGGTCACAACGTTGCCCCTTGCAAGCCTCTGAGGAGAAAAGACAGTGCCACTAAAGAGATATCTGTTCCAAAAATTAAAGATCAGCAGGATTTGAAAGCCCAAGTTAGTTCTGCTTTGAAAACATCTGACCCTGTTCCCTATCTTCCATGTGAGAGAAGCTGTGGTGTCTCAGGTGCTCTTGAAACCATTGATACATCTGGTCAAATAACCAAAGAAACAAACCCTCCACAACCTGCAAGAAGAAAAGACCAATCAACCAGACAAAACTCAGAGGACACAGAAGAAAGCTCTTGTATCTCAAAAAGACCCAAGAAAGATATTGATACATCTGTGCAGGCATCCTGTCATGTTATTCCTATATCTGAAACAAAGGGAATTGATAGCATCATCCCAAAGCCAGAATCAGAGAGATTTCATGTTGAGCAAACTGCTTCTCTCTCAATCATCAAGAAGATACGTCTTCCACAACGTGGCAAGAAATTGTCTTCAGAAAATTCTGGCAAAATCGCCAGTGACAAGGAACTGGCCACACAAAGTCTAGATTTGGCAAACAAGGAGTCTGTAAAACCAGTCCAGATCGACAACACTGTTGTGTATGAAACAGATGAAAGAAAGCAGTTAGATATAGCTGGTGACACATCTGTTCATACAATCAACATCCCATCCTCAGAGGACATATCTGGGATAACAGAGGGAGAAAGGGACAAACGAACAATTCTTCATATCCCAAAACCTCGTGTGAGGAAACGTCTTAGTGGCTCCGTCCCAGATGATGTTACAGTTACAGAAAACACATCTAAGGCTTCCCATGGAGATGATGCACAAGCAGCGAGGCAAGTTGGTCCCATATCCACTTCCTCAACAACTACTGAGCAACAACCTACTGAAGAAGTGGCCCCTGTAAAGTTGAGAAGAAACAGGTCAATCACTGAGAGCAATGTTCAAGTAGAGGATGGAGCCTCAAGCTTGCCAGTTCCAAAACCAAGAGTAAAGAAACGTCTAAGTGGTTCATTCCCACATGATATTACAGTTTCTGGCTCACCACCTTCCTGCATGCCAGACACAGTAACTGACACCATTGGTCATGAACCATACCAGATTGACCAGTCAAGCTTACCTGTTCCATTGCCTCGGGCCAAAAAACGTCTCAGTGCGACTTACTCAGATAGCACACCACCTGTTGACAATCTATTCCCTGTAGAAATGGAAATCTCTCTGCAAAACCCAGAGGACACATCTGTCACTGTTAAGGAAACAAAGGAAGGCTCAAAATCGCAGGACTCAAGTGTAATCTCTGAAGGAGGTTTTGTCACAATCCAAGGAGAGAATGATGTTACATCAGACTTAGAGAGGGAAGTGCTAGCAGCAATGGGAGAGGAAGAATTTCCTCAGGTAGAATCTGCAGAAGATACTGAAAAGGCACTGGATGAAATCATGGAGGGCTGGACTTTTACAGATAAACCTGTTGTTACAGAGGTTGCAGAGGCAGCGTTGGAGCAGGCTTACAGAGAAAAAGTCCTGGAAGCAGAGGCTGTTGCATCTTTTCAGGATGACTGGCTGCATGTAGAGGACGATAAAGATAGTGAATCAGTGGAAATAAACTCAAGGAAGGAAATGAGGGATGAAGAGTTGGACTTTGGCTTTGTGTCTGTAGATGTAGCTGCTGGTTGTTTAGAGGAAGAAAGGTAAGATTAATCAGTACACATTAAAGTTTGTATTTGTGTGGGGGACTGCACTTGTAACTGAGATTTATGTTTTGCATTATCCTCTCTCCATCCAACCCTAATTTCCTTGTATTATTATTATTTTTATCTTGTAATAATAATCTTGCATGGTCTGTATGGCTTCATCACCAACATGGTTTGCAAAATGATCAGTTACGGGTGTTTTATGTTAATGGAAAACATGTTTTCAAAGAAACTGTGCAATACGTTAACCACTTCAATTTTTTGTGTCTTTCTAGGGAGACAGCAGAGGAATCTGTACCTGTGCCGAGTGGCAAGAGGCATTTAAGTGGTTCTTACTTAGATGACAGCAAGTCACAAGTTGCTGGCTTCCAACAAGCTAATGAACCAGTAACACCTCAGACAAGAGCTGCGGATGGAGCTGCCTGTTCAGAAGTATGTTAAAGCTGCACTTATTTATGTCAAAGAGATTGATGTGGGGTTGTATTTATCCAGAGGCAGTTTAGTACCTAGTAGCTGGCTGCCAGTGTGCTCCCAGTTTGGAGAGGCAGACTTCGATAAAATGCTGACCCGCAACATAATATCATGTGTAATATGGAGGAATATAGAAGTTCAGCAGTTGAGAAAAGTAATGCCAAAGAAAACAAGTGATAGCAAGGTAAAGTGAAAATATTCTAAATATAGTGTGTTCTTAAACTACTTCATGTTTTAAGGTGGAGCTTTTTTTCTGGCTAAAAAACATTTCACTGCATAGCAGTGCCATCTACTATAGATAATGACAAGACACTTACTTAGTACTTCATACAACCCCAGTTTAAAAAATCAGAACAATCACTCACCAATCAAAATTGGTCAGATAAGTGCAAAGTGTGGGGTGAAAAACTGATGTTGAATTAAAATTCCCCTCCAGCTTCCAGAAGACTGTTTCATCTCATTGCTTTGGTTTAATTACCTGCAAAGTCCATTCATCTTGACCTTGTTTCCAGAAGCAGGAAGAAGCCATTTTAAGCTGAGCAGATAAAACCTCTGTCTACCTGCCCAGCACCAAATAACACATAAAGTTAATGATGAGCTTTTGCAGGAAGTGGAAAGTGTTGCGAATGTTAGCCGTACATTGACTCCAGATGAATCGTCATATTGCTCTGTGTCAATCAGCAACAATGCTAGATGATTATTCAACAACTTGATGTGATGCTATTTCTATGACAGATTTGTTAGTCTTCTGCCTTTCAAAAAAGAGCATTTAACAATTGTCTCTGTTCAAGTTTAACTCACTGAGAGTTCAGGAAAGCTTCTTGTGTCTTAAATGTGACATATTTTACACTACAGACATTCTGAAAGATTGCTTATCTGTCTTCCAGAGCATTTTGGCCAGTCCCAGCTTAGTGACATCCAGTCAGTCTTTACTGGAATGGTGTCAGGAAGTCACACAGGGTCACAAAGGAGTCAAGATCACCAACTTCAGCACCTCCTGGAGGAACGGCCTTGCCTTTTGTGCAATCTTACATCACTTCCACCCACAGAGAATGTAAGAAGAAGCTGAGATAGTTCGTCTCAAAAAATTATGCTCTTCCTTCTAATGTATGCACTTTTTTATGTGTCTGTTTTGTGTTTTTTCTTTCTTCAGTAATTACGAAATGCTGGACCCATATGACATCAAACGCAACAACAAAAAGGTGATAAAAATCTGTTAATTGAATTGCCGACATGATAATAACCTACAATTCTTTTATTTGTTGGTTGATAATGCCTTATCTGATTCATCCATCCATCTATTTTTCAAATTTCAGGCCTTCGATGGCTTTGCTGATCTTGGCATTTCCAGGCTGATTGAGCCTTCAGACATGGTCATGCTACCAGTGCCTGACCGCCTCATTGTCATGACCTACCTCAACCAGATTCGCACCCATTTCACGGGCCAGGAGCTCAGCGTGCTTCACATAGAGAAGGATAGCACGGAATCCAGCTATGCAGTAGCAGGCGACCGGGAGAGCCAAGAGGACCCTGAGGCAACTGTTCGCTACTGTGCCCAGAGGCTCCAGGAGGAGGGCTTAAGTCTGGAGACTAATGGGACTGGCACAGCAGAGAAAGACAGTAGAGCCAGTGGGGATGTAGTGCCACCCCCCAGAATCAAACGGCTGCAGGTCTCTGGGGCAGGTGGTGCTCAGGTACCAGTGGCACCACCAAGGACTCATTTGCTGTCCAAGTCGGGTTTCTCTCATGTCAGAGATGCCGATCTGGTCAAGAAGCGCAGATCACAGCGGAGGAGTGGGTCAATAGAGGAAGGAGACTTACCAGTGGTAGTGATACCTTATCTTCTTATTCATATATCCCTTGAAATTCGTATCATCAAAGTTTTGCCTTTAACTTATCTGTAATATATGTTGAACGTTTTCCCTGCAGGGTGATTCAGGGCAGGAAGACAGTGTTACTACCCGGAGGAAGTCAGAAACTGGTTAGTTACTCTCATAAATGACCAGCTTTTTTCTGTAGTCTCACCCTTGATTTAGTACATCCACTGTTTTTAAAGCTGACCTTGTTTTTTGTTGACTTTCTTTGGGCAAGGTGTTTGTGGCTGAAATTAAATTTATAATGCATTGCTTTTGTCTCACAGAGAGAACAGAAGATGTGTCTGAGGAGGGACGACCAGAAGGCCAGGTCAGTCACCAACAGTTCGTTTCATTGCAGGGTTGAATATTCACACCTGTCTCTGAATGAAAGTTGTGTCCATACTCCCTGAGAAACATGCTTTTACATTCTGCTGTTTCCTCACGTGGGTACCATTTCTGTTCCATTTTGTTCCGTCACTGTAACCAGGATACTAGCCAGTATGTGACACATCAGATGGAAGCGCTGGAGGCGGAACAAAACCATGTTGATAACAGAGCAGGTGTGGTGGAGAGGAAACTCAGACAACTACTGGAAACAGGTATGATACTGTACTCTTAATAGTATACTTCAAGGCCCCAGAGGGATCCACAATAAATGAAAAGCAGATAAATCTGAGTTACATCTGGGTTTGAGGGAACAAAGTAATTCAGTTGTATAAAATCTGAAGGCACTAAATACGGATTTGGGGTTATCAGGATAATATACACTGTATAAAATGTATCACTGCATCACTTCATGGATGAATAATTACTTACTGATTTTAGCATGATCAGACTTATTCATTATTCACTCTGACACTCCATTATCCAAATTTAGGAAAGGGAGAGAAAGACTGAAACTAACAGAAAACAGGTCGTAGTAACAGTAGGTCACATTTCTCCTGCAGGCAGTGACAAGGTGGAGGAGGAGAGACTGATTCAGGAATGGTTTACGCTGGTCAACAAGAAGAACGCTTTAATCAGGAGACAGGACCATCTTCAGCTACTGTAAGACCTCTACAACACACACTGCTGGAAACATGTACAGTATACTGTAGAATATGGGCCAGTTTTCATAAATGATCAACAATCTCACTGCAAGGTCAATTAAGTAGCAGTTAACATAAATTGTCACTAAGACATCGACAGGACATGTTATCCATGTTATCTTAAGATAAAAACGTATAATTTACAACCTTTGATGAAAAAACTCAGAGGAAATTGGAATCTACACTTCCATCCCAACTGAGCAAGATGCTATGATACAAATTACAAGAAAAAACAAGAAAAAAAATCAATATTTAGTATTTTCCAAGGGGAACCTCCTTGAGCTGCAGCTCAACTTTGAATAGTTGAGATTTTACTTGTAAGTATATTTATCTTTGAGTAAAATTTCAGCTGTCTTATTATTTTAAATCCTGGAATGGCACACAACATCCTATCTAATTTAGAGTAGTTTTGAAGTAGTTTTTAATTTAGGTTTTCACTTTTTTCAGTCTTGACTTAATTGATATCAGTATGGGCTGTGAGGTCTATCCTGTTCACACAAGAACTAACATGTCCAAATGTGCGACATCAGTTTACTGTTGTCACTGTGCAGGATTTCTGAATGTCAAAAGTAAATGAAGAAAACAGCACATAAAAGTCAATTCTTGACTTTTGTTATAGTAGTTTGACAACAAAAGTGCTTAAAGTTCACTCTAGCCTTTTCTGAATTTGTAGATAAAGTCTTCTTCATAATTGAGAAAACTCTATCAGATGAGATGAGATGAGATGCAGTTAAAAGCTACAGAAAAAGCTACTACATGGACCTTATTATTATTCTCTTTTGGGTGACAAAATAAAATAACACCTAAACACTCATAAATACTCATCTTGAAACTATAAAACACCTCTCTTGTATACGCACAGATGTCAAACCTCTTGTAATGCATCTCTTGTGATTGGCAGGCTGGAGGAACAAGACTTGGAACGGAAATTCGAGCTGTTGAACAAAGAGCTGAGGGACATGATGGCGATTGAAGGTATGACTACACTGCTTCAACAGCACCATGACAGACAGGGAGGGACTGACACTCTTTCAAACACTGTGATTGAGTCCT